>CAWUFW010011932.1:0-578714 GCA_963921515.1 Calotriton arnoldi
TAATAATTAAAATAATTTTTTTTAAATAAATAATAATTTAATTATTAAATAACAATAAATTAATTAACAATGAATAAGTACTTAAAAATAATTACCAAATAATAATTAATTAACAATTAAAGAGATGATAAATACAATTAAATAATAATTATTAACAATTAATTACCAAATAATAATAAAATAAAAAATAATTAATTTTCAATACCCCAAAACAATAATTATTAAAAAGAATTTAGCAATTAATAAATAATTAACAATACATTATTGATAAATACCAATAAATAATAACTAATGACAATTAATTACCAATTATTAATTAATGAACAAATTAATTTCCAAAACATAAAAATATCTATTATTAAAAAGTTATTACCAATTAATAATTAATTAACAATAAATTAATTATCAATACTCAACAATAAAATAAATAATCACTAAGGGGCCCATTACGATGGCGGGCGGAAGCACAACCGCCGTGCTGGCGGATGCAAAAACCACCAGTTACCGCCGGCACGCAGCAGTCCACACGCCCGCCCAATTACGATGCGAAAAGCAGGCCAAACACCGCCGGCAAGCCAGCAACACCGTCCGCCATCAAAGTGCGTCCGTACACGTAGCGGCGCAGCCCAACTGACACACACCGTCCGACGAAACACGTCCCGCCCGGCGCATAAATTACGATGCCGCAAACAAACGGCTCCCACGGCAAAGAGACAACGCACGTGAAAGAGAGGCGGAAACACGGACGCAGAGCACGGACAACGAAGAAGCGGCACCCGGGCATGAATCCAGCACTGCAGGCCCTTCCCATGCTTCTGCTGATGCACCACCAAGGACGCAACGTACCGCGGAGACGCAGGTAGGCACACACACAACAAGTGCACGCAAACAGCGCACACAGTGCAAGGGCGGAAAAAGCGGACAACCCCCACCAGCGCGTGCACACTACACATCCACCATTGCATCCACATATGACACACAGGCCAAATCCTAACATCGCGGAACACATGTGTACACACCACCTGGGACTAGGAACCAACCACCCCGTCACGGCCCCAAAGCGCCGATGACGCCGCCACACATGCGCACAACGCAGAGGCCAACCGCAGCGCCATGCATGCGTCGCACACAGACACAGGGACACAACCAAGCAGCACACACACCAGCCCCACCCCGAACGCACATGACACGTGACAGGCCGGCCACAGACATGTCCCCAACGCCCAATTCACGGACAACACCCAACGCCACACAACCGACGCACACATGTCAGTGAAGTCACGCAACAGCAGGACACACCCCAGTGTAACAAACATGGCGAAGCACACAGCGGCGGCAACACCAACTAGGAGAAGCAGGGCCCCTTCGGGAAGAGGAACGCCAGTACCACACTGAAAAACCCATACCACCCTGCACATATGAACAAGACACATGAAACGGAACACCAAAGAGCCCGGGGACCGACAACAGGTGGCCCAAGAATTACATCCACACACAAGGCCCAACGCAGAGCGGAAAGGCAGCCTGCCGCCCACACAAGGGAGAGCAGACAGCACTGAATGACCTTCCATTCCAACACCGAAACCACAGCCCTACGACAGAAGCCGGTGAATACAGCCATTGTCCAAGAATAGACCAACACAGGCATGCCGAGGAGACCGACCACACGGCAGATAGCGCATATCACAGAAGCACACAACGGACGGGGAAGAAAGAAGAAAACACTCCCCCATGTCGGCCACATGCAAGTTAATTGGAAGGAGTCACACAGCACCGACCTTGAACTGTCTGAGAAGCATGTGGGAAGAGGGCCCGTGTCCTCCAAACAAGCCAACAGAACACAAGTCCTGTCTCCCCACGACTACACAGAGCTCACAGCAACCCCGGAGCGTGCACATTGCAGACTGCACACACAGCCGGAGCACGCCACCTCTACGAACCGCTGCGAAATGGCAACCGCAACACACCTACCCTACTACGCCGAACAGCTCAAGCTGTACCAAACCAACACGATACATACATTGGGATGCGATCTCCTGTCCCTGCTGAACGTAAGTTACCGACTGACTTACCGCATCACATTGTTCAGCTGCGTCATGCCCGTCTTCTACTGTCGGAGGTGTCCCTACCAGCATCCCGTCGAGATATGCCTCTCCAACCCGGCATGTCTGAAGGCGGACCTGCTACCACTACTCCTCCCTCTGGACGCACACGACAGGGCCTGCTCTGCCTATGGGGGCATGGCGTATGTGGCCAACATCGCACGCGCACTGAAATGGAACCACTGTGCCTCCACACGACGGATCATCGAGAACAGCTACATCGAATGTCACCCAGCATGCCCCATCATGGTCCTCCAAGGGACAACCTACGAACAACACCTTGACAGCCACCATCCGCTTCATTGGCTGGCAAACATGTACACCACCAATGACATGGAAGCCCTGCTGGACGGCATCGCATACCTGTCAACCTGTAAATACGTCGGACCACAACGCAGGTTCCCCGAGTGACCTATGAAGTCCAACCCCGCACCCATGCTCAGCTTCCGCACGGACTGGCCAGTCACCACCACAACAGCCATACCAAACGACCGGCAACTGTAACCACACCATCAACGACATCGCCATGACATCGGATATGACCGGGACATGCACACTGTTCCCCATCACATCCAGGAACACCGCATGCATCGTGGGAGGCAGTGGCATGGGCTCTGTGCATCGCACCCACATGGACGGAACTGCACGAACAACCAGGACACGACATGGATCCAGCGCACATGGACACACACACCGCTCAGTGGACATGAATAGGTCGCCTGGAGTCTGTGGGTGCTGCACCCCTCCCACCCCCGCCCCGGGAATCCCATACCAGGACCTTTGCATGGACGACAAGTGCATACAACAACAACACGACCCCAGTGACTGTGACATGTCCAGTAACTACCACAGTGCAACAACAAGTGGCACGCCGCTGCATGCACGCAAGCACATGCCCTGATGTCATCTCACATGCACGTGTGCATGAGGAACAACCGCAGCAAACCTGTCACATGGAACTGAGATGGACTGTGCCCATGATGCCGAGCGGTCTGGTAGGCTACATGTATACCGTCTGTGTCAAAGTCCGAATCTCCGCAGCTATACGTAAATGTACATTAGCACAGCCTTGGCCAAGCAGATGTAACCCCACACCCTATCCCATTTGTAATCATGCTCAGTATATCCTCAACATGTATTCCGCTGCCAGTAGTGTCCACTATACTGCATCACAGAGGACAGAAGACTCAATATAATGTTTGAAACCAAAACTGCCTCCGCTGACTCATTTCACAAGTACGAATGAGAGAGGATGAGAGTATGTGAAGTACACGGCATTCGTGACATGACCATGTAGTCCACTGGTATTGGATGTCAACGCAAATGAGTAGCACTACTGTGGAAGACACACATGTGTCGTGTGAAGTCGTATGGACGCAGTGCTCAGGTGGGTGGGTGCGACGGGTAGATGCGCACATGCCAAGTTGGAGCACGCCGTGTTGGGAGGGGTCATGAACAGTACACCACCGCTTCCCTGGGCATTGTGAGAGGACACCTGTCGGGGGGAGTGAACACGTGTGTGCACAGCAGCCGGGCACACGTACAAAGCGGTACCAGGCGCACCTCAGCCCACCCTCTGTGGACAAGCTGGATCCTGTTGTGCGCCCGCCATGCCCCTTGACAAGGCACACACAGCCCCAGTCGACCAGGTGTAACCCCAACATAGTCAATCCGCACAGGCGATACAGGGCACGGGATGGCAGTGGAGCATGGTGTGTGAGAGGTCTCCTCGCGCTCCTCCTGGTCATATCACGCAGGCAATAGAACCTCAACGTCTAGCATGGCACAAGTCAAATGGAAGTGTAGGGGGGACGCACCACAGCACGAGCAGCACTGACGTCACGGGAGGTGGCTCGCACCATCCCATCCATTGCCCATCATACCAACCACGCCACATGCCATTGCGACTAAGTGCAAGCGCGTGCGCCACCACCCCCGAGCCCTCCCCAGAGAGGCCAAAGAGTGAATGTGTGGGCCATCAGCCACAGACGGACGCGGCCTGGCCGCAAGGGCAGCCACAGCCACTGGGTGTCGCAGGTGGCGGATCCGGAAGGCGAAGACTGTGATGCATAGTCCATGCAGGCCGGGTCTCCATTTGGGGCACCACGCAGGTGGACGGCGTCCCGCCACACATCATACCCTGAGTCAGCCCACTCGTGCAACTGGACCCACACATACACTCCTTGCCCTCTCTGGTGCGAGCTTGGGGCTGCCTGTGCAAGCGCTAGCCTCGCAGGTGAGCATGCATATTGGGGGGCGAGGGGAGGACATGAGGGCTGGGGCGAAGATGACTGTATCACTGTCAGTTAGTACAAGGGATGACCCAGATGTGGAAAGGAAGAGACGTGTCCCGTGTGTACTGCAACTAGTCGCCAATCCAACTACCCCCCCATGTCCGGAATGTAAGCCCGCACCTAGGCCCGCCCATCCGCCACATCGAACATACCACCAGCACGACAACCTTCCCATTCAAAACACTGACTGGGGGTGGCGACCAGTGAACAATCATGTGTAGCCTACCCACGCGTACATGTGGGCCCTCCATGATCCATGTCACCTGCGGCAAAGACATGACATGCGCAATGAGGGAAGTGAGGAGAGCTGTCCGCCCCATGCGCAGAAGGTGCATCAGCTCCACAGACCCAGCAGCGAGTCCAGCAGGGGTCACATGTGCAGGGGCAGCTGTGCCTGGTGTGAAGGCACATGCATATAGACAGCACATCGACCAATGTGTAGTCTGCCCACATCCACAGTCCATCATCATGCGGACATAGGAATTGAACACAGGGCAACACATCTTAGTTGGTGCACCCACCGTGACCAACAATGCGCAATCATCGACGTACCCGCCCTGTGCATGGCCCCCCACCCAACGGAGGCACATCCAGTGCCACCATCCCACACACACAAGCCTTCCACGGAACATGCTGTGTCCAATGGTCAGTACAGAGTCAGCGCCCATCTGGTGGATCCTGAACAGGAGACACATGCACACACATGCCAGCTCCAACTATGTACGTCTGCCACCTGGCACGTGCAATGTAACCTCTCACCTGTGACGTGTGACTGCAAGCACACAGCCGTCTTGGCATGGGGCTGTCAATGTGGACACCAGTCAATGTTTCGGGAGCTGTGATCCGTACAGTGCTGTACATAGGGTGCAGTGCTGACACCTACTACTGTCTCATATCCCCTCGTGCCACAGGTCCCACTTGTATTGGCCACTCAGCCCGTGCCCACATCGTCGTCGTCGTGTGCCATACTCATCCAGCCTCGGAAGCAGTTCCATGCTCAGCAGACACTCATGTTGCCGTGGCGTTGCCGCTTGACGAATATGCAGTCAGTCCCCATCAGCACGCCCCGCAAGTCATTGGGGCCTAGATCCCCATGTGCATGCACATGGCAGTGGTATGTCTCACTTGCCATTGCCATTGTTGGGAGACCTGTGTAAGTGTATTGTGGCCGTGCCGTCCCAGCTTGACAGCTGGGCTGTGGCTCATGTGCTTGCTCAGTCATGTCAGTGATGTGTATGCGAAATTGCTATGTGCCGTGTTGCTTTGACATGTGTCCTCTGCCATTTAACCCAGGCGGAGACCGAACATTGACCGCCCATACCAATTGCTGGCGGACATGGACGATACAGAGGTAATCAGGAAGTTTCGGCTGGACAGGCCAACTCTGCATCGACTGTGTGCCATGTTAGAGCCCCATCTCCGTCCCCGCAGGGTGTATCCGACTGCTGTCACCCCCACGGCTAAGGTGATGGCCGCCATGCATTTCTTCGCCACTGGGTCATTCCAGCACACAGTGGGCAGTGGAGGAGGGATGTCCCAGCCCATGTTCAGCAAGGTGCTGAGGGATGTACTGGCAGCCATGATGCTGTACCGGAACAGGTACATCAGATTCCCCAGGGCTCGTGAATTGGCGGCAGTGAAGGGTGCATTCTATGCCCTTGGCAGAATCCCACACGTCGTGGGAGCCATTGACTGCACTCATGTTGGCCTTGTTCCACCACAGGCCACTGAGCACCTGTACCGCAACAGGAAGCACACGCACTCCCTGAATGTGCAAGTGGTGTGCCTTGCGGACATGGTGATCACCCACGTGTGTGCAAAGTTTCCAGGCTCGGCCCATGACGCACACATAATGCGCAACAGCATCTTGCCACGACTGATGGCCAATCTGCAACAGGATCGTGGCTGTATTGTCGGTGAGTATGTGGAGTGGTGTAGCGTGCTGGTTGTGCGATGCTGTCCCCTGTCCAGTTGGAATAGCAACGGTTCTCTGTGTCCCTCACACCCAGGTGACTCTGCGTATCCGAATGGGGCATGGCTGCTCAGTCCATTGAGGAATCCTCGCACCCCAGCAGACGATCGATACAATGAGGCACATGGGAGGACCAGACGTGTGGTCGAGCGTACCTTTGGCCTCCTCAAGTCCAGGTTCAGGTGCCTGGACCGCACCGGGGGTGCACTGGCGTACTCCCCACAGAAGGTGTGCCAGATAGTGGTGGCGTGCTGCATGCTGCACAATCTGGCCATTCGGAAGCAGATCCCCCTCATTGTGGATGACGGAGATCAACCAGGGCCCCAGCCCGCAGACCAGGACAGCTCGAGTGAGGTGGACAGCGGAGAGGAGGAAGCTGGGAATGTGCGCCAGCAGCTCATCGCCCGCTACTTCACTTGACGGTGAGTGTCCATGTACGACGGATGATGTGTCTGTATCTATGCAGGTGTGTGTGTGCTGTGTCAGGGTGGCCGTATGTTCACTGCATGCAGTGTGTCAATGCTCCATGGCCAGGGTAGTATGCCACTGTTGGTGACTGTGGCATTGTGCCCTATTGCTCTGTGCGATGTGTGTACATTGCTTGTAGTTGTTGACATGTACTGTGTGATGGGTGTGTGACACACTCATTGAATGTGCTCCTGTTCTGTCTCCCACCCCTAGGTCCCTACAGGCCCTCCGGATTCCATTTCCATGCCACGCATCAGGTGCCCTTCCGCCCAAGGTGGCCGATGTATTCCGTACAAATAAAACACAGGGCACAAACAGCAGTTAGTGAAAAAGGTGCATTTATTACAAACTGTGACATGTGATTGTGTGTAAGGTGATGACAAAAGTGGTGCGTGCAGTGACAATGAGCTGTCGGTCATGGCTGCGTGATGATCAGGGTGTACCCACTGGTTCTATGTCCATAGTCCAACACACACATGCCATCCAGATGGCTGTGTGGAGTGGGATCGTAGAGCAAGTCAATGCAGTGGCTGGTCAAGGAAGGCTGGCGGAAGGCTGGCTGGCTGCCTCACTTGCGACTGGAGCGTGCGAAGTCCTCCCGGGAGATCTGTTTCCTCTTCGGACGGCCCCTTCCACGTTTGGGAGGGGGGTGTGTGGTGGCAACCTGCTGGTGGTGGGTGAGGTGTGCTCACTGGCTGTGGACGCAGGGGAAGTGGACACTGCTGGCCGACCCTGCGCCCTAGCAGGTGGTGGCGGAGGTGGTGTTGCTGGCCTTGCCTGTGACCCCACCGCCACCACCAGCTGGCCCATGAGGTCCACGAGTTGGTCCATACGGGACACGAATTGGCCCATATGGGCGTCCATGGACCTCAGCACCCCCAGCACCTCCCGCGTGTCAGTAGCAGACCTGGCCCATTGTCCTTGGGCCTCTTCATAGGCCCCAAGGACTCTGGCCATTTGAGGCAGGGCATGGCTCCCAGGGGAGGCTGGCGTTTCCCTGACCCTGCTCCTCCTACCAGTCCTGCTGCCACCGGCCTGCCCACTAGCCACATTGCTCACCACGGTCCTCGCTGTGGCTCCCAGGGTGGATCCAGTCGGCCGGGCCACCACCTGCGCTGGGGCTGGTGCCAGCGAAGACGTGGTGGTGGTGGAGGCGGTGGTGGTCGGTGCGGCGATGGTGGCGGTTGCGGCAGTGGTAGTGGCCGCAATGACCGTGGGTGTGGCCGCAACGACAGTGGCAGCAGGGGACTGGGACTGTTCAGCATCCATGGATGATGGGTTGGTGTGTAGGAGGGGTCCTGGGGAGCGGCTGGGCCCTGCCACGCCAGATGGGCCAGCTTGGTGGTCCGTGTCCGAAGAGGTGGACAGATCCTCCAGATCCGTGTGTCCTCGTTGGGGGCTTGTAGGCTGGCTGTGCTGGCTGCTGTCTCCATCCCCAGCGTCCAGCAGTTCGTCACCTGTGGAGAGAATGAGATTTGTTATTGTGTTGCACCTGGCGAAGTATGTATTAGTCGTCTGACATTGGCAGTTCGTGCAATCTCGTACATGGGTTTCCCGGAGGCGAGTGTGTGGCTGTGGCATCTGTAGTTGTGTGTGCTAGGCAATGGGACTGTGTGCTGTGCACATGTGGCATGGGACGGATTGGCCATGCCGATGGGTGTGTTGCTTTGCCCCTACTCATTGTGACTCTGGTGTATGCGGGCTCCTGGCCCATCCTGGGTCTGGTTTGTACTTTGCTTTTGGAGTTCAAATGGAACGCTTAGGAACGCATATGGCAACATGGGGGCCATGCCCCAGATTCGCATTTGGGATGGAATATGCTTTTGGGGTTCAAATGGAACGCTTAGGAACGCATATGGCAACATGGGGGCCATGCCCCAGATTCGCATTTGGGATGGAATATGCTTTTGGGGTTCAAATGGAACGCTTAGGAACGCATATGGCAACATGGGGGCCATGCCCCAGATTCGCATTTGGGATGGAATATGCTTTTGGGGTTCAAATGGAACGCTTAGGAACGCATATGGCAACATGGGGGCCATGCCCCAGATTCGCATTTGGGATGGAATATGCTTTTGGGGTTCAAATGGAACGCTTAGGAACGCATATGGCAACATGGGGGCCATGCCCCAGATTCGCATTTGGGAGGGGATATGCTTTTGGGGTACATGCTGTGAGCCATGGGTGCCGAACGTGACATGTGTTGTGGCAGCATGACAGTGCATGGTCTGAGGTGTGTGCATGCCTGACATGCCCTGCATATTTGCTGTCTGTTGTGGTTACTGGACATGGCATTGGACGCATCGTTATGAGTGAGTGATAGTTGTGTGCCAGCCAACGTATTGCAGTTGTCCCATCTCCTTGGTGTGCGTGCTGCCCTGTGCCATGTGCATCACTGCAGTGCTCGGGGGGGTGTGGCCCATGTTGTGTGTTGTTGCTCACAGTGTGTCGTGCGCTTAATTGACTTCTGGCACATGGTTGGTCATGGGCATGTGTCTTAGCGTGACTGCTGTATGTGTGGCAGCTGTGCGGATGACATGCCTTTCATGAGACTGGGGCTGACGGATGGGATGGATGGTATGTTGTATGTGCATGGTGTGTCTGTGAGTTTGATGGGTTCAGTGGTGTTCGTGTGCATTTCTGTTGTTCCGCTCTGTTGCGTCTAGTGTTGTTTGTCTTACATAGGCGTAGTTGTGGGGTGTGTGGTTGACAGGCAGAATGGCTACATGGACAGGACTTCAATGGTGTTTCGGTTGTGTGTGATGAGTTGCACAGTGGCTGCCGTGTGGGACTATATTCAGTGTGGCTTGTGCATGCAGACGTGGCTCCTTGGGTGTTGCTATGTCTGTGATGGGTCATGTGGGGTGTGAGTCTGCTGTTCATGTCCGTGTGCACATTGTTCACTTGTTCGTGACGGTGGGCGGTGCTGCGTGTCCGTGTGCTACGTGACATGTCCCATGTGTTGGTGGTGTTATGGTCCTCATGCCTCCAGTAATCCAGCCCTGTCCAGTTTCCCACCTGCAAGTTGTTCGTGCGTGCACTGTACTGGATGCCACATGGCTCTAAGCGGGGGTGCTCCATGTTGCAGGTCTGTGGGGGTGGGGGGTGTAGTGGGTCGTGGGGTGGCTGTACACCCACTGACACCGATTGCTGTGGACCGTGATGTCTGCCTTTCGGCTGTCGTTGTGCACTGCGGTGGCTGACACGTGGCTGTGGGGTGTGGGGGATGCTCCTCCTTGCTGTGCTGTGGGACTGGGGCCTGGTGTGTGTTGTACTTGGGCTGTCCACCGTCCCACCCACTGCACTTTGTGTTCCTGCCACTTACCTGTTACTTGTCGGTTAGTGCAGCTGTGGCGGACACATGGGTGTGGTGGGTGCTCGTTGTGGCGCTTCTGGCATATTTGGGGACCTGTTGGTGGTTACGTGGCTGGCTTAGTGTACACATGTCCCCACGCATCTTACAGTTGTTCGGTTTGGGCTGTGTGTGGTAGTGTCTGTTGCATGTGTGTGTGATGTGTTGTGTATTGTGTGCTGGACATGGGGGTGTTTGTCCCTGGGAGCTGTGGCATGGTAGTTGCGCATGTGAGTGCATAGCGGTGTGCTGGTATACATTAGTTTGTACTTACCAGCCTCCACTCCCCTGCTAATCCGGCGAGGATCTCCGGATGTATTACGACTCGCACCTTCTCCTCCCACGCTTTGAAGGTCTTAAAGAGCGCGGGATTCCCTCCGCCAGTGACGGCAGCCAGCTCTCTGTTTTTGCCCTCCTTCTTCTTGACCAGGCTCTTTACGTCATTCCAACGTTTGTTTATCTCGGTTCTGTTCCTGGGCAGGGTCCCGACTGCATTGACCTGGTCTACGATCCGGGTCCACATTCTGTTTCTGGTGGCTAGTGGTGTGTGCTGGACCATGTTCCCATAGATTTGTGGGTACACCTTGATGATCTCGTCGACCATGACCGTCAGCTCCATGGGCGTGAACTTGGGCATCCTTTGTGGTGCCATGGTGTTTGTGGTGCTGGTGCGGTGTGTGTTGTGTAATGTGCAGGGGGTTTGTGGTGCCGGTGTTTGGTGGTGGTGGTGGTGGTGGTGGTGGTGGTGTTTGGTGGTGGTGGTGGTGGTGGTTGTGATGTGTGCGTTTCTGTGGTGTGCTGCTGTCCTTGCTGTGTCACTGTGTCCTCTCCTCTCCTCTCTGGTTTGCAATGTAGCAAGGGGTTGTGGTCTGTGGGAGTGCTGCTTTTGTACTCACCTATGTGGGTGTGTCCTCATGGTCTGTTGTTTTCAGGTGTGTTGTGTCTGGGGTTCTGGCCTTTGTATTTTTTGTTTGTCCGGGGGGTGTTTTCGGGATGTGTACTGTGCTTGTGTATTTGTGTGTGCCTTGCTGTGTGGACTTGTTGGCCATGTTGTGTGCTATTGGTTTTGTGTGCGGATGGTTTCTGTGCAGGTACGTGGGCGCCATGGCTTCTGCCGTGTCGATTCTCATCGGCGTTGTTTGCGCTGGCGGGCGGTATATTTGTTGTTTTTCCGCGCTCATGGCGGTGCGATCGTAATTTCACGTGCGGTGTGTCGGCCGTGTGGGCGGGCGGTTTTGTGTTGTCGTGCGTGTTTCCGTCCGTGGCGGGCGGTTTGACTCCGACTCGGACGATGGCGGGCGGTATTTTGTGTGATTTTTCCGCCGATGGCGGTTTTCGGTTTGTGTACTCATAATGGCGTGGTCGGTGTTCAGGCGGTGTGTGCGGGCGGATTTTTGCCGCTTCCATGCCTGGCGGATTTTTTACGCCGGGTATCGTAATGGGCCCCTTAATTACAATTAAATTACTTCCCACCCTATTGCCCTATAAACTCACAACACACTTCACTAATAAATGAATACACTTAATATAATTACCAATTAATCAATTAATAAAAATTAATTACCAATTAATAAACATTAATTACCAATTAATAATTAATTAACATAACATTATTTATCAATACCAATAAATAAAAATAAAGAATTACTTAAATACAATTAAATTACTTCCCACCCTATTCCCCTATAAACCCACAACCCGCTACAGAACTAAAACGCAAAATTTACTTAAAAATAATTACTAATTCCTAAAATTTTTAAATTAATTTAATATAATTAAATTACTTCCCACCCTATTCCCCTATAAACCCACAACCCGCTACGGTACTAAAACCCATAATTTACTTTAAAAAAATTACTAACTTCTAAAAATTTTATACATATATTCTAAAACTAGTACAATAATTAACAAAAATATAAACACAAACATATAAAATACATAATAAAATACATAACACTAATATAAATATCGATATTAGTAACATCAGTATTTTTGCTATCGATATTACTAACTTCGATATTAACAAAAACGATATTTCTTACCTTCAGGTCGATATTCTGGTCGTCGATATTCTTGACTTCGATATTGTGTCCCTACGATATTTCAAACTCGATATTATTGTAGGTCGAAATTAAATACTTGATATTTAGACTGTTTACCCTTTAGTATATTAGGTAAATCGGCCGTGAACAAAGAAAAGAGCAAGGGGGCCAAGACACACCCCTGTCTGAGCCCATTTTCGATCAGTATTTTCTCTGACAGTGTCCCCTCTGTGTCCAGGATGACCCGCGCCAAATTGTTCCTTTGGAGCTCTTGTATAATGACCAGAAGATCCTTAGGCATATTGATCTTTATCAACATTTCCCACAGCCGATTGCGGTCAACCAGGTCAAACACAGCCCGAAAGTCAGTAAAGCAACTGAACAGCCTACCCTCTTGCTCCACTGACTTTCATGCGATGGACCAAAGGGAGAAACAATGGTCTACAGTAGAGTGCCCCTTTTTAAAAAAACCCTGTTCTGGGGGTATCACTTTGTTGACCTCTGCCCATTCTCTAAGTTTTTCTAAAATTATTTTGGAAAATACCTTCTCTCCCACGTCCAAGAGGTTAATTAACCTATAGTTTTTGGGCATTTTTACATCTCCACGCTTGGATTGGGCCTAATGATTGCACCTTTCCAGGTCTTGAGAAACACATGGGTCCTGATTCACAACAAATGCAAGACCCTGTCCCAGAGAGGTTCACTCTCTTATGAACGTTCCCAGATCACACCAGGAAAGATGTCCTATTTGCAGCTTTTAAGGCATAATCGTTAAGAGACTTAGGGGCTCATTACGATGGCGGGCGGAAGCACAACCGCCGTGCTGGCGGATGCAAAAACCACCAGTTACCGCCGGCACGCAGCAGTCCACACGCCCGCCCAATTACGATGCGAAAAGTAGGCCAAACACCGCCGGCAAGCCAGCAACACCGTCCGCCATCAAAGTGCGCCCGTACACGTAGCGGCGCAGCTCAACTGACACACACCGTCCGACGAAACACGTCCCGCCCGGCGTATAAATTACGATGCCACAAACAAACGGCTCCGACGGCCAAGAGATACCGTACGACAAACCGAAGCGGTAACACGGACGCCGAGCACGGACAACGAAGAAGCGGCTCCACCGAGCATGAATCCAGCACTGCAGGCCCTCCCCATGCTCCTGCTGATGCACCACCAAGGACGCAACGTACCGCGGAGACGCAGGTAGGCACACACACAACAAGTGCACGCAAACAGCGCACACAGTGCAAGGGCGGAAAAAGCGGACAACCCCCACCAGCGCGTGTACACTACACATCCACCATTGCATCCACATATGACACACAGGCCAAATCGTAACATCGCGCAACACATGTGTACACACCACCTGGGACTAGGAACCAACAACCCCGTCACGGCCCCAAGCGGCGATGACGCCGCCACACATGCGCACAACGCAGAGGCCAACCGCAGCGCCATGCATGCGTCGCACACAGACACAGGGACACAACCAAGCAGCACACACATCAGCCCCACCCCGAACGCACATGACACGTGACAGGCCTGCCACAGACATGTCCCCAACGCCCAATTCACGGACAACACCCAACGTCACACAACCGACGCACACATGTCAGTGAAGTCACGCAACAGCAGGACACACCCCAGTGTAACAAACATGGCGTAGCACACAGCGGCGGCAACACCAACTAGGAGAAGCTGGGCCCCTTCGGGAAGAGGAACGCCAGTACCACACTGAAACACCCATACCACCCTGCACATATGAACAAGACATATAAAACGGAACACCAAAGAGCCCGGGGACCGACAACAGGTGGCCCAAGAATAACATTCACACACAAGGCCCAACGCAGAGCGGAAAGGCAGCCTGCCGCCCACACAAGGGAGAGCAGACAGCACTGAATGACCTTCCATTCCAACTCCGAAACCACAGCCCTACGACAGAAGCCGGTGAATACAGCCATTGTCCAAGAATAGACCAACACAGGCATGCCGAGGAGACCGACCACAGGGCAGATAGCGCATATCACAGAAGCACACAACGGACGGGGAAGAAAGAAGAAAACACTCCCCATGTCGGCCACATGCAAGTTAATTGGAAGGAGTCACACATCACTGACCTTGAACTGTCTGAGAAGCATGTGGGATGAGGGCCCGTGTCCTCCAAACAAGCCAACAGAACACAAGTCCTGTCTCCCTACGACTACACAGAGCTCACAGCAACCTCGGAGCGTGCACATTGCAGACTGCACACACAGCCGGAGCACGCCACCACAACGCACCGCTGCGAAATGGCAACCGCAACACACCTACCCAACTACGCCGAACAGCTCAAGCTGTACAAAACCAACCTGTTTCATATATTGGGATGCGATCTCCTGTCCCTGCTGAACGTAAGTTACCGACTGACTTACCGCATCACATTGTTCAGCTGCGTCATGCCCGTCTTCTACTGTCGGAGGTGTCCCTACCAGCATCCCGTGGAGATATGCCTCTCCAACCCGGCATGTCTGAAGGCGGACCTGCTACCACTACTCCTCCCTCTGGACGCACACGACAGGGCCTGCTCTGCCTATGGGGGCATGGCGTATGTGGCCAACATCGCACCCGCACTGAAATGGGACCACTGTGCCTCCACACGACGGATCATCGAGAACAGCTACATCGAATGTCACCCAGCATGCCCCATCATGGTCCTCCAAGGGACAACTTACGAACAACACCTTGACAGCCACCATCCGCTACATTGGCTGGCAAACATGTACACCACCAATGACATGGAAGCCCTGCTGGACGGCATCGCATACCTGACAACCTGTAAATTCGTCGGACCACAACGCAGGTTCCCCGATTGACCTATGATGTCCAACCCCGCACCCATGCTTAGCTTCCGCACGGACTGGCCAGTCACCACCACAACAGCCATACCAAACGACCGGCAACTGTAACCACACCATCAACGACATCGCCATGACATCGGATATGACCGGGACATGCACACTGTTCCCCATCACATCCAGGAACACCGCATGCATCGTGGGAGGCAGTGGCATGGGCTCTGTGTATCGCACCCACATGGACGGAACTGCATGAACAACCAGGACACGACATGGATCCAGCGCACATGGACACACACACCGCTCAGTGGACATGAATAGGTCGCCTGGAGTCTGTGGGTGCTGCACCCCTCCCACCCCCGCCCCGGGAATCCCATACCAGGACCTTTGCATGGACGACAAGTGCATACAACAACAACACGACCCCAGTGACTGTGACATGTCCAGTAACCACCACAGTGCAACAACAAGTGGCACGCCGCTGCATGCACGCAAGCACATGCCCTGATGTCATCTCACATGCACGCGTGCATGAGGAACAACCGCAGCAAACCTGTCACATGGAACTGAGATGGACTGTGCCCATGATGCCAAGCGGTCTGGTAGGCTACATGTATACCGTCTGTGTCAAAGTCCGCAGCTCCGCAGCTATACATAAATGTACATTAGCACAGCCTTGGCCAAGCAGATGTCACTCTGAAGCCCACATCCCACATGCAACAGCCAATCACATGTAACCCCACACCCTATCCCATTTGCAATCATGCTCAGTATATCCTCAACATGTATTCCGCTGCCAGTAGTGTCCACTATACTGCATCACAGAGGACAGAAGACTCAATATAATGTTTGAAACCAAAACTGTCTCCGCTGACTCATTTCACAAGTACGAATGAGAGAGGATGAGAGTATGTGAAGTACACGGCAGTCGTGACATGACCATGTAGTCCACTGGTATTGGATGTCAACGCAAATGAGTAGCACAACTGTGGAAGACACACATGTGTCGTGTGAAGTCGTATGGACGCAGTGCTCAGGTGGGTGGGTGTGACGGGTAGATGCGCACATGCCAAGTTGGAGCACGCCGTGTTGGGAGGGGTCATGAACAGTACACCACCGCTTCCCTGGGCATTGTGAGAGGACACCTGTCGGGGGGGAGTGAACACGTGTGTGCACAGCAGCCGGGCACACGTACAAAGCGGTACCAGGCGCACCTCAGCCAACCCTCTGTGGACAAGCTGGATCCTGTTGTGCGCCTGCCATGCCCCTTGACAAGGCACACACAGCCCCAGTCGACCAGGTGTAACCCCAACATAGTCAATCCGCACAGGCGATACAGGGCACGGGATGGCAGTGGAGCATGGTGTGTGAGAGGTCTCCTCGCGCTCCTCCTGGTCATATCACGCAGGCAATAGAACCTCAACGTCTAGCATGGCACAAGTCAAATGGAAGTGTAGGGGGACGCACCACAGCACGAGCAGCACTGACGTCACGGGAGGTGGCTCGCACCATCCCATCCATTGCCCATCATACCAACCACGCCACATGCCATTGCGACTAAGTGCAAGCGCGTGCGCCACCACCCCCGAGCCCTCCCCAGAGAGGCCAAAGAGTGAATGTGTGGGCCATCAGCCACAGACGGACGCGGCCTGGCCGCAAGGGCAGCCACAGCCACTGGGTGTTGCAGGTGGCGGATCCGGAAGGCGAAGACTGTGATGCATAGTCCATGCAGGCCGGGTCTCCATTTGGGGCACCAAGCAGGTGGACGGCGTCCCGCGACACATCATACCCTGAGACAGCCCACTCGTGCAATTGGACCCACACATACACTCCTTGCCCTCTCTGGTGCGATCTTGGGGCTGCCTGTGCAAGCGCTAGCCTCACAGGTGAGCATGCATATTGGGGGAGCGAGGGGAGGACATGAGGGCTGGGGCGAAGATGACTGTATCACTGTCAGTTAGTACAAGGGATGACCCAGATGTGGAAAGGAAGAGACGTGTCCCGTGTGTACTGCAACTAGTCGCCAATCCAACTACCCCCATGTCCGGAATGTAAGCCCGCACCTAGGCCCGCCCATCCGCCACATCGAACATACCACCAGCACGACAACCTTCCCATTCGAAACACTGACTGGGGGTGGCGACCAGTGAACAATCATGTGTAGCCTACCCACGCGTACATGTGGGCCCTCCATGATCCATGTCACCTGCGGCAAAGTCATGACATGCGCAATGAGGGAAGTGAGGAGAGCTGTCCGCCCAACGCGCAGAAGGTGCATCAGCTCCACAGACCCAGCAGCGAGTCCAGCAGGGGTCACATGTGCAGGGGCAGCTGTGCCTGGTGTGAAGGCACATGCATATAGACAGCACATCGACCAATGTGTAGTCTGCCCACATCTACAGCCCATCATCATGCGGACATAGGAATTTAACACAGGGCAACACATCTTAGTTGGTGCACCCACCGTGACCAACAATGCGCAATCATCGACGTACCCGCCCTGTGTATGGCCCCCCACCCAACGGAGGCACATCCAGTGCCACCATCCCACACACACAAGCCTTCCACGGAACATGCTGTGTCCAATGGTCAGTACAGAGTCAGCGCCCATCTGGTGGATCCTGAACAGGAGACACATGCACACACATGCCAGCTCCCACTATGTACGTCTGCCACCTGGCACGTGCAATGTAACCTCTCACCTGTGACGTGTGACTGCAAGCACACAGCCGTCTTGGCATGGGGCTGTCAATGTGGACACCTGTCAATGTTTCGGGAGGTGTGATCCGTACAGTGCTGTACATAGGGTGCAGTGCTGACACCTACTACTGTCTCATATCCCCTCGTGCCACAGGTCCCACTTGTTTTGGCCGCTCAGCCTGTGCCCACATCGTGTCGTCGTGTGCCATACTCATCCAGCCGCGGAAGCAGTTCCATGCTCAGCAGACATTCATGTTGCCGTGGCGTTGCCGCTTGACGGATATGCAGTCAGTCCCCATCAGCACGCCCCGCAAGTCATTGGGGCCTAGATCCCCATGTGCATGCACATGGCAGTGGTTTGTATCACTAGCCATTGCCATTGTTGGGAGACCTGTGTAAGTGTATTGTGGCCGTGCCGTCCCAGCTTGACAGCTGGGCTGTGGCTCATGTGCTTGCTCAGTCATGTCAGTGATGTGTATGCGAAATTGCTATGTGTTGTGTTGCTTTGACATGTGTCCTCTGCCATTGTCCCTAGGCGGAGACCGAACATTGACCGCCCATACCAATTGCTGGCGGACATGGACGATACAGAGGTTATTAGGAAGTTTCGGCTGGACAGGCCAACCCTGCATCGACTGTGTGCCATGTTAGAACCCCATCTCCGTCCCCGCAGGGTGTATCCGACTGCTGTCACCCCCACGGCTAAGGTGATGGCCGCCATGCATTTCTTCGCCACTGGGTCATTCCAGCACACAGTGGGCATTGGAGGAGGGATGTCCCAGCCCATGTTCAGCAAGGTGCTGAGGGATGTACTGGCAGCCATGATGCTGTACCGAAACAGGTACATCCGCTTCCCCAGGGCTCGTGAATTGGCGGCAGTGAAGGGTGCATTCTATGCCCTTGGCAGAATCCCACACGTCGTTGGAGCCATTGACTGCACACATGTCGGCCTTGTTCCACCACAGGCCACTGAGCACCTGTACCGCAACAGGAAGCACACGCACTCCCTGAATGTGCAAGTGGTGTGCCTTGCGGACATGGTGATCACCCACGTGTGTGCAAAGTTCCCAGGCTCGGCCCATGACGCACACATAATGCGCAACAGCATCTTGCCACGACTGATGTCCAATATGCAACAGGATCGTGGCTGTATTGTCGGTGAGTATGTGGAGTGGTGTAGCGTGCTGGTTGTGCGATGCTGTCCCCTGTCCAGTTGGAATAGCAACGGTTCTCTGTGTCCCTCACACCCAGGTGACTCTGCGTACCCGAATGGGGCATGGCTGCTCAGTCCATTGAGGAATACTCGCACCCCAGCAGACGATCGCTACAATGAGGCACATGGGAGGACCAGACGTGTGGTCGAGCGTACCTTTGGCCTCCTCAAGTCCAGGTTCAGGTGCCTGGACCGCACCGGGGGTGCGCTGGCGTACTCCCCACAGAAGGTGTGCCGGATAGTGGTGGCGTGCTGCATGCTGCACAATCTGGCCATTCGGAAGCAGATCCCCCTCATCGTGGATGACGGAGATCAACCAGGGCCCCAGCCCGCAGACCAGGACAGCTCGAGTGAGGAGGACAGCGGAGAGGAGGAAGCTGGTAATGTGCGGCAGCAGCTCATCGCCCGCTACTTCACTTGACGGTGAGTGTCCATGTACGACGGCTGATGTGGCTGTATCTGTGCAGGTGTGTGTGTGCTGTGTCAGGGTGGCCGTTTGTTCACTGCGTGCTGTGTGTCAACGCTCCATGGCCAGGGTAGTATGCCACTGTTGGTGGCTGTGGCATTGTGCCCTATTGCTCTGTGCGATGTGTGTACATTGCTTGTAGTTGTTGACATGTACTGTGTGATGGGTGTGTGACACACTCATTGAATGTGCTCCTGTTCTGTCTCCCACCCCTAGGTCCCTACAGGCCCTCCGGATTCCATTGCCATGCCACGCATCAGGTGCCTTTCCGCCCAAGGTGGCCGTTGTATTCCGTACAAATAAAACACAGGGCACAAACAGCAGTTAGTGTAAGAGGTGCATTTATTTCAAACTGTGACATGTGATTGTGTGTAAGGTGATGACAAAAGTGGTGCGTGCAGTGACAATGAGCTGTCGGTCATGGCTGCGTGATGCTCAGGGTGTACCCACTGGTTCTATGTCCATAGTCCAACACACACATGCCATCCAGATGGCTGTGTGGAGTGGGATCGTAGTCCAAGTCAATGCAGTGGGTGGTCAAGGAAGGCTGGCTGGCTGCCTCACTTGCGTTTGGAGCGTGCGAAGTCCTCCCGGGAGATCGGTTTCCACTTCGGACGGCCCCTTCCACGTTTGCGAGGGGGGGTGCCTGCTTGCAACATGCTGGTGGTTGAGGTGTGCTCACTGGCTGTGGACGCAGGGGAACTGGACACTGCTGCTCGACCCTGCGCCCCGGCAGGTGGTGGCGGAGGGGAGCTGCTGTCCCTGGCTGTGACCTCACCCCACCACCAGCTGGCCCATGAGGTCCACGAGTTGGCCCATACGGGCGTCCATGGACCTCAGCACCCCCAGCACCTCACGCGTGTCTGTAGCTGACCTGGCCCATTGTCCTTGGGCCTCTTCATAGGCCCCAAGGACTCTGGCCATTTGAGGCAGGGCTTGGCTCCCAGGGGAGGCTGGCGTTTCCCTGACCCTGCTCCTCCTACCAGTCCTGCTGCCACCGGCCTGCCCACTAGCCACATTGCTCACCACGGTCCTCGCTGTGGCTCCCAGGGTGGATCCAGTCGGCCGGGCCACCACCTGCGCTGGGGCTGGTGCCAGCGAAGACGTGGTGGTGGTGGCGGCGGTGGTGGTCGGTGCGGCGATGGTGGTGGTTGCGGCAGTGGTAGTGGCCGCAATGACCGTGGGTGTGGCCGCAACGACAGTGGCAGCAGGGGGCTGGGAATGTTCAGCAGCCCTGGATGATGGGTTGGTGGGTAGGAGGGGTCCTGGGGAGCGGCTGGGCCCTGCCACACCAGATGGGCCTGCTTGGTGGTCCGTGTCCGAAGAGGAGGACAGATCCTCCACATCCGTGTGTCCTCGTTGGGGGCTTGTAGGCTGGCTGTGCTGGCTGCTGGCTCCATCCCCAGCATCCAGCAGTTCGTCACCTGTGGAGAGAATGAGATTTGTTATTGTGTTGCACCTGGCGAAGTATGTATTTGTCGTCTGACATTAACAGTTCGTGCAATCTCGTACATGGGTTTCCCGGAGGCGTGTGTGTGGCTGTAGCATTTGTAGTTGTGTGTGCTTGGCAATGGGACTGTGTGCTGTGCACATGTGGCATGGGACGGATTGGCCATGCCGATGGGTGTGTTGCTGTGCCCCTACTTATTGTGACTCTGGTGTATGCGGGCTCCTGGCCCATCCTGGGTCTGGTTTGTACTTTGCTTTTGGTGTTCAGATGGGACGCTTAGGAACGCATATGGCAACATGGGGGCCATGCCCCAGATTCGCATTTGGGAGGGAATATGCTTTTGGGGTTCAAATGGAACGCTTAGGAACGCATATGGCAACATGGGGGCCATGCCCCAGATTCGCATTTGGGAGGGAATATGCTTTTGGGGTTCAAATGGAATGCTTAGGAACGCATATGGCAACATGGGGGCCATGCCCCAGATTCGCATTTGGGAGGGAATATGCTTTTGGGGTTCAAATAGAACGCTTAGGAACGCATATGGCAACATGGGGGCCATGCCCCAGATTCGCATTTGGGAGGGAATATGCTTTTGGGGTTCAAATGGAACGCTTAGGAACGCATATGGCAACATGGGGGCCATGCCCCAGATTCGCATTTGGGAGGGAATATGCTTTTGGGGTTCAAATGGAACAGCTTAGGAACGCATATGGCAACATGGGGGCCATGCCCCAGATTCGCATTTGGGAGGGAATATGCTTTTGGGGTTCAAATGGAACGCTTAGGAACGCATATGGCAACATGGGGGCCATGCCCCAGATTCGCATTTGGGAAGGAATATGCTTTTGGGGTTCAAATGGAACGCTTAGGAATGCATATGGCAACATGGGGGCCATGCCCCAGATTCGCATTTGGGAGGGGATATGCTTTTGGGGTACATGCTGTGAGCCATGGGTGCCGAACGTGACATGTGTTGTGGCAGCATGTCAGTGCATGGTTTGAGGTGTGTGCATGCTTGACATGGCCTGCATATTTGCTGTCTGTTGTGATTACTGGACATGGCATTGGACGCATCGTTATCAGTGAGTGATGGTTGTGTGCCAGCCAACGTATTGCAGTTGTCCCATCTCCTTGGTGTGCGTGCTGCCCTTTGCCATGTGCATCACTGCAGTGCTCGGGGGTGTGGCCCATGTTGTGTGTTGTTGCTCACAGTGTGTCGTGCGCTTCATTGACTTCTGGCACATGGTTGGTCATGGGCATGTATCTTAGCGTGACTGCTGTATGTGTGGCAGCTGTGCGGATGACATGCCTTTCATGAGACTGGGGCTGACGGATGGGATGGATGGTATGTTGTATGTGCATGGTGTGTCTGTGTGTTTGATGGGTTCAGTGGTGTTCGTGTGCATTTATGTTGTTCCGCTCTGTTGCGTCTAGTGTTGTTTGTCTTACATAGGCGTAGTTGTGGGGTGTGTGGTTGACAGGCAGTAGGGGCTACATGGACAGGACTTCAATGGTGTTTCGGTTGTGTGTGATGAGTTGCACAGTGGCTGCCGTGTGGTACTATATTCAGTGTGGCTTGTGCATGCAGACGTGGCTCCTTGGGTGTTGCTATGTCTGTGATGGGTCATGTGGGGTGTGAGTCTGTTGTTCATGTCCGTGTGCACATTGTTCACTTGTTCGTGACGGTGGGCGGTGCTGCGTGTTCGTCTGCTACGTGACATGTCCCATGTGTTGGTCGTGTTCCGGTCCTCATGCCTCCAGTAATCCAGCCCTGTCCAGTTTCCCACCTGCAAGTTGTTCGTGCGTGCACTGTACTGGATGCCACATGGCTCTAAGCGGGGGTGCTCCATGTTGCAGGTCTGTGGGGGTGGGGGGTGTTGTGGGTCGTGGGGTGGCTGGACACCCACTGACACCGATTGCTGTGGACCGTGATGTCTGCCTTTCGGCTGTCGTTGTGCACTGCGGTGGCTGACACGTGGCTGTGGGGTGTGGGGGATGCTCCTCCTTGCTGTGCTGTGGGACTAGGGGCCTGGTGTGTGTTGTACTTGGGCTGTCCACCGTCCCACCCACTGCACTTTGTGTTCCTGCCACTTACCTGTTACTTGTCGGTTAGTGCAGCTGTGGCGGACACATGGGTGTGGTGGGTGCTCGTTGTGGCGCTTCTGGCATATTTGGGGACCTGTTGGTGGTTACGTGGCTGGCTGAGTGTACACATGTCCCCACGTATCTTACAGTTGTTCGGTTTGGGCTGTGTGTGGTGGTGTCTGTTGCATGTGTGTGTGATGTGTTGTGTATTGTGTGCTGGACATGGGGGTGTTTGTCCCTGGGAGCTGTGGCATGGTGGTAGTGCATGTGAGTACATAGCGGTGTGCTGGTATACATTAGTTTGTACTTACCAGCCTCCACTCCCCCTGCTAATCCGGCGAGGATCTCCGGATGTATTATGACTCGCACCTTCTCCTCCCACGCTTTGAAGGTCTTGAAGAGCGCGGGATTCCCTCCGCCAGTGACGGCAGCCAGCTCTCTGTTTTTGCCCTCCTTCTTCTTGACCAGGCTCTTGACGTCATTCCAACATTTGTTTATTTCTCCTCTGTTCCTGGGCAGGGTCCCGACTGCATTGACCTGGTCTACGATCCGGTTCCACATTCTGTTTCTGGTGGCTAGTGGTGTGTGCTGGACCATGTTCCCATAGATTTGTGGGTGCACCTTGATGATCTCGTCGACCATGACCGTCAGCTCAATGGGCGTGAACTTGGGCATTCTTTGTGGTGCCATGGTGTTTGTGGTGCTGGTGCAGTGTGTGTTGTGTAATGTGCAGGGGTTTGTGGTGCAGGTGTTTGGTGGTGGTGGTGGTGGTGGTGGTGGTTGTGATGTGTGCGTTTCTGTGGTGTGCTGCTGTCCTTGCTGTGTCACTGTGTCCTCTCCTCTCCTCACTGGTTTGCAATGTTGCAAGGGGTTGTGGTCTGTGGGAGTGCTGCTTTTGTACTTACCTATGTGGGTGTGTCCTCATGGTCTGTTGTTTTCAGGTGTGTTGTGTCTGGGGTTCTGGCCTTTGTAGTTTTTGTTTGTCCGGGGGTGTTTTCGGGATGTGTACTGTGCTTGTGTATTTGTGCGTGCCTTGCTGTGTGGACTTGTTGGCCATGTTGTGTGCTATTGGTTTTGTGAGCGGATGGTTTCTGTGCAGGGACGTGGGCGCCATGGCTTCTGCCGTGTCGATTCTCATCGGCGTTGTTTGCGCTGGCGGGCGGTATATTTGTAGTTTTTCCGCGCTCATGGCGGTGCGATCGTAATTTCACGTGCGGTGTGTCGGCCATGAGGGCGGGCGGTTTTGTGTTGTCGTGCGTGTTTCCGTCCGTGGCGGGCGGTTTGACTCCGACTCGGACGATGGCGGGCGGTATCTTGTGTGATTTTTCCGCTGATGGCGGTTTTCGGTTTGTGTAATCGTAATGGCGTGGTCGGTGTTCAGACGGTGTGTGCGGGCGGATTTTTGCCGCTTCCATGCCTGGCGGATTTTTTTACGCCGGGTATTGTAATGGGCCCCGTACTCCTGCCTTTTACAGAATTAAATATCTGGCTATTTCCATGGTGGGAACGGGTTAGATTAAAGCTTGTGAAAAACAAGCACAAAACACCAAAACCACATGGCTTCCTATGGATTTACTCAATGTGATATTGCACCATCATGGTATAATATTTGGCGGGTTTGAAGGTCAAGTTTTGCGAATCCCTTGCGCTTGAAACTCAGCCAGTCACTTGTGTAAATCAATCTTACAAGTGGAAATGGCTTTCTGAATCGGAACCAGTATAAAGTGGCGAAGACTCAAAATCAAAGTGAAAGGGCAGCCACTTGCCTCAACACACAGTCCTCTGCAGAAGTGGTACATGTGAGTTACCACAAATAGGCTAAATATGCACTGCCTAATTCACAACAATAAACATTTTTTTTCATTTTTGTAATGGATATGCATTGAAAAGATGAAACTCAAATTTGAAAGGAAAATTTCTACGAATCTGACATTTTTCACACGCAAAAAATACTAATTTTGCCTTCAGTTTGATCCAGTAAAACCCTATGCAATGAATGTCATCATTTATTCAGGCAAAACAGCACAGTACTCCACATACAGGAAGGGGAGATTATGTAAAAGAGGTCAGTAAAGATCCCTAGCCAAATATGTTTAGATGCAAGTTTTACTTGTTGTAATCATATTTTATTTAATGGGCTTCTTTTTTCAACTTTTGACATTGTGTCCAGTGTTCCCTACAGAGCAGGTATCACTGTCGCCGATTTAGAATGAGTGTCCTCTATTTTTACAGAAGTATGTTAAATCTCCATGGAAATCAGCATCTTGGCAGATCTGCAACTGTGCTGAATTTTACACGGTGACATTCTACAACCTGCGTAGGCTGTCTCTAAGGGACTTGTCATTTATAATTCTTGTTTGTAGATGCTGTTGCTCGGCATCTGAAAAGTTTAACAACTAAACCGTAGCATTATTTTTTGTTAGGAAATTCTGTTAAAAATAGTACTCCATTGAGCTCTTATTTTGCATTTTATCTTTTTCGATCTAAGCACAATATCAGGAACAGAGGTTATTTACCATAATCAAAAGGTCAAGTTTCATAAAAAATGTCCGTGTGCTAAATATCATTGAAGTGTATCAACAAGCACTACACTACTGTGTTCCAGATGGGCTGCATACACTTAAACACTTTTGAGCACTTTTTGGGGGGATTTTACCTTGTAGTACGCAGATCTTCTATTGCACACATTTGTAGGACATATTGAGTGCAGTTGAGGTAAGTAGTTTACATCTATAAACCCCAGGAGAGGATACAGGAGAGGATACAGTGTATTTGTCTATAGGAGGAAACCTCCCTTTAAATAAAATAAGTCAAAAAGCACAAAGCGCTACTGGGGAAATCTGGTAATGCTGGACTGGGACAAAGTCACGAGTTCAGGCCAACTGCGATGGAGTGTGGGATGGCTTCAGGGACCTAGTTAGGCCCATTGAATAGAGTATCTTAAATCCTGGTTGCACAGCTTTGTGTGGATCTGTGTTGAAGATATGCTGTGCAGCGGAAGCAATGCGTGGGATCCAGGATGCAGTGAAGCTGCGGTGTGAGGTCCTGTTGTGCCATTGTCAAGGATTCCATCAACAGGGCTTGACATGAGAAGTCCGGGATCCGGGATGCAGCACGCAGCTAGCTAGGGGTTGGTTCCGAAGAGCTGCAAGGCTGCGAGCCGATTCCAGGTTTGTCATCGAGGATGCTGTCAATGAGAGATGCAAGGACCTGGGCTGTGCCATCGGGCCGATGCGTTAGTTCTGAGGACTATGGGGCAATGATGCAGGTCTTTTGCGACGGGTCCAATTTATGCAGCAGTGGTGATGTATCGGTTCTGCTCTGCATGTGCCGCTCTGCGGAGGAGATATGTTGGTGCTGTTCAGTCACTCGGCACAGAATATGCGTCAGTACCGCTGGCAAGCTACATAGGCCCACTTCCAAGAGTCCAGGACTGGCGTGGCATCAGTAGGCAGGATAGACTCAAAGATAGCAGAGTCCAGGTGCAGGGGCAAGGTGGTTGAAAGCCTGTTATGTCCCTGCTGCTTCAGATCAGGAGGCCAGTCAACTAGTTCTTGGAGTCACTCTGTGTTCTGGGTTCAGAAGATTCAGGTCCAGTTCTTCTCTCCCAGGCAAGTGGGCAGCAGGCCAGCACAACAAAGCAGGAGTTCAGCAGAGTGACAGTCCGTCAGCACCACAGCAGTCCTTCTTCCTGGCAGAGTATGCACAGGTCCAGAAGTGTACTGCAGTGGTGGTATCCCAGGTTCCTCTTATATACCCAGTTGGGCTTTTGAAGTGGAGTAGAAGGTTATAGAGGCATGCCTTTGAAGTGCACAGATGCTGTGCCTTCCCTGCCCTCACTGCAGACTAACTATAGGGAGCATTCAGCTCTTTGGGTGGGGACAGGACTCAGCCTAATCGGGTGTAAGAGAGGCTGAACCCAGCTCCTCCATCCCATCCTGACAGTGATGGCCCACTCAGTCACACCTATGCTCCCATTGTGTGTTGCTGTCTAAGCGGAATACACAAAGCCCAACTACACCCAATCATGTGACCAGAGACGGGCTGCAGACACCAAATGGCTAATCAAGAAAATGAAAATTTTCAAAAAAAGTGGCATTTTTAGAATAGTAATTTCAAATCCGACTTCACCATGATTTTGGATTTTAAATTACGATTCCAGGGACACCAAACTTGGACCCATCATATCTTCCCATTTCGAAATTACACATATAAAAAGGAAAAAAGGTAATCCCAATGTTATCCAATGGGGATATAGGCCTTTGAGTAGTGAAAACGGATTTAAGAGTTTTTCAGTACTTTTAAAAGTACATGTCCTGCTTTTTAAATACACTGCACCCTGTACTCTGGGCTGTCCAAGGCCTACCCCAGGGGTGACTTTTATGTATTAAAAAGGAAGGATTTGGCCTAGCAAAAGGTCTATTTTGCTTGGTTGAAATGGCAACTTAAACTGCACACATATGCTCTGAAATGGCAGGCCTGAGACATGTTTAATGAGCTACACAAGTGGGTGGCACAATCAGAGCTGCAGGTCCACTAGGAGCATTTAATTTATCAGGCCCTGGGCACTTATAGTACCATTTTACTAGGAACGTTTAAGCAAATAAAAAATGCCATTTGAGTATGAGCCAATATTACCATGTTTAGAAGAGAGAGCACATGCACTTTAGCAGTGGTAAAATGCTCAGACTCCTAAGGCCAGCTAAATTGAGGTCAGAAAAATGGAGGAGGAAGGCAAAAAGTTGGGGGAAGACCACTCTAAGGCTGACTGATCTAAATACTAGCTTACATTTAGAGCTGCTGAAAATGTAGCAATTTTACTTCACGAACGATGTGTAGTTAATTTAACGAATTCACACAATTTTGCATTTTATGATAGAAGAATTTAATATGAAATTAATTGAAATATTTTACAGCTTAAAATATATGCTTCAGCACAAACTGGTGCAGCAGATGTTATACTCTGAAAACAGACAGTTATCTTTTTCTGTCTTACCCTCCTGAATTTCATTTCCACCATTAAAAAGAAAATGGCAGTTATTTTATTATTAATGTTTTGAATGTAATTTTGCAAACTTGTAAGAAATGGAATTTACTTTTTACTATTGACTGTTCAAACTTGTGACAGTGTCTCTATCATTCATCCTTGGCTATTAAAGGACTTGTTAGATTGCCTAATCTAGACCTAGAGGTACAACGTGAATCTAAATTTGGCCAGACATTTTAGGAGAGTCACCAGTTATTCAGTGTTGTTTGTTTTCTCCCTTTGATTTTTCTTGGGATGTTGAGGAGCCTTGGTAAGCCTTGCAAAGGTGTTTCCGGATGGAAGATCATCAAACTCATTCACTGCATTGCTAAGACATTAGCCACGAGGAGAGATTAACTGCCCGAGTTGTTTTCCAGGATAGGTGTGTAACGCATAAGGAAACCGATAAGTTATTGGCATGGGCTGCCATTTGAGGGGTAGGTGAAAACCTTACATGGAAAAAGGAAAATCCCAAATTATAAACAGTTGAGAATTGTTTTATCTTTTGGAATTGCTACATATAGAATATTATTCTTCAACCCTGTCAGATTATCTCCTGAGACTCTCTCATTTCTTTACTCATCCCTGTATTTTTTTAGTTTTCAAGGGTCTGTATCTCAAATACACATTCAAACTCCACATCTCTGTTTCTCCTAGTACTACTGTGTTATATTGTTGTATTCTAAAACAAATTGAGATGTTGTAATCTAAAGAGAAATACAACTTGGAAAATGTACCTTTTAAAAAAAAACATTGGGGCATATTACCAAGGATTTGCGATACTTATCGCAAAGCGCGCTTAGCG
Organism: Calotriton arnoldi; assembly: GCA_963921515.1. Lineage (NCBI taxonomy): Eukaryota > Metazoa > Chordata > Amphibia > Caudata > Salamandridae > Calotriton > Calotriton arnoldi. Next base: position 28,816 of record CAWUFW010011932.1, read on the forward strand.
CTGTATTTTTTATCGCCGGCTATCGCTGGATTTCATCGCGGAGATAACGCTTTATTAGCAACGCTTATCTCCAAGGCGATAAAAAATCCAGCGATAGCGGCGAAACCCAGCAATAGCGCGAGAAATCCAGCGATAAATTCACTGCGCTAATGAAAAGCTTGCTAATGGACAGGTGAGGACTTAATCTTACAATCCACCTCCCATTGACAAGATGGTTAAGTCAAGTTTTTAGCAGGTGTTAAATTCCAGCGATAATCGCGGTTAGCGCAACTTTTTTTATCGCTTCGCGGGCATTGCTAATAGGGGGAAGTTGTGTTTGCGACTGTTTGCAGTTGCTTTTAGTTGGGTACGCCTACTTTGCATGTCATTAGCGATAATTATCGCTGACATGCAAAGCGGCACCAAAGCGGTCGCTTTCGCCATAAAGCTGTCGCTAACAGCTGTTAGCGACAGCTTGCTAATAGGGCGATAGAAATATCGCCGCTTTAGCGGCAAAAAGTGCTGCTAAAGCAGCGATAGCGCCCTTGCTAAATGCCCCATAGATTGCTGGTAAATAGGCTCACTGTTGTAAATGACTATCTTTTGCGTGGCATGCCCCCAGATTTTTGCCTACTTTTGCTGAACCCATCTTTTTGTGACCATAGGACCTGCTAACCAGTGACAACATTCTACTGCCCTCCCCTTTTAAACTGGGTTAAATAGGCATATACCTAATTATCACATGTAATTTACTTACAGGTCCCTGGTGTACGGTACTACATGTATGTAGGCTGTAAATTAATTTGTACTAGTGGGCTGCAGCATTTATCATACTACCCATTAAAGCACTGTAAAACATGCCTGCAAGCACCCCAATGCAGTCTGGTGTGCAGTTTGAAACTGCATTTTCAACATAACAAAACAACCATTTTCCAAGGCCTAACTCTACTTTTTTAATGCTTATGATTAATCCCTAAGCTAGGCCCTAAATGCCCATGATTTTTAAAAAGTAGGGCATGTATATTTAATGTTTTACACGCCCCGCAGTAGAAAACCTCCAAAGTCGTTTTGCTCTGTTGCAAGGCTGGCTCTTCCACAGGAAAGCACTGGATTGCACTATAACCACATGTAGTGCTTAATTTCAGTTTGGGAGAAGCTGATAAAAATTCAAAATCCAACTTAATGGTCAAGATGAATTTTATATTACTATTTTGAAAATTACACTTTTAGAAAGTTGTCATTTTCTTGTCTAAGATAAAAAAGGGCATTTTGTCAGTGTCTGGTGTCACCTGCCTGCTGATGGCTCCCCCGCGGTGCGATGTGAACTGCTCCCAGATGTTATCAGAGCAACACCTCTGGGTGGGCACGGGGAGACCTATCTAGAGGAATAATGGCCTTGCCATGTTGGATGTAGGTAGAAAGGTGCCCTGTGGGATAGATTAGTGTAGAAACACTGCTGAAATAAGTAGGGTCATCCTTGGGAACTTTCCCCCCATTGGTTAGGGAGTTGAGAGGAGTTTCCCCAATCCACAGGTTAGCACTCAGCAGAAATGTGACATCCTGACTACCATCTTTGGAACATTCCTGGACCTGTGAAGAATCAGGAGAAGGACTGCTCTGATGTCTGGAGAACCTAAAGGAAGACAAGACCTGCTTGCCATCAAATCAGCACCCCAGAAGTAGCTCCAAGGACCAGTTGCGTGACCTCCTGTTTGAGCTACAGTGACAGAACAAGCTTCCGGAGTCCCTTTTCCAGCCCCTGACCAGGTGACCAGTACCAACTGGACCTGCCCATGATCCTGCTGCTGATCTCTGTTGGAATGAGTCGTAAACCCCAAGTGGTGCCCCTAGTTATTTGACCCTTGACTGTGTTAGAGTATACTCCTCCCATCCTCAAACTGCAAGAATTGGAACTTAGAAATTTTTTGCAGCTGTCTGTCTAGAGAACCTACTGAGACTGAGAACGCAGTTGAAGCTGCAGCCAGAACTATCACCCAGGAGGGTATCATGGCACTGAGCAGGTGTGAGTCTAGCCAAACCTAGGGCCGTGTGGGACCAATCAAAAAGCCAGGTCTTCAGCTTCTTGTGGAATTTAAGAAGTGATGAGGAGGCTTTAATGTGTAATGGCATGGTGTTCCATGCTTGGAGCCATTTAGGAGAAGGCTCAACCTTCAACTTTGATCCAGTCTAGCTCAACCACATAACCGCAGTTATCGTTTTGTGCTTTTTGGTGCTATTTTTTAATTCAAATTTTAAAAATGTATATATCTATTTATACTTATTGGATTTTTGTCATTTTGCTTACTTTATATATATTAAAATATTCTCTATTTATCTACATTAGTTTGGAATTTTTCTTGTGCTATGTCCTCCCTTTATTACTCTTTGAGTACTGCACTTGTACTTACACATTGTCTCTTAGTTAAGGCTGACTGCTTTGTTCCAAGCTGCCAAAGGGTTAAGCTCAGGTTTACTTAGTGACTTTAGTGGCCTACCCCGACAAGGATTGTGATTATTTGAGGTGGGTTCCCAACCCTGAACTTATAATCCATTTCCTTGCACCCACAGTACAAGAATCCCAGAAAAAGGATTTATTGTCCCCATTCCAGAAGCCACCTATACTGAGGACACTGGTGACTCTGAGGGTGGCAAGATTTCTACCCATTATTGGAGCCAAAGGGCCCTTTAAGAAATGCTAAATTACTGGGGGAAGCAGTAATTCTGGGTCTGATTCCCCAGTAATTAATACATGCTATTACTGTCCTATCAGAATTAAATGGGAACTGCAAGCATTTGGAGTGCCCACATATGTGATGATGTGACACTGAAACTTGACATTGGAAATTTGATTTTAGAAAAGATAATAGCTGAATGCTTCAGGAAATAATGATGTACATTTAACCTGACCTAGGTGAGATTAATGCAAGGGTCACATTCATATGACATCACACCAACCATATGCTCAGGGAGGTGGCAGTTCTTGAATTTAGGAAATTCTGTAAGGTAATGAGCAAGAATAATAACAATATGGCTGACATGAATAGGGTACTGTGTTCATATTGTTGGGTGGATCTAGAAAGGGAGAAGAGGAGGAGTCTTATTTAAGGGCTTTGCTGTCAGGGGTCTCAAAAGAAAACCATCTATATAATTTGTCTAAGTATTTATCAAATTGGAGGACTCTGTTTTAACATATTGTGAGAAAGCAGTTCATTAGTTGTGGTGGTGGCAAAGAGCAGACAGGTGTAACTTAGAGAAAATGTGTAAAGCATTTATGAGTATGAAAACATTTAAAAAGCCAATAACAAAACGCAATGAAAATCCCACTCCAATTTAGAGAAATAGAGTAACAAAATGACACCGAAATGACAAAAATCCCGGTAGAGTAGCTGAAGATAAGACTTTGTAAAGATTGTAGTGACAATAGTGCCAATGGTAGTCAACAGTCACAAAAAATGGGACGTAGGCACGATTGAAGGCAAACCATAATGGATCATGGGTAGGTTGCAACAGATAGATTGGCCCTGCTATGGCCTGGAAGTAAGGAAGTTTGAAAAAGGTAATAAGTCATAATTTGAAAAGGGACTCTGCCATTTGTCTGAGGAAAAACTCCTCTCCGCACTGGAGAGACATGAAATTCAGTCCGACCCCACGGAACTGCAGTTGTATACCTTACACAGTCAGTCCCATTGAAGCTCTGGAACAAAAGTCTTTAAAAAGTTCCAAAAACCATATTGGGTCCCAAACAACCACAGAAGAACACTTCCAAGGCCCCAAGGGCTCCAGGAGGAGCACTTAAAAAAGTTCAAGGTGCCAGGCAGGAGGCAACCACAAAGTCCAGTCTAGATCCAGTTGCCACTGACCAGCTGTCATTCTTCACAGAAATGTTCTCATCAGCTTCTTTCATGTTGTTTGAGCCACCCAAACCTTATGATGCTGGGAGATCTTTATGTTCTTGTGTTTCAAATGGAATTGCATCCAACATCCACAAGCCCTTCTTATAGGACACAGATGCCAAATGCAGCAGGTTCAGTCCCCCTCATAAACGTTTGCAAGTCCAGCAGTGTTCTGAGAAAAGGTCCATCTTTGTATGGTTCACCAGCCAGTGGACAGGGGACACCCTATGGCCAATCCTAATTCCTCTCTGACCAATTGAGTAAAGTTTCTAAGGCCCAGAGCTACCTACTTTTGCAGTGGTTGCTTCTTGCTTTATGTAAACAGGTCCAGAATTCCATGTGTCAGGGAATTTTCAAGATGACGAATGAATTCAGTCAAACTAGATTTGGCCTTTGAAGGCTGATGGTGTATGTAGTAAGCATACTTTGGTAATTCTAGTATCCTTGCACATCTAAAACTAAAATCCAGGCCCTGTACCTACATCAAACCGAGAGACAGAAGGCTGGTAGGACAAAAGCACCCAGACAGGTGATACATAAGAATCATCCCAGCATCCTGTTTGCTCATTTTGAAGGACACAAAACCTTAACATGTGCTTTACATTGACCTGTCAAGCAGGATTTGACACCGGGGTCTCCCAGTAGGGATACATCCCCCACGCTGCATATTCTTTTGAACTCAGAGGAATCATCTCTGCCCATTCAGGTCTGCCCATTGTGTTCTCCTAGGGGAATTTCACACCTCATTCAAGTCTGAGCCATGGCTGACAGCAGCTGGAGAACTAATGCAAATTATCCTCCTGAAAGTCAAGACAGGAAAATGTTAACTTTCTAAAACTTACTTTTCCTTCATGTTTATTAAAAATTCAAATCAATTTTGAATTGGATTTATCAATAGTGATTCAAATATTTTTCTAGCTTGTCTGTTTCCCATCGCAGCAGTTTTAGTATTTTTGTCTGTACTCTGGATTTCTACATAGGACCTCCTTTCCTGTAACAGTGAAAATTGCTTTTTGGGCCTTGACACATGTTAACATTAATTGTCTACTCATTCCACTTTTTGATACCATGCACCTTACATTGTGGGTTTCAAAGCCGACCTATGGGTGACTTACTAATACTTAAAAGGGTATTTTGGAGCAGGTCAAATGGTATGTTCAAAATGCAACAGTTTAACTGGAATAGTAGGCACAAAGCCATGTTTTCATTGTCACACTAGTGGATGGCATAATCATTGCTGCATCTAAATTTCCGTGCCATGGGATTAGTTTCTACTCCATAGGACAGTTACATACCTATGCCAATCAGGAACTTGTCAATTTCTACATGTTTTATGGATCAGCGCACATACACTGTTGCATTGAACAGCTGATCCTCCCTTACTGCCCTGGCTCCAAAATCACTACGGGGGTATGCAGCCCTTTGTGTGGGGACAGAACACATCCTATCCAGGTGTAACTGTGTGGCTGTGCCCAGCTCCTCCCTCCCATCCTGAGGTTGCACCTAAGCTCCCCTTGTATGTGGCTGTCTAGAGGGCATATACAAAGCCCACTGTCACCCAACCCAGACATGCAATCAGACACACGCCTCAGGCACACAGGGCTAAGAGCAGGACAATGCCAACTTTCTAAAAGTGGTACAAAGGGGGTAAGCCCTATATTGGTAGCCAGAAAGGGCTTAGTTAAAGTAGTATAAATGACAACCTGACTACCACTTTTAATGCTGTTGTTGATTTAAACAGACTTAGGGCCAATATCTGAATTCCTTTGTCCTAGCTATTTATTTAACCATTACTTCATGATTTTGTTATATCATTTTAACAATTTATATATTCTGAAGTAGATGATACACAAATTAGTAGAAACAACTATAGACAATAAAATTATGCAAAATGTGGACCAATTACTGGTTACAAAAAATGGCAACAATCATTAATAGTGCAATTTCGTGATGAGCAACAATCAAAATAATACATACAACTGATTTAAACAGTGACAACAATAAACTTTTACACCAGTCATGTGTTTTCTGAAATATCTGTACAACAAGCTCTCTCATAACACGTGGTTCAAACAGTAGCGGCTCCTGGAGGGAGTGCTGCGGGGCGGTAGAGCGGGGGATGGACAGGGGGGGGTAGTAAACTCCGGCTTACGGCCGAACTGAGTTAAGTACATAAATAAATATGCGCGCAACGAAATTCGTTTTATTTATTTAAATGTTTACTTACCTGTATTCGGCCGTAATCCGTGGTTTACTACCCTCCACCCTGCCCCTCCCCCGCCCCACGTCACCGCCCGGCCGGCACTCCTACCACAGACCGCTACTGGGTAACTCTTTTGTTGCGCGGAGAACCTTCCTATCGCACTGGTGATTTTCTTTATTATGTTTTCAAAGAAAGTCCTTTTCCCAGTTTTTAGGTCTCACCTGAGCCAGCGCATGCGCTGCTCTGGCGAGACATTTAGTAAGTGGGCTTTTAAAAGTCCTACCACATGCTTTTGCTGGCCTCAAGCTTGCGGTTACGCGCGCGGGCACGCGCGCAGCCGCCATCTGCCTTTCCGTCATGCCTCATTAAGCACATCGCTTGCGGCACCCTTACAGCGCAATCACTTTCACTTTTTCCTGCTGCCGCGCGCTGCTCAGTCTGCTCAGTCTCAATAAACAGTCTCCTCTTTGCCTCCTTTCCCCTCACTTCTGTGACATCACTTAGGTGTCATATTCTTAAAATGACACCTCAACAAATCTCTTCTCTTCCCACATATACCAGTGCCCCTTCTATCTTTTCCAATCCTCACGGCATCCTTCACTGCCTCTTCAAATAACTCATTTTTTTCTCCTCCACTCACCATTACGCGTTCACTTTTTATTTGTAAGAGGCAAATCATTTTGTGATAGTGTGCAATAAATATATTAGCTCTTTCTCTTCCCTGCTCCCTTTTCTGCTACAATACCCCTTTTTGCCTGTGTTTGTTTTCATATGCATCTTTTACCTATTAGCGATACCCCCAGAGCTCTAGGGCAAACGAAAGGCACTCTAATTAAAACAAAAACATTGTTTGCTTCCTTTCCTCTCTGCGCCTTATTTTATTGAGACAGTAGTACGGAGAAAAAGGGTTTGTGTCACCTCACGTCTGTTGCTCCACCTTCCTCCATTTTGGGTCTTTTTGTTTCATTCGGAGCCTTTATTGGTGTTTTGTTTTATTGCATTTTTTAAATGTTTCCCATGTTCTGAAACAGCACACCAAGCCCCCTATGGATAACCTCCCAAAGGCTTCTCAGCTCTGCACTTAATAATGGCTTCATGAGGAGATGGGCCGGATCCATTTGGCAGAACAGAAGAATGCATCTGAAAGCATTTCTAATCGGATAACCCCTGTGTCGATTCTGGCACTTTACATGCACAGAATGAAAGGAAGTCATGCCAGAATCACCAGTCGCAGCTAAGGCCCTTCACATTTTTCATACTCTTTTGGTTTACCTTCTTTAAGGGGTATGGTGGCTCTAAGGGGGCGGGGGTCGGTGACCTAAATTTGAAGATTTCAACAAAAAAGTTCAAGGTATAGCGCACGTTCAGACATGATTTTCCTTGATATATTCCACTCTGCAGTTTTATACCACTTGCATTTTCTTTTTAATGCTTTTAAAGATGCTTCTCTTAAAATATCTTAATGCATTCCGTATATACAGGCAAATTAACCCATCCCTGTACTTATAATTAATGTTTTTTTTATTTGCGCACAGGGTACGTTTTATAAACCCCAATTTATTAGCAGCTAGCCACAGCATGCTAATGTTTCTCTGTCTTGATATGCATTGATTGAAGACAGCTGTGATGTCTGAAAGGAGTGAGTGATCTTTGACAACTTCACTGCGGGACAGTATGTTATGGAAGTTGAGCTCTTTTAATGCCACCCTTCAGTGACATTGCTCGGTTGTGATGGAGTAGAGTTTCAGACCTTGTACTGATTTTAATTATGTGAGTCATGTTTTCTGTGTACTTTTCCTATCCTAATTTAATTCTGGGAGAGCGGTGAAATTTGTTATGTGACTTCGCCAAGGCATATCTTTATGTATTTCTGTGGTTCATGTGTTTTATAATGCAATGTTGACATGTTCATGACGATCGGTTGATACGTGATGCCACTTTCTTCTGCTAGTTTGGTTTTGAGTGGTGCTAATTTGTGATGTTTTCTTTCCTACTACTCTGTTTTCAGCGGTACTCAGGTGATGTCATTTCATTCTTGCACACCAGTGTGTTTTGTTCTCCTTTAGTGATCTCACCTATTCCTTGCCCTAGCAGTCTTGTATGTGGCTGGAGATCTGTACTCATCAAAGAGTGTCTTAGTATTCTGGAAAGGACTCGTAGTAACCTACAGTGCTTGCCTACTCGGATCAAATTTGGCAAATCATCTTATCACTTCTCTAGATTAGTGGGTTCTTTTACCTGTTGCTAGCCAGTGATCTTCTTCTTAGCACATTTTGTTGTGTAGGGAATTGGTTGGATTATCTGTATCATTCAGGTGTGCAGTGCTTTGAGGTGGGAGGTACAGGGGTATAAGTTAATTGCAGTAGTAATTCTGAAGTATACTATTTTGGAGACTATTTCGCCATTGGACGTAAATGTATAACCCTTGTCAAATCATTTTATATCTCTGTAATTCATTTACCATTGTTAAAATTGTGAACGCTTAGAAATGCTCTGTTATCTGTAGTAAGTTCTATATAAAAACTGGACATTTACATAATGATAATCGATTACAGTTATTACCCCCAGGTCCCTCCAGTCCTCATCCCATTCCTTACTTATGGAGATAACCATCTCCCTGACAGTAAAAAGAACAGAGGAGTGCTGGGACCCCTACCCCACCCCCCTCCCACCGGGAGTACTTCACCAGTACTTACCCAGCATTCCCCCTGTTCTTTTTAGGTCTCGCCTGAGCCAGCGCATGCGCTGGTCTGGCGAGACATTTTGTGAGTGGGCTTTAAAAAGCCGACCACAGCTTTTTGGGTGGCCTAGAGCGTGCGGTTACGCGCACAGTAACACACATTCCTTGCATCGCTCGATCAGGCGCCATCTGGCTTTCCTCTCGCTTGCTCTCCCAAATTGTGTCTAGTAAGAATTATTTTTCTGGTAGCCTTTCAGCCTGCCATGAGTGATATTTGACAAAACTCCTTTCCTTTGTGCATTTGTAAAAATAGTTCTGACTTGTGTGCATGATGTTTAAACAAAATACTTGAACAACCACAGTTCAGCTACTTTCACATGATGATTTCTGCAATTTTACATGACTCGTCGCCGCTTTCTTAGTGATGATGAAATCTGAATCTTTGGTCTAACTTACTCCCTTTGCTTAGCTTTTGTTCCACACTATACTACATACTGCATCACTCAGCACCACCACAGCATCACTCAGGTCCACCACAGCATCACTCAGCACCACCACAGCATCATTATGCGTTACCACAGCATCACTCAGCGACACCATAACATCACTCAGCACCACCACATCATCACTCAGCACCACCACAACATCACTCAGGGGCACCACAACATCACTCAGCGCCACCACAACATCACTCAGCGCAACTAAAGCAACACTCAGCACCACCACAGCGTCACTCAAGCACACAACAATATCGCTCAGGGCCACAACAGCATCACTCAGCACCACCACAGCATCGCTCTACGCAAACACAGCAACACTCAGCACCACCACAGCATCACTCAGGAACACCACAGCATCACTTAGTACCACCACACCATCACTTAGTACCACCACAGCATCACTCTGTAGCGCCACAGCATCAATCAGCATCACCACAGCATCAGTCAGCATCACCACAGCATCACTTAGGGCCACCACAGCATCACTCAAGGCCAGCACAGGATCACTCAACGCCACCACAGCATCAGTCAGCACCACCACAGCGTCACTCAGCACCACCACAGCGTCACTCAGCACCACCACAGCATCACTCAGCACCACCACAGCATCACTCAGCACCACCACAGCGTCACTCATCACCACCACAGCAACACTCAGCACCACCACAGCGTCACTCAAGCACACAACAATATCGCTCAGGGCCACAACAGCATCATTCAGCACCACCACAGCATCGCTCTACGCAACCACAGCTACACTCAGCACCACCACAGCATCACTCAGGAACACCACAGCATCACTCTGTAGCGCCACAGCATCAATCAGCATCACCACAGCATCAGTCAGCATACCACAGCATCACTCAGGGCCACCACAGCATCACTCGGGGCCACCACAGCATCACTCGGGGCCACCACAGCATCACTCAGCACCACCACAGCATCACTCAGGACCACCACAGGATCACTCAGCACCACCACAGCATCACTCAGCGACACCATAACATCACTCAGCACCACCACAGCATCACTCAGCACCACCACAACATCACTCAGGGGCACCACAACATCACTCAGCGCAACTACAGCAACACTCAGCACCACCACAGCGTCACTCAAGCACACAACAATATCGCTCAGGGCCACAACAGCATCACTCAGCACCACCACAGCATCGCTCTACGCAAACACAGCAACACTCAGCACCACCACAGCATCACTCAGGAACACCACAGCATCACTTAGTACCACCACACCATCACTTAGTACCACCACAGCATCACTCTGTAGCGGCACAGCATCAATCAGCATCACCACAGCATCAGTCAGCATCACCACAGCATCACTTAGGACCACCACAGCATCACTCAAGGCCAGCACAGGATCACTCAACGCCACCACAGCATCAGTCAGCACCACCACAGCGTCACTCAGCACCACCACAGCGTCACTCAGCACCACCACAGCATCACTCAGCACCACCACAGCATCACTGAGCACCACCACAGCGTCACTCATCACCACCACAGCAACACTCAGCACCACCACAGCGTCACTCAAGCACACAACAATATCGCTCAGGGCCACAACAGCATCACTCAGCATCACCACAGCATCGCTCTACGCAACCACAGCAACACTCAGCACCACCACAGCATCACTCAGCACCACCACAGCATCACTCAGGAACACCACAGCATCACTCTGTAGCGCCACAGCATCAATCAGCATCACCACAGCATCAGTCAGCATCACCACAGCATCAGTCAGCATCACCACAGCATCACTCAGGGCCACCACAGCATCACTCAGGGCCACCACAGCATCACTCGGGGCCAGCACAGAATCACTCAACGCCACCACAGCATCAGTCAGCACCACCACAGCGTCACTCAGCACCACCACAGCATCACTCAGGACCACCACAGGATCACTCAGCACCACCACAGCATCACTCAGCACCACCACAGCGTCACTCAGCACCACCACAGCGTCACTCAGCACCACCACAGCATCACTCAGCTCCACCACAGCATCACTCAGCACCACCACAGCTGCACTCAGCGACACCACATCATCACTCAGGGCCAACACTGCATCACTCAACAACAACACAGGATCACTCATCACCACCACAGCATCACTCAGGGACACAACAAAATCACTCAGCGCCATCACAGCATCAATCAGCACCACCACAGCGTCACTCAGCACCACCACAGCATCACTCAGCACCACCACAGCGTCACTCAGGTCCACCACAGCATCACTCAGCACCACCACAGCATCAGTCAGCACCACCACATCTTCACTCAGCACCACCACAGCATCACTCAGGGCCACCACAGCATCACTCTCCTTCACCACAGCATCACTCAGCACCATCACAACATCACTCAGGAACTCCACAGCATCACTCAGGGCCACCACAGCATCACTCAGCAACACCACAGCAACACTTTTTAATTACAACTTCTCAGCATGCTGCACAGCAGCCACACTTCTCTACAGAACAGCTTAAAAACATTAGCAAAGTCAATAGCTCTACCTAAACACTTATAAGGCCCCCAAAGCATAGCCAATAGGTCTCGCCTTTGGGACATTATAAGTGTTTAGTTATCCAGCACAATATCCTTCATTAAACAACATCAAGTGTTGCATGGCTAATCACTTATAAGGTCCCAAAAGCGAGACCTATTGGCTATGCCAATGCTTGTTCTTAGTGCGAACCGGTCGTGTAGCCTGTCGGAGTCCTGGTCTACACTCGCATCCAAAAAGGGAGAGTAAATAATAAACCCCATCAGAACGAACATCTATCAATTAAACCAGTAACCATAACTCACATCAAGACTGCGGACCCTTTCTCCTATAGCTTAACAGTCCTACACCATTTAACAAGCAGTTCACAGTATGTTTGATGAAATCTTCCTCATTTCACACCAACTTCATGTGCGGTCTTTGGAGAGTTTTGCACTGCTCACGCTCGTCACTTGCCTTTTTAATATTTATACATCCATCTCAATAGACTTCGATTTCATCATGCTTCTCTGGACTGGGTCATCCAGTATTCATAATCCTAGTAATCCCAAGGTTTAACAGGCACTGTTTGGAAGCAACTGCATTGTGTATCATGCAGATTGCATGAGGACATAATGAGCTAGTTACCTGAAATATAGATGCGTTCCTTACTTTAAGATGACATATTTTATTATTCCGCCTTATTTTTTTACTCTCTCAAAAACTCTGAGCTCTTGGCACTATAGAAATGGTGTGCTGTCTGTGGGCGCACTTGGAAAGCAGATTGCGTTGCTTTTGTGCATCATGAAACATGAAAGCTTTATTTAAGAAAGTCGTGATGCGGTTGTTAATTGCCTCCTTCTGTTTGCTTTGATGCCCATCTCAGAACAACATGTACTTTCTTCTTTCGTTGAAGGATTGTACCTAGATTTGAGATGCTGCAGTGATTTAGTAGTCTCAGATGTATGGCACTCTTCATAGAGCGTTTTAATAAATAAATCATTGAGCTGTGTTGAGGTCTTGTATTTTGTAAGTGGCAATTATTTCTACCTGTTTAACTTTCTGTTTTATTTGAAATGCTATTCCGGGTGCACTTGTCTGTCAGTACAGGATGTTTGTTTACTGTTTACTCTTTGTACTTGAATAACCCTTGCATCACAGATTTCATTTTCTACCTAGCTTGCATTTTATGAGCAAGGGCAACATTTTGCATTGCTTTCTAGAAACTGAATATACTGTTTGTAAATCCTATAGTAATTTGACCACCTAGTTATCAGTTTCTGCCAGCTCTCATGACGCAATCAGCCCATATTACTTGTCATTTCAACAGTGCAAATACTACTCGTCCTCTCTGTCTCGGTTCCACATAGTCCCTCTTTTTTCTCCCTAAATAACCACTTTGTCCTGCACTGTGGTCTGCTGCTTTGCATTCAAGTATGCAGTAAACAAAATACACCACAAACATATTTTTGACACTATTGTGCTTGTTTGTGCATCCTGATCAATAGATGACCAAACAAACACAGCTGGCAATTTTAAATAATCTTTTTTTGAATGTTCTGTGTAAGACTGTTACCCCTTAATAAATATTTCAGCATGCTTACATTCTGCAGCGCGGCCATATAGAATGCCATTGCTCCAGTACATTGCATTTTACATTGTTCTTTCATAATAGTTTCAGTAGGGACTGTAGGGTTAGTTGATTATTTTTTTAAATCCGTTCTACGTTCTAATTTCTATCCCTACGTAGGGAGTGAAGATGTGTTTCATACATTTTCAATGGCATCACTATTACTCTAAGCTCTCCCATGGTGTCAAAGCATCTGACAGAGTAATATTTAGTACGCTCCCAATGTGTACATTTGTCTATAGTGTTCTCTTGAATAGGTGTAACCTATATATATTAACAAATGTTTCTCTTTTGGAGATTGTGAGAAATAGGTGTTGTTCGTTGAGGGAGGTGTGAGCCCTATTCAAGCAACAGCCACAAATTCCCTACAAGGTGAACCACAAAAAGTCAATAATTTAACCTTTGCTTAAACCTCTGTAGCTTGACACAAAATCAGCCACACTCAACTTAGATGCAACGTGTAAAGTATTTCTGAACAGGACACAAGAAAATTAATTATTTCCACTAAAATGACTGGCCCATATGGGGCCTGTAAATTAAATGCTAGTAGTAGCCTGCAGCACTTGTAGTGCCAGCACTTAAGTACCATCTTATAACATTTCCCAGGTCTGCCATTGGAGCCTGCATGCAATTTGCAACTCACAATTCAACTTGGTGATATAACCCCTTGCCAAGCCTGAAACTTCCCTTTTATTGCACATACGTCACCCCTAAGATTGGTCCTAGGTAGCCCATAGGGCAGGGTACATGTAATTAAATGGTTGGACATGTACTTTTAGGTTTTCCATGTCCTGGTAGTGAAGAACTCCTAAACAAAAATTGCACTACTGTGAGGCCTACCGCTTGTATAGGATAACATTAGGTTGGTTCATTACGTTTAATAAATGCTATCTTTTGATTGGGAACAGGTAACATTTTGTGTGTGGTGTCTGAGAAATTGTAATAAAAAATTCTCTTTAATGGTAAAGTCAGATTTTAAGTTACAATTTTGAAAATACTACTGCTGTGGCCTGCTGTGTATTTCAGGAGACTGCTATGCTGCATGTGGAAGGACTGCCCTGCTGCTTGAGCCCTGTTCCACCTCTTGAACTCAGTACTACCAGACTGACTCCAAGGGCTGGTTGGCTAGCCTTCTGATCAGAGCCCCAGAGACAGTCAAGGCTCAGACAGATGGGCGTTTTGTCACCAAGGAAAGAACTTACCCTTATTTAGCAGAACATTTCTATAATCAAGGAGAGTACCAAGAAGAAGATCATAATAATTTTCCGGCACTTCTGATTCTGAAAATGAAGGGAGTTCACATCAGTTCGAGCAAGGTGGCAACAGGGTTTCTTCTTTTTCAGGACAAATGTCGGGTCTATCTTTTTTAGCCAGGCGTGGCACTCTGAGATGTCAGTTGCGACCATGTTATCAGCCGTATTACAGAGGGGATTTTCAGCAAAACAACAGCCAATACTTGGTTACAAGGAATACACAGTATTGGAGGGATTGAAATAGATCCCTTTTTTTAATTTAACTTCAGGACCACTTGAACTATCTACTTATGCCCTACTCTCCAAGGGCCTCTCTTTTGTTCCCCATACAAGATTTTTTTTTTTAAACCTTTATTTATCATTTTATTGCATGAGTACATCACAATGATCATGGTATACATTCTCAAACGTCTAGTATATATTATAGTTGGGTTACCTGCTTCGTCACACTGACATGCTAATTCAAAGTGTAATTATCATTAAGAATGGTTAGCATATAACAGCCATCATGGGGATCATTCATCAGTACATGGTGGTCCAATTATACAATGCATCCGTATGCTGTACACAGACAGCGGTCAGATTTCGGTATATTGCGTATGTGCGTTTCAAATATGGCGGCCATCCGTCGTATCTGACAAGTAGTCTTGGCTGGACAGTGTCTAGGGCTTGTGGACCTTCATCCCACCCCAGTTGGCACTATGCCTTGTTCGAGTTGTGAGGCTGCATTGTCGTGCCGTGATGCGAGGTGTGTTAGTGGTCGCTGTGTGTGTTACAGGTGACCATGCTTTTCAGCCATCCCTGCACCGAAGGTGCTGTCTTCCGGCCCCAGTGGATTGCAACCTCCCTCTTGGCCAGTAATAAACCAAGAGCTGCGAATTTCCGGACTTTTTGGGGAAGTTTACCATGTATCCCATTAGTGCAATCTCAGGGACTGGATCAAGTGGTATGTGTATAATGTCGCCTAACTCTTTATGCACTCCTTTCCAGTACGGCAGCAGCCGCGGGCAAGTCCACGACAGATGCGCAAAGTCAGCATGTGGATATCCACACTTGCGGCAGCTGTGGGGACGAGACGGGTCTATCCTGTGCACGTTGGCTGGGGTGACGTAGGCCCTGCGGAGAAACTTAAAGTGGAGCAACTTGTGCCTGCTGTTTAGAGAGATGTCTTTAGTGAGTGCGCAGCATGCGGCCCATTGGTCGTCTGTGATCTGGCCTCCCAGGTCTCCCTCCCAATCACTGCGTATTTTTCCGTCGTCGATCGGGACAAGTTTCATGCATGCTTTGTACAGCTTGGAAATGAGGTGGGACCCTTGTGTGCTTTCAATGACTAGCGTGAGGGGCCAAAGGAGTACGGCTCCACGGGGAAACTGGGTATTGTGGCACGCAGCGTCGATATAAGACGTCTAATCACGAATCGGTCCATGAATGTAGCGTCGGGGAAGCGGGCGTCATCATTCCCCAGACATGCATGGACATCCGGGAACAGATCCCCAGCTTTCGTCAGTGCGAATTTGGTTAAGGTGCGTTGCACTAGTGTCTCGCCCGTTAGTGGTAGCCAACGCGCATTGGGGAGTGGAAGAGCAGTAGAGTACATAAAGGCAGTGCCTGTGATTCGCCTAAGCTTTTCCCAAGCCCAGCTTGTTGTAGAGACTGTTTGGATGTCGTTGGGATCTCTGGGGAAGCCTTTGGGGAGGACTGTAGACAAGTGTCCAGGTAGGACGAGGTCCGCCTCCGGGCGGATGTATGGGATCCTGGCGTCGGGGTGATACCAGGCATAGGCGTAGCTGCATTGGGCTGCTAAATAATACATGTGGAGATCAGGTACTCCGAAGCCACCGCGGTCATAGAGGAGGGTAAGAACCTGCCATCGAACTCGGGCACGCGCATCACCCCACACCAAGCGTATCAAATGTGAGCGGAGAGTCGCAAAGAAACTGTTGGGGAGAGGGATGGGGATATTGTTGAAGAGGTATAGGAACTTAGGGAGAACAACCATCTTAATTATGGCCACCCTTCCCCCTATTGATAGTGGTAACTTTAGCCATTTATCTATTTGTGTTTCCAAGGCAGTAATCGCTTGTCCATAGTTGAGGCGAACTATCATCTCCGCATCCAAATGGATGTGTATGCCCAAGTATTTAACGGAGTCTGTACACCACTCTAGTGGGAACTCTAGCTCCCAGCGGGTAGTGCTGCGAGTCAGGGGGAATATGACAGACTTGTGCCAATTGATGCATAGGCCAGAATACTGGCCAAATCGAAGTATCTCGCGTATGAGGGGGTCTAAGTTGACCCGCGGCTCGCGGACATACAAAATAGTATCGTCGGCGTATAATGAAACGAGGAGGGGGCCTATATTAAATTGCAATCCTCTCTGTAGGTGTTTCTCTTGAAAATGCCTGATCAGTGGATCCATGGCGAGGATGAAAAGTAAGGGTGATAGTGGGCATCCCTGCCTGGTGCCCCGTGTCAGCGAGAAGGGGTTAGAGAGTATACCATTCAATCGAAGGCGAGCAGTCGGGTGGCGGTAAAGAAGCGCCGTGGTGGCCATGAAGCCCATCGGCATGCCCATGCGACGCATGATTGACATGAAAAAGGGCCACTCCAGTGAATCAAAAGCCTTTTCCGTTTCAAGCAGAATCGCGGCAGCTGGCGTATCCGGGCTGATCCTGTGTAGTACTGAGAAAAGGGTCCTGAGATTTAATGAAGTTGAGCGGTTAGGAACAAAACCGGATTGCGCAGGGGATATGATAAATTCAAGTAATTGAGAGAGACGCCCAGCAACGATTTTGGCAAGGATTTTGTAATCTAAGTTTAATAAAGATAAAGGCCTGTATGAGCTACAGAGTAGTGGATCTTTACCCGGCTTCGGTAGGAGGATAATGACGGCTTCCCGAAATGTGGGCGGTAACACCTGTCTTTCTAAGGCCTCTGCGTACACTTCAATGAGCTGCGGGGCTAGCAAATCCTTGAATGCCTTGTAGAAGTCGCCCGAGAACCCGTCCAGCCCTGGGGCCGAAGAGGATCGGAGGGAATCAATGGCCCCCAATACGTCGTTCACGGATATGGGTTCAGCCAGGAAGTCCTGCATATCTTTCTCAAGATATACCAACGCTACCTCAGACAAGTAGGATTCCAGGGCGGTATAATCTGTCCCAAGTCTGGAAGTGTACAGCGTTTTGTAGTACATCAGGAATTCATCCCTGATCTCAGCAGTGCCCGAGAGCGATCGGCCTGTTGACGTTCGGAGCTCGGTAACATAGGCTTTACTGTACGGGGGTCTGAGCAGTTGCGCCAAAACCCTCCCCGGTCTCTCTCCCTCCCCATATTGTTTTACCGTGTGGTACTTGCCCATGTATAGAATCTCACGGTCGGCGGCCTCCCTGTACTCTGCAAGCAGGCCCAGCCGTGCCCGTTCAGTTTCGGGGCTATTCGCCTGAGCCAAATTGGTGTCCAAATTAGCGAGTCTGCGCTCCAATCCCGCCAATGTGGCCCGCAGTGCACGTAGCACCCCAGCCTGCTTTGAGATACACACCCCCCGTATGCACGCCT
Organism: Calotriton arnoldi; assembly: GCA_963921515.1. Classification (NCBI taxonomy): domain Eukaryota; kingdom Metazoa; phylum Chordata; class Amphibia; order Caudata; family Salamandridae; genus Calotriton; species Calotriton arnoldi. The sequence goes on from CAWUFW010011932.1 coordinate 47,026, forward strand.
TGAACCCCTCCCAGAGAACAGCCCTGGTGTCGACCGTGCCAGTGTTTATAATAAAATAGTCTTCGATCGCCTCGCGGATCTTGTGCTGAAACAGGTCATCCGCCAGCGCGCAGCCGGGGAAGCGCCATTGCCTCTCGAATCCCTCTGGGCGAGGCACCTTAAGCGCTAGCACTATCGGGGAATGATCTGAATATGTACGCGGGAGGGTCTGAGACTCATGGTACCAGCCGATGACGCCTGGGGATAGTAGCCAATAATCAATTCTGGTTGAGGTGTTGTGGTAACCTGTGTAATGAGTGTATGCTGAAAGGGTTGGGTTGCGCGAGCGCCAGACATCCAGCAGGGACAGCTGATCGCATAAGGACTGCAGCGCGCGCCGCGCGTGGGGTTTAGAGTCCGCAGCAGTGGATGTGCTGTCCAGTGATAGGTCGGGTACAATGTTGAAGTCTCCCCCCAGTACAATGGCCATCTGGCCCAGCTTCAAAAGTTGAGCCAGCAGAGAATGGTAAAAATCAGGGGAGTCAGTGTTTGGACCATAGACGCTTACCAAGCCTACCGTCTGTCCCAGTAATGCCCCGACAACGATGGTGTACCTGCCGTCTCTGTCGTGTATAATCGTGCGCGGGCTGAAGGGGACCCTCTTGTGTATCAGGACTGCTGTGCCTCTGGCGTAATTGCTGTAGTTGGTGAAATATCTATGGGCACCCCAACTGGCTGCGAAACGCGAGGGGGTCGAAGCGGGCAAATGGGTTTCTTGCAGGAAGGCAATGTCAATATTATGACGCAGGATATAATGCAGGACATGGCGTTTTTGCGATTGTCATTGAGGCCACGGACATTCCATGACAGTAACGACAGGTCTGAGGGCCCACTAACATTACCTATGGTGGCCATGGAGGAGTAAAAGTGAGAACATACCAAGCAGTGTGCAACTTTTCAATAGGAATCGAGACAATGATCAAACATGTGAGCAACCAAGCAAATCTCATCAGTAGCAATCGCCCCCTCCGCCCCCCACCCAACCTTACTACCCAACCTGTAAGGCAAAACTATCATTAGCAAATAGGCAAGGAGTGCCAATCGTAAAAACAACTAGGGTCTGAATAACCCAACAAAGGCACTTCAAATAACGAAAAGGACAATATCTGGTATACACCAACGGGGGAGGCAACGCCCCATCGGCACACCAGCAGTATGGAACAATGCAGGTACAAGGAATCATCCCAAAATTACTTAGTGCAATAGGCAGGATAGCAAAGGGCGGATCCCGGGGTCAGTCAGCCATGCCCAGACCCAGAGAACAGTTCCACGCTGGCCTCCGATCCATTCTGCGACAAGGAGCGCCCAGCGCCATCAGCGACCGACTTAGTGTTGTTTTTGTACGTGCGACAAAAGTCCAAGACCTCCGTGGGATTGTCAAAGATGCGGGCTTTACCGTTGATCTCCACGCGCAGTCTAGCCGGGTACAGCATGCCATATCGCAGGCCCAGATTCCTGAGTGTCGCTTTTGCGCCAGTGAACTTGCGGCGGGCCTCCTGGACCATGATGGTGAAATCTGGATATAGGGACAGCCTGGAGCCCTGCCAGGTGGCATCTCCTTGTTCACGGGCTAGGCGCAGCGCAGTGTCTCGGTCTCTAAAGTTCATGATTCGGGCGATGATGGGCCGAGGAGGACAGCCGGGGTTAGGTCGGGGGCCCAGGGAGCGATGAGCGCGCTCCACCACAAAGCCGGGAGTGAAGGCTGCCCTCCCAAACATGTCGGCCAGTAGGGACTCGACGAAGGTGTCCATTCGACCTGTGGCAGTGGACTCAGGCACCCCAAGAATGCGCAAATTATTTTGTCTACTGCGCGCCTCTAAATCTTCGTTCTTCAGCGCTACGTCTTTCAGGACGCGTTCAACCCTCTCCAACCTCTTGAGTGACTGCGCTGTGCCGTCTTCGATATCAGAGATGCGAGCCTCTGCGACGTCAAGCCGCCGGTCGTGCGCCTGGAGCTGGACACTGAGGTCAGCAAGGTTCTTGTCCAGGGCATCAAACCTGCCACCCAAGGCCTTGAATCCCGCCCTCATCTCTTGAAGCAGCGATCCATCCTGTCCCGTGGATCCTCCAGGAGGCGGCACATCCTGTCCGCCCTCCGCCATTATGGGGCTTGTCTCCGATGCCGTTTCTGTTAGTTTCTCAAACGGGAGGGTCCTTTGCTTCGGGTCTTTGCGGCCCATGCCGCTGGAAGATTCGGGAGACAGAAGGCCAGGATGCGCAACAAGTGAGGATCGATGACGAAGGTTAGTGAGCAGGTCCTTATCCGTTGAGGCGTCCGCAAGATGGGCCTGCCAGAGGCCTGGAGTCGTCTCGGAGGGAGGGCAGTGTAGGCTCAGCTTGGGAGAGAGGTCAGCGACTGCAGGTGGAGGGACAACACACAATCGCCACGCACGTCGTCGCAGTTTACTCAAACTGGGTGCTGGTGCAGGCTCCGTGGACGCCGACACAGAGGCCAGGCCAGAGGCAGGAGCTGCGTAGTGTAGTGTGGCTCAGCGTCGCATCGCCCAAGGCCCGGTCGTCAATGGGGGGTAGGATCTGGAAGGGCCATCCGGTGTGCACCCCAGAGCCGCAATGGACGCAGGCGAGTTCCCAGCAGCTGCGCAGCGACAGGGATCACCAATGCCGCCAAGGAGACCGCAGCAGGCAGTAGGGAGGCAACCAGGCGCGGGAGAGGCCAACCCCAGTTAATCACGGCAGGCCCAACCCGGCAGGCAACTCCCGCAGTGGGGCCCGAATGAGACCCGCACCGCGCAGGAGCGCCCTGCAACCGGCCGGCGTGCGATCTAACGGACCGCCGCCCAAGCCAGCAGCGGATTTTCACGGGCCTGGGTTGGGGGTGGGGGGAAGGATTTAGCCTCGCGCCCGGCGCACTCACCTCGGCTCAGCCCCGGAGAGGATGGTGGTTCCCAGGGAGGATCCCAGTGGCGCCAAGCACATCTTCCATGTAATTTTTACAGGTGCATCAGGCTCGCATCACCTGGATGTCTCGCTCCCTCCCTCTCTCCATTTTCAGCAGCCCACAACTGTCAGTCTGCGCCGCCGCCATTTTCAGCAACCGGGCTCGCGGCCTCCCGGGTCCGGACCTCCGCAATTCGGGCCGCGATCGTTAAATCAGCGGGAGCGCCGGGATCGCAATGAGCTTCCCGATCCGGCGGCGCCGAATTCCCCGCAGTTTGAGCATTTTACTGGGGGATAGCTGTCATGCTGCTGGTGAAGCCGGAGGAGCTTCAATGCCGCGCGGCCATTTTGGTCCACGGCTTGGCCACGCCACCCCCCCCCCATACAAGATTTAATATTTTTGAACTATTTCAGGATCTTATGGCATTTTTCAGGAACATCTGATTGCATGTATTATTTAGTCCCATATGTGAGGCTGGCACAGGTATTACAAATAGATCCGGTCTGGCCACTCCATCTACTTTCACTCCCACATTATAAACGGTGGGGCCTGAAGTGGCAATATTTGAACACATGGTGTATAAACGCCTAAAAGCTGCCACACATTTTATTCCAAAACCACCCTTTAACCTGGATCATCAAGAACACGTTGTTTTAAAGGAACTGATAGAAAATAAATCTAAAACCATCATAAACTGTGATAATATTGTTGTCACTGATACTAGTCTATATGGGACAAAACTGCTAGAATTATTCCAGAATGAGGAACATTATTAGCCAGTTTCAATTGATCCCACCTCTAGAGTTAAGAAGAAAATTGAGCGCCTGACTGATTTGTGAAAAGGTATATCAGTTTTTACACATTAGCCACCCATGGCGAGCATATATGGTATTCCCAAAATTTACAAGAAAAGTGAGGATCCACAGTATCGGTCTATAGTCACTACCATAGGTTCTATCACAGAGCCACTCTCTAAATACATTGATTCTATACTTCGGCCTTCTGTTCCGAGGATTGGTTGCATCTTATGTACAGGACACCAGGGATATCATCAATCTAGTTGAAGGTGTCCATTTATTGGCATGAGAGAAACTATAGTCACCCTTGACACTGAAGATTAATACAAATCCAGTTCAGTGGTCCTTCACCAAAGGGGTATTTGGCCTAGAGGAACTCTCATTGGCTACAGCCTTCAGCTTTGACCCGCTGGAGATTTTTGACTTCTAAAAAAGAGATTGAATCTGAAGCATTGACATTTTCACCATGACTTCGTCCAGCGGTTCCCTGATGACTACGCCTCTTCCATGGACATCGCCTGCAGCCTTGCCCTGCTAAACTTTACTTTCTCAGACAACATTTTACTGAAAATTCTTCCAAGTCTGAAGGTAAGCGCTGACCAGGCCCAAATCCACTTTTTGTACTCAACTTGTACTCCATTGCGGTCAGCCATATATTTCTACTTTGACCCGGGCTCAGGTGACTAGATGTCCGTGCATGGCACTTTGACTTGCTAAGTCCAGTCAAAGGTTTTGATCATTTTTATCTGAGCTCAACCCCTGATAGATGTGACACAGAGCAGACAGACTTAACCTAGGGAAAATATGTAAAGCAATTAAAGTATCAAAACAGTTAAAGAGTCGAGCACACAACACTATAAATATCTTACTATAGTAAATAAAAAACAATAATAAGCAAAATTACATTAAAAAATGACAAAAATCCAATAAGGGTAAATGGAGATATGTATTTTTAAAGAGTTAAATGAAAATAGCACCCAAAAGACCAAAGCTCCAGTGGTAGTCAATGATCGCAGTCGACTAGTGTTGGAAGGTGGGTTATTGAGAGTGGTAGGTAGGCACCTCAATCAATCAATCAATCAATCAATCAATCACGGCATTTATAGAGCGCGCTACTTACCCGGGAGGGTCTCAAGGCGCTGGGGGAGGGGGTAAGTTACTGCTCGAACAGCCAGGTCTTGAGCTGCTTCCTGAAGGCGAGATGGTCCTGGGTTCGCCGAAGGTGAGTGGGGAGGGAGTTCCAGGTCTTGGCCGCCAGGTAGGAGAAGGATCTTCCTCTGGCGGTGGTTCTGCGGATGCGTGGTACGGTGGCGAGGGCGTGGCTGGTTGATCGTAGCTGGCGTGTGGGCGTGTAGAAGGACATGCGGTCGTTGAGGTACTTTGGGCCCAGGTCGTGGAGGGCCTTGTGTGCGTGGGTGAGGAGTCTGAACGTGATTCTCTTGCTGACGGGGAGCCAGTGCAGGTCTTTCAGGTGTACGGTGATGTGGCTGTGTCGGGGGATGTCCAGGATGAGTCGTGCGGAGGCGTTCTGGATGCGCTGGAGTCTCTTTTGAAGTTTGGCTGTGGTTCCGGCGTAGAGGGTGTTCCCATAGTCCAGTCGGCTGGTGACGAGTGCCTGGGTGACGGTCTTCCTGGTTTCAGTGGGGATCCATCTGAAGATCTTGCGGAGCATGCGCAGGGTGTTGAAGCATGAAGATGAGACGGCGTTGACTTGTCTGGTCATCGATAGGGAGGAGTCCAGGATGAAGCCCAGGTTGCGTGCGTGGTCCGTTGGCTTGGGTGCGGTGCCCAGGGCCGGGGGCCACCAGGAGTCGTCCCAGGCGGAGGGTGATGAGCCCAGGATGAGGACTTCCGTCTTGTCTGAGTTCAGTTTAAGGCGGCTGTTCCTCATCCAGTCGGCGACGTCTCTCATCCCGTCGTGCAGGTTGGCTCTGGCGGTGGTGGGGTCGTTGGTGAGGGAGAGGATCAGCTGGGTGTCGTCGGCGTAGGAGATGATGTTGAGGTTGTGTCGGCGTGCGATGGCTGCGAGGGGGCTCATGTAGACGTTGAAGAGGGTCGGGCTGAGTGAGGATCCTTGTGGAACGCCGCAGATGACTTCGGTGGCTTCGGATCTGAACGGGGAGAGGCGGACTCTCTGGGTTCTTCCGGCGAGGAACGAGATGATCCATTCCAGTGCTTTCTCTCGGATTCCGATGTTGCTGAGGCGCTTCACTAGGGTGCGGTGGCAGACGGTGTCGAACGCCGCGGAGAGGTCCAGTAGGATGAGGGCAGCTGTTTCCCCGTTGTCGGTTAGGGTTCTGATGTCGTCGGTGGCTGCGATAAGGGCGGTCTCGGTGCTGTGGTTGGCCCGAAACCCGGACTGCGAGGGGTCGAGGGATCCATTCATCTCGAGGAAGGCGGCAAGCTGTCTGTTGACGGTCTTCTCGATGACTTTGGCCGGAAACGGAAGGAGCGAGATGGGGCGGTAGTTCTTGAGGTCGGTGGGGTCCGCCGTTGGTTTCTTCAGGAGGGCGGTAAGCTCGGCGTGCTTCCAGCTCTCCGGGAAGGTGGCGGTGTGGAAGGAGGAGTTGATGATGTCCCGGAGATGGGGTGCGATGGTGGCGTCGGCTTTGTTGAAGACGTGGTGTGGGCAGGGGTCGGTTGGTGATCCGGAGTGGATGGAGTTCATCGTGCGGGTGGTGTCTTCGGTGTTGATCGGGGTCCAGTTGCAGAGGGTGGTGGTGGCGGGCATTGGTTCGGCGGTAGGGTGCGTTGTTTGTGCGTCGAAGCTGTTGTGTATGTCGGTGATCTTGCGGTGGAAGAACGCGGAGAGTGAGTTGCAGAGGTCTTGCGAGGGGGTGATGTCGTTGTTTCCGGCGCTGGGGTTGGAGAACTCTTTGACGATGCTGAAAAGTTCCTTGCTGTCATGGGCGTTGTTGTCCAGTCGTTCTTTGAGTGCCGACTTCTTGGTGGCACGGATCAGCTGGTGGTGTTTGCGGGTGGCGTGCTTGAGGGCGGTCCTGTTGTCTGTGGTCTGGACGAGTCGCCAGGTTTTCTCGAGAGTGCGGCAGTTCTTCTTGGATTCCTTGAGTTCGTTGGTGAACCAAGGGGTTTTCTTGCTTCCGGGTCTGCTGGGAGGGTTTTTAGTGGTGCGAGGTCGTCGGCGCAGGCGGTCAGCCACTTGGCGAGGTTGCTGGCTGCTTCGTTTGGGTCCGTTGTGTCGGTGGGTGTGTTCTGGCTGAGGGAGGCGGTGAGCTGCTCGGCGGTGATCTTGCTCCAGCTCCGGCGGGGAGCCTGTTGCGGGTGGTGGTGGGTCGCAGTCTTTCTGAAGCTGAAGTGGACGCAGCTGTGGTCGGTCCAGTGGAGTCCGGTGGCGTGGCTGAAGGAGATGTGCTTGCTGGACGAGAAGACGGGGTCAAGCGTGTGGCCGGCGTAGTGGGTGGGCGTGTTCACCAGTTGCTTGAGTCCGAGGTTGGCGAGGTTGTCCAGCAGGGCGGTGGTGTTTCTGTCGTTGTTGTTCTCCAGGTGGAAGTTGAGGTCCCCTAGGAGGATGTAGTCGGCGGAGGGCATGGCGTGCGGGCTGATGAAGTCTGCGATGTCTTCGCTGAATAGTGTGCGTGGTCCCGGGGGTCTGTAGATGAGGGTGCCTCGGAGGGTGGTCTTGGGGTCCGTGTGTATCTGGAAGTGTAGGTGTTCGGCGGCGGTGAAGGTCTCGTCGGAGTTAGTCGAGATGCGGATGGTGTTCTTGTGTACGATGGCGATGCCTCCTCCCGTCTGGTTGACGCGGTCCCTCCGGGTGATCTTGTATCCATCCGGGATGGCTATGGCGATGTCAGGCGCTGAGGAGGCGTTCATCCAGGTTTCGGTGAGGAAGGCGATGTCCGGTGCTGTTGCGTCGAGCAGGTCCTAGAGTTCCACGGCGTGCCTGTGGACGGAGCGGGTGTTCAGCAGGATGCATTTCAGGTGGTTGCTGCTGTTGCTCGACTTGGCAGAGGTGGTGCACGTCAGGGGGCAGGTGAATCGGCAGGTTTGGCAGGTGAAGGGTCCGTGGGTGCGTCTCGGTGAGGCTCGGTAGCAGGCAGGGTTCCGGCCGGCATTGAGTGCGGTGAGTGTGGCGGCGTCGTAGGTCCGTCGAGTGGTGTTGCATCGGTGGGATCCAGGGGTTCTGGCGCTGGGCGCGGTCCAGTCGCGGACGGGCGCAGACGGGCTTGCCTTAGGCGCGCCTTCGGCGCGCCAGCGGCGCGCCCGCTGCGCACGTCCGCTGCGCGGCGCGTGCAGCGGCCGCCATTTATGGGGAGGTGGGAGGGAGGAGCAGCTGGGAGGCGGGAGGCAGGGGCAGCGAATGGGCAGTCAGGGGGCGGGGCCGCAGGGACGCAGCGGCGGGAATGGCGATAGGCAGCGAGGGGCACAGAAGGAAAACGGGGGAGAGCAGGCAAATCACGGGCACAACAACAGTGGGGCAGCGAGGGGCACAGAAAGGAAAAAACGGGGGAGAGCAGGCAAATCACGGGCACAACAACAGTGGGGCAGCGAGGGGCACAGAAAGGAAAAAACGGGGGAGAGCAGGCAAATCACGGGTAAACAACAGTGGGGCAGCGAGGGGCACAGAAGGAAAAACGGGGGAGAGCAGGCAAATCACGGGCACAACAACAGTGGGGCAGCGAGGGGCACAGAAGGAAAAACGGGGGAGAGCAGGCAAATCACGGGCACAACAACAGTGGGGCAGCGAGGGGCACAGAAAGGAAAAACGGGGGAGAGCAGGCAAATCACGGGCACAACAACAGTGGGGCAGCGAGGGGCACAGAAGGAAAAACGGGGGGAGAGCAGGCAAATCACGGGCACAACAACAGTGGGGCAGCGAGGGGCACAGAAAGGAAAAAACGGGGGAGAGCAGGCAAATCACGGGCACAACAACAGTGGGGCAGCGAGGGGCACAGAAAGGAAAAAAACGGGGGAGAGCAGGCAAATCACGGGTAAACAACAGTGGGGCAGCGAAGGGCACAGAAGGAAAAACGGGGGGAGAGCAGGCAAATCACGGGCACAACAACAGTGGGGCAGCGAGGGGCACAGAAAGGAAAAGGGGAGACAAGCAGACAAAACTGGCACCGGGGCCACAAGCGGAGGGCGATCTTACCTACAGGAGCAGCGGGCAGACAGCACAGGCGGAGCTGTGTGGTGGGGGAGCGACCTACCTGGCAAGGTCAAGGGTCGCTCTCCTCACCGTGCAGCGGCCGCCATTTATGGGGAGGTGGGAGGGAGGAGCAGCTGGGAGGCGGGAGGCAGGGGCAGCGAATGGGCAGTCAGGGGGCGGGGCCGCAGGGACGCAGCGGCGGGAATGGCGATAGGCAGCGAGGGGCACAGAAGGAAAAACGGGGGAGAGCAGGCAAATCACGGGTAAACAACAGTGGGGCAGCGAGGGGCACAGAAGGAAAAACGGGGGAGAGCAGGCAAATCACGGGCACAACAACAGTGGGGCAGCGAGGGGCACAGAAAGGAAAAAAACGGGGGGAGAGCAGGCAAATCACGGGCACAACAACAGTGGGGCAGCGAGGGGCACAGAAAGGAAAAAAACGGGGGGAGAGCAGGCAAATCACGGGCACAACAACAGTGGGGCAGCGAGGGGCACAGAAAGGAAAAAAACGGGGGAGAGCAGGCAAATCACGGGTAAACAACAGTGGGGCAGCGAGGGGCACAGAAGGAAAAACGGGGGAGAGCAGGCAAATCACGGGCACAACAACAGTGGGGCAGCGAGGGGCACAGAAAGGAAAAAACGGGGGAGAGCAGGCAAATCACGGGCACAACAACAGTGGGGCAGCGAGGGGCACAGAAGGAAAAACGGGGGGAGAGCAGGCAAATCACGGGCACAACAACAGTGGGGCAGCGAGGGGCACAGAAGGAAAACGGGGGGAGAGCAGGCAAATCACGGGCACAACAACAGTGGGGCAGCGAGGGGCACAGAAAGGAAAAACGGGGGAGAGCAGGCAAATCACGGGCACAACAACAGTGGGGCAGCGAGGGGCACAGAAAGGAAAAAAACGGGGGAGAGCAGGCAAATCACGGGTAAACAACAGTGGGGCAGCGAGGGGCACAGAAGGAAAAACGGGGGAGAGCAGGCAAATCACGGGCACAACAACAGTGGGGCAGCGAGGGGCACAGAAAGGAAAAGGGGAGACAAGCAGACAAAACTGGCACCGGGGCCACAAGCGGAGGGCGATCTTACCTACAGGAGCAGCGGGCAGACAGCGCAGGCGGAGCTGTGTGGTGGGGGAGCGACCTACCTGGCAAGGTCAAGGGTCGCTCCTAACACCAGCAACAAGGCCACCCACACTGCACTGGGTCCTAAATAGGGTCTCTGTAAATTAGTCCCTTGCTCAAACCTTGGTAGCTGACACCGAGCAATTATGCTTTACTTAGGAGACAGGCATGTAAAGTGTTACAAAAAACCAATACAGTGAATAAGTAAGATACAGCACATAATAAAAATGTATAAGAATAGGAAATATTTTTATCTTTAACATGACACCAAAGCCATGAAAATCCAACGCACGGAACCAGAGATATGAATTTTTAAAGAATAAACACTTTCTAGTGCTTAGAAACCAATAGCGCCACTTATAAACATTTGGTCACGCTTAACCGGGACAAAGTCAAAATTTGAGGCCGACCGCGAGGGTACCCTGGTCGGATACCATATGCGGTACGCCTCGGTCAAAAGTTTACCTTCAAACTTTTCCACCTAGGGCCTTTGCTGCTCTTCACCAGTCCGGATTCAGTGAGGGTTTGCTGGCTTGAATTTCAGGGAGCTCCCGGTCAAACTCTGCGGGATGAACCTGGAATCCGGGCTGGGTCGCGGTTGAAGGTGGCCGGCTTGGCTCTCGTGGTCGGATCAGTCACCTCCTGGAGATTTTTCCCAAAAGTTTCCTAAACTTTCCCAAACTTCTGGAGGTTCTTCCAGAAGGTCTCCTGGTAGGCTCCAAGTGTCCAAAACACAAATCCAAGAGTATGGAATCTCCTAGATGGTCCTTGGCAGGCCTGGACTTCACTTGCCATAATGCACTTGATCAACCCCTTAAAACGCCACTGGACACTCTCCAGGAGGGGGAGTCTGGTTGGAGAAGGGTCATTTAAGCTCTGTCCACTCCTTACTCCTTCTTGAAGCAAGGCAAAGTCCTCAGAGCTGTAGTCCCAGATAGTGCAGCAGGCGCAGTCTTCACCAGGCAGGCCTTTTAGGGCAGATCAGGATTCCAGCAGGACAATCCTCCTTCTTCTTGTAGTTTCAGGCAGCAGAACTGGGAGGTTCTGCACCTCTCACATATTTATTCAGTGTTCTCTGAGGTAAAGCAGGAGAGCACTCCTGTCCAATGAGGTACAAGCCAACACCCCAGAGCATGACAACTTCCTCCAAAGTGTGGCATATTCGGGTCCCAAAAAGCGCGATTCCTCCAAAAATCATGATGGCTGAAATCTCAGCAGAGGAGCAAGAATTAGCTAAACCAACATCCAGTGTGGCTAATTTCCATAGCTCTCCTCCCCTAACATCTGCAGATTCTTTACTTAAGCCTACTATCTGGCTGGATCAGAGGGGATGGGAGGAGGTAGGCCTGGCATTCCCTGCCTGTCATGTTCCTCCTTTAAAGCCTCATGCTTTATGACCCTTCCCCCCTGCTTTGGTATTCCTAGGTAGCAGAACCCTCTCCACAAGACAGCCTCTCCCCTGGTGAGCCACTTGTCACTTCATTAAGGCAGCCTGGCTAATCATGTTAACTCTGATCAATTAGGGAAGTCTGCAGGAAGGCTGAATTTTGGCCTACAGACAAGAAAGTCTTATAACTTCTTCCCTGTACAATTTATGACAAACTTAGCAATGGCATATTGCTTGATTTTCTTCTGAGTCTTTGAATTATATTTATTCAAATCCTAGCAATATTTTTGCGCCCATAAACTATTGCAATGTTGTTCTATGGGGCTAGGTATCTACAATGGGAAAATTAAGTGTGCAATTTCTCCATCACCCGGGCACATAAACCATCCTTTATAGAGGCCCTGCTTATAGTTAGAGGATCCCCACCCCTGAGACACCTAGGGGAGACCTTGGGGTCCTGCCTTTGTAAAACTAATATGGATCCTCACCCTACAATGCTTATAGCACCAAAGTCGATTTTGGGAGGAACTTTACTACAATGGAGAAGTGAAATGTGCAATTTACAGGGCATATAAAACATCTTTTATAAGGACCCAGCTTATAATGCATTGCCCCGACCCCTCAGACAACTAGGGGAGACCTTGGGGGTGCCAAATATGTAAAAAGGATTCAGATTTTCACTTATTAATTGCCCCTAGCACCAAAGTCAAGTTTGGGCACAATTTACATTTAAAAGCAGTGCTGCAGACCTCAGACATCCAGCAGTGCACATATGCAAGTGCAAGAAGGCTGCAGGCCTCTAAACTGACATTCCCTATTATATACTAGAGACTTAAAAGTAGTTTTAATCCCCCTTGGTGTATTATTGACTAGGGACTTATAGAGTAGGTCATGCCAATTATAGGTGCACCCTAACACATTGTGTACCCTAATGCATGTGTGTGCTTTCACTTGTTTTTTCAACATAGCACTGGCCTGGGCCTGTCAACAGAGAGCAGGGCACAGTCAGAGTCAGTTACCACCAGTATCAATTCAGCACCGAAAAAATGGGAGGGAACAGACCAAAAAGGGTGACTTTCTAACAACTTGATTTGAGGCTAACCACAATGTAGCACTGGTCGGATACATCAAGTGTATTGGCCTCGTTAGGGCATGGAAATAAGGAAGTTTAAAAAAGTGTTGAAGTCCCAATCTGAAAAACTCTTTTCCATGTAAAACAAACCTGAAGTTCATCCAATGCTGTGGAACTGCTAGTCAGAATCCTTTCGCAGTTGGTCCCCTTGAAGTTCTGAAGCAAAAGTTTTGAAAATTTCTCAAACTTCTTTTGATGCCCAAACAACCACACATGCACACTTTCAAGACACCTAGGAACTCAGGGAGCACTTAGAGATCTCATGGTGTCAGGCAATGGGCAACATCAAAATTCAAATCAGGTCCAGTTCTCCCTCTTCGGCGGGGATTCTTTACAGGAATGTCCCCTTCTACTTTTTATGTTCCTTAAGCCACCTAGGGGATCAGCCTTCTGATCCTTGGAGATCTTTCTGTTCTTGGATTTCAAGTGGAAGGGGTAGAACCTCCTAAGTTTCTTCTCACAAGCCACAGATGCCATTTGCAGCAGATATAGTCCACTTGGTCGGTATCCTTTCAGAAATCTAGCAGTGTTCTGCATGGGGTTCCTTGGGGTGTCACATTTATTCCTGGCGATAGCTGGTGGATGAGGATGACTAAAGTAAAAAAAACAATCCCCTTGGGAACAAATATACCATTGCAACAAATGATTCTCACATCCACCACCAAACTTAGTATGAATCACCCAGGGTCAACCCAACACAGAGGTGCAAATTACATGAACTCGAAAATCAAATCAAAGAAACACATTTTTTCCTCTTTTCAATTTATTAAAATGATATATGTACATATTCTAGCTAATCACAATGTTAAAAACATTTTATGAGGCAATTTAATACTCAAATGTGCCATTCAATAAAAATAACTAATCACAAATACAAAAACAAATTTAAAAAAACACACAACTACAGCGAGTGGTAATACAGCAAGAAAAAATGTTTTCAAATCAAGAAGACATCACAATTGTCAGACAAAAAATAGGATATTAATGCACACAATTAGATCAACCAATTCTTGTTCAATGATAGCCATAAAGTGTTGCACTTGTCATTAATCCGTGATGTATTCAACAATAAAGCATCGACGCATTTCGGTGGGTCCAACGAAACATCACCCCCACCTTCTTCAGGAAAGCCAATATCTTCCCACCTTGCTTCAATGTTTCTAAATGAAATATAATAAAATAAAACATATATAACAACCATTACGAGTTGATTAAAAAGCTCGCAATTAACATCCTCTGTGGGTTACTCCCAAGCACTCTAACATTCAAACTTTCAAGCATACTTCCAAATCTCACCGGAACTCCCATTGATCTCCACCATATTTCATTCGCTCAATAACTCAGCGACATAGGGCAAGCGTGCCTCAAAGTCGAATTGCTGCCCCTCTACGGTACAGTTTAAGGATGCCAACTCCGTTGCTCTCAAACATTAAAACAACCAAACATACTTCCAGTTACCATTGAACTTACCACCCGTCTCAACCATACTTCAATCACTCATTTGCTCATACAATAGAGGGCAAACGTACCTTCAAGTAAAAATACTGCCCAACTAGGGTATAGTTCAGAAATACGGGCTATGTTCCTCTCCGTACAAAGCTGAAAAAATATACAAAGGATAAAGCACCATCAAGTTCTCATCCTACTTTATAAGGGCTCTATGTCACAGTGTACTACATTTCTTTAAGCATTTACCTTTATACGAGGTAGAAAACCCTCACATTCATGTTTTAAGCAAACGGGCTCCTTTTTAATGGTTCACTTCCTTATGCCAGTGATAAAAATGGATAAGATCCCAATCTGCATAAAAACAATATGCAGAAAAATATTACAAACATACACCTTGCGTATTCCTATCAAGCTAAGGTCTTAGAAAGTTAAGGACTCCCAAGATAGTTACCTGTTTAAAAAAAAAAGTCCAGGCTAGTTCCGTCTCTCTAGCACATCAACAGGAGGGAAGGCTCGTTCTCACTCCAATCAGTATGTTCATTAAAACGTATCTACACATACAAAGATGAAATTATGATCACCGTACCTGTGATACAGTCTCCAAAATACACCAAATTCAAGCACATGCTCTACGTACAAATCACGAACAAATTGTGATACCCAGGCAATATGCTACAACTAGATTCAACTAGTTAAGTGGTTTTAAAAAACCAATCATTTGGGACAATACCCTATTGTTTACTGAACCCATATCCAGGGACTAACCATCTCCCGTTTCTATAGATATCCACAAAACCGGATCAAATATGTATGCCAAATTCCATGACCCGAGCAAAGTCCCAGAAGACGGACATCATGAGTCGCAAACCCAACGCTCCTGATTGTGAGCTGGAAATCTGAGCTCCAATCTACACAGCACTAACTGCACGGTCCAGACGAACAACCCTCTCCCGCTTACCTGTCCAGCAGAATACACGTTCCTTTAACCGGGGTTCCAACACGGGGTACTCTGCCTCCGTATTTAAACCCTGAAAACCCGCGCCTCTAATTGCCGTTCTAAAATCCGACCCTGCAACATCTGTGATCGAAATATCACGTGTCTTTAAGTCAATCCCGGCAGCGCCATCTTAGAACAGTAATCCGAAACGGTGGCGCTTATAGTTCATAAAGAAAGCCCCACCAACCAGCTACTAATGTTGCCACATACCCCAAATAAGTTAGTGGCATTTTCATAATTGTAAATTAGAGTCCCATTCTTTTAAAAAAGAGAGACAACTTCTCTATACATAATACTGGTGATCCTAAAGTCACCTGGTATGAACAGGATACAGAAGCGCCCTATTGGAACTCCCGAAACGTAATAGACAGCAGTGAACTGTTCCTACAAATAATGAACCCTAAAGTCTATCCGTGTTTATCATTCAGTCTTTATAATAAATGCTAACCACAGGCCAAAAATTAATAAAAAAGTAAGCAAAAATCATAAAAAATGATTAATAAAAAGTAAATAATAAAAAATCGGAAATCGAAAGTGCGCAAAAACCCATCTAGTCGCGCACATTTCTATTAGCTTCAAGCCTATAATTCATGGCCTGCCCCTGAGGCTGCCGCATATACTGTCAGAGATACCTAGCTAGAATGACCCCACCAATCATTCCCATTCTTCTTTGGAATTAAGGCCTTTGCACATGGTGTTTAAAAGAGAAATATACCACTGCTCTCGAGATTTTCTTTTGGTTTCCAGGTTGTCACCTCGTCTCCCAATGGTTACCTTTTCCAGTATGAACCATCCAAAATCATTCTCTTTATGTCCCATTTCTATAAAGTGAGAGACTAATGGGGCATTATCTTTTTTGTTTTAATAGCTGACCTATGTTCCTGAATCCTCACTCGTAGTTCTCTACTTGTTTCGCCAACATAGCCAAGGCCACACGGGCAATGCAGTAGATAAACTACACTCTTACTTTTACAGTTATTAAGGGTTTTTTACTTCAAATGTCGTCCATTCAACTCCATATCTTGTGACTGAATACACAGAGCACATACATTGCATGTGCCACATTTCACATTGCCAACTGCCATGCTGTTCCCGACAGTTCTTTGAGTCTCTTTGCGGTTTTCGCAATAGGTGTGTACCAACTCGTTTCTAAGGTTTCTATTGCGTTTAAACGCAAACAATGGTCTCTCTAGTTTGCACTCTTCTTCATGATTTAGAATGTGCCAATTCTTATTGACAACATTCTTAATTCTATTGCTCACATTCGAGTACTTACTCACAAACACCAACCTATTTTGATTCCTATTCTTCTTGTCTTGTTCATTTTTCTCAAACATAGCTTCCCTATTATAAAACCTAGCTCTTTTAAAGGAGTGGGAGATAAGTTTTTTCGGGTATCCTCTGTCTCTGAACTTATTTTTGAGGACTTCAGAGTGTTCATAAAAATCCACCAAATTAGAACATTTTCTCCGCAAGCGGAGAAATTGGCTAAAGGGGATATTATCCTTTTGAGACTTGGGGTGGTAGCTTGAGTAGTGTAACAGGTTATTTTTGTCCATCGGCTTTGTAAAAAGCTCCACTTCTAGAACACCATGAACATCTTTAATTGTGATGTCCAAGAAGTCAACCCTAGTTCTACTAATCTGGGATGTAAATTTAAGATTACAATCCCCCAAGTTGAGCCAAATCAAAAATTCATTTAAAAGATCGAGATCCCCTTCCCAAATAAGAAAAATATCGTCTATGTAGCGGTACCAGCCCGCTACATTTTCAGAGAAGGGAGCTAGATCATTAAAAATATGTTTCTTTTCAAACTCTCCCACATAAAGACAGGCCAGACTAGGGGCACAGGTAGCCCCCATGCTGGTCCCCTTCTTCTGTTTAAAAAGTTGATCCCCAAAGAGGAAGATGTTATTTTTCAGAATCATTTTCACACACTCAACAATAAAGTTTTTGTTGACCCCATCTAGATCTACCTCCATCAATAGTTCACGCACCATCTCTATGGTATCGTTTTGGGGGATGTTCGTGTAGAGAGACTCAATGTCAAGGGTGACCAGACACTGAGTCTCTCCACAGAACGATTTTCCCTTCAACAAAGCGATAATGTGAGAGGAGTCCCTAACATACGACTTCAGACCACTCACCAGTGGACGCAAAAAACAGTCCACATATTTGCTGAGTGGCTCCAATAATGAATCTATACCACTAACAATAGGCCTCATAGGAGGATTATCAGGACTTTTATGCACCTTGGGCAGGCCATACAGTGCAGGAATTTTAGGTTCTAAATTATTCAAAAACTTAAATTCCTCCTCGCATATCCAATCTTTATCTTTTGCTTCAGTAAGCAATTTCAAACATTCACTGGACAGCGTGGTGAGAGAGCATCTACGGGCAGGTTCGTAATGCTCAACCTCATTCAACATTGTGGTCATCCTCTCATTGTAATCAGAGGTATTAATGACCACTACTCCCTCACCCTTATCTGCTGGTTTTATTGTCAACCTCTCATTATTTTTCAGAAAGTTAATTGCTTCTCTTTCCTCTTTACTAATGTTATAGGGAAAAAAATGATGACTATCATTTAAAATTCTTTGCACATCACTTTCTCCTGCCTTTTCAAACACCTCTAAATTTTTGCCTACCATACCTAGAGATGGAGTAAAGGAAGATTTTGGTTTCAAACCAGAAAGATTAACCAAATCCCTAGGTGGTCGATTTTCAAAAAACATTTTTAGTTGGACTTTACGAAAGAAAGCACGCAAATCCTTCTCTAGTTCAAATTTGTTCACCTGAATAGAGGGAACAAAGCTAAAGCCCTTTCCTAATACCCTGACTTCTGCTTCACTCAACTCCCTATCCGATAAATTAATTACCGGGGCTACATCTAGCGCCAATAACTCTGTTTTCATGTCCGGATATACTCTTGAGGTGGAAGGGGGGGACCTCGGTTCTGTTGGCCCCTCCCTGGGTTCCTGTTGTATCCCTGGCCTCTCCGAGGGCGTGTATCTAAAAAAGCCACCTACTCTTTGGGATTGTTTCTGTTGTTGGTCTCTTCTCTGTTCTCACATTCTTCTTCGCTACTAGAGCCTGAAGTGTCGGAGAATGTGATCTGTTTTCTACCTCCTCTATTGTACATAGGTCTATTTGCTGGTCTCTCCCAACCTGGTTCTTGTCTTTGTTGATACTTTGTCTTTCAAAAACGGGTATGTCACTTCCTGATTAAATCTCTTCATATCTTTCTTCAATTTATTCATTTTTTTATTAATGAGGTAATCTCTATACCCTTCAACATCCCTATTGATGTCCTCCAATTACTTCTTGGCTTCATCAATAACTAAACTACCTCTTAATTCTATTTCCAATTTTTCAATGGCCTCTTTCTCAATAATTACCAGTTCCTGGGCCATCTCAATGATTAAGAGGATCCAATCCCTACTGCACCTATTAGAGATCATAGTCCAAGTTTCTAGAAATTTTCGATTTTCTGCAAAGAGTCCTGGTTCATTGCGCACCTAAAGCCCAATCGGAATCGTTCCTGATTTTACATATTCTATGAGAAAATCTGCATGGGCCTCGGTGCGAATAAGATTCTTTTTGAGGTTTACCAGCTTTCCCCAACTTTCTCCTTTGCCATTAATAGCTACTATCTTGTTACTGTTCTTGGCATTAATAATCCGATTGTATTGATCTTCACTAAAACTGAATGTCTTAAATTGTTCCATAGGCTCAACCGAGCTCAAACCAACTCCAACAGGAGACTCTCCAGTCCACCATACTGTGCCAAATTTATTTAGAAAAAGAGAGAGGGACCCTATATCACCACAGGGGTAGGGTGCCTATAGACCAAAGTCAAAAAAACAATCCCCTTGGGAACAAATATACCACCGCAACAAATCATTCTCACATCCACCACCAAACTTAGTATCAATCACCCAGGGTCATCCCAACACAGAGGTGCAAATTACATGAACTCAAAAATCAAATCAAAGAAACACATTTTTTCCTCTTTTCAATTTATTAAAATTATATATGTACATATTCTAGCTAATCACAATGTTAAAAACATTTTATGAGGCAATTTAATACTCAAATGTGCCATTCAATAAAAACAACTAATCACAAATACAAAAACAAATTAAAAAAAAACACACAACTACAGCGAGTGGGAATACAGCAAGAAAAAATGTTTTCAAATCAAGAAGACATCACAATTGTCAGACAAAAAATAGGATATTAATGCACACAATTAGATCAACCAATTCTTGTTCAATGATAGCCATAAAGTGTTGCACTTGTCATTAATCCGTGATGTATTCAACAATAAGTGTTACAGCAAACAAATGATGGACGGAATGCTGACAATGCAAACATTCTCCCCAGTCAAAAGATCTGGGTTAAATCCATCGTTCTTTTGCCCACTACGCCACCCCAGTTTGGACCCAGCCATATGCAAATCAGTCTTGACCCTGTGCCCCATGGGAACAGTCCAGACCGAACTGCCAGGCCAGGTCCTCCCTGGACCGGAAACAAGCATCCTGGGACCGGTTTCAGGGTATGTCACCCTTCTTCAGCCAGGCTAGCTTGAATCCAGTGGCACAGTGAGCAAGGGACCCACGTCTGGGCATACCCATCCCACTTAGGGCGAAAAGTGTTACAGCAAACAAATGATGGACGGAATGCTGACAATGCAAACATTCTCCCCCAGTCAAAAGATCTGGGTTAAATCCATCGTTCTTTTGCCCACTACGCCACCCCAGTTTGGACCCAGCCATATGCAAATCAGTCTTGACCCTGTGCCCCATGGGAACAGTCCAGACCGAACTGCCAGGCCAGGTCCTCCCTGGACCGGAAACAAGCATCCTGGGACCGGTTTCAGGGTATGTCACCCTTCTTCAGCCAGGCTAGCTTGAATCCAGTGGCACAGTGAGCAAGGGACCCACGTCTGGGCATACCCATCCCACTTAGGGCGAAAAGTGTTACAGCAAACAAATGATGGACGGAATGCTGACAATGCAAACATTCTCCCCAGTCAAAAGATCTGGGTTAAATCCATCGTTCTTTTGCCCACTACGCCACCCCAGTTTGGACCCAGCCATATGCAAATCAGTCTTGACCCTGTGCCCCATGGGAACAGTCCAGACCGAACTGCCAGGCCAGGTCCTCCCTGGACCGGAAACAAGCATCCTGGGACCGGTTTCAGGGTATGTCACCCTTCTTCAGCCAGGCTAGCTTGAATCCAGTGGCACAGTGAGCAAGGGACCCACGTCTGGGCATACCCATCCCACTTAGGGCGAAAAGTGTTACAGCAAACAAATGATGGACGGAATGCTGACAATGCAAACATTCTCCCCCAGTCAAAAGATCTGGGTTAAATCCATTGTTCTTTTGCCCACTACGCCACCCCAGTTTGGACCCAGCCATATGCAAATCAGTCTTGACCCTGTGCCCCATGGGAACAGTCCAGACCGAACTGCCAGGCCAGGTCCTCCCTGGACCGGAAACAAGCATCCTGGGACCGGTTTCAGGGTATGTCACCCTTCTTCAGCCAGGCTAGCTTGAATCCAGTGGCACAGTGAGCAAGGGACCCACGTCTGGGCATACCCATCCCACTTAGGGCGAAAAGTGTTACAGCAAACAAATGATGGACGGAATGCTGACAATGCAAACATTCTCCCCCAGTCAAAAGATCTGGGTTAAATCCATCGTTCTTTTGCCCACTACGCCACCCCAGTTTGGACCCAGCCATATGCAAATCAGTCTTGACCCTGTGCCCGATGGGAACAGTCCAGACCGAACTGCCAGGCCAGGTCCTCCCTGGACCGGAAACAAGCATCCTGGGACCGGTTTCAGGGTATGTCACCCTTCTTCAGCCAGGCTAGCTTGAATCCAGTGGCACAGTGAGCAAGGGACCCACGTCTGGGCATACCCATCCCACTTAGGGCGAAAAGTGTTACAGCAAACAAATGATGGACGGAATGCTGACAATGCAAACATTCTCCCCCAGTCAAAAGATCTGGGTTAAATCCATCGTTCTTTTGCCCACTACGCCACCCCAGTTTGGACCCAGCCATATGCAAATCAGTCTTGACCCTGTGCCCCATGGGAACAGTCCAGACCGAACTGCCAGGCCAGGTCCTCCCTGGACCGGAAACAAGCATCCTGGGACCGGTTTCAGGGTATGTCACCCTTCTTCAGCCAGGCTAGCTTGAATCCAGTGGCACAGTGAGCAAGGGACCCACGTCTGGGCATACCCATCCCACTTAGGGCGAAAAGTGTTACAGCAAACAAATGATGGACGGAATGCTGACAATGCAAACATTCTCCCCCAGTCAAAAGATCTGGGTTAAATCCATCGTTCTTTGCCCACTACGCCACCCCAGTTTGGACCCAGCCATATGCAAATCAGTCTTGACCCTGTGCCCCATGGGAACAGTCCAGACCGAACTGCCAGGCCAGGTCCTCCCTGGACCGGAAACAAGCATCCTGGGACCGGTTTCAGGGTATGTCACCCTTCTTCAGCCAGGCTAGCTTGAATCCAGTGGCACAGTGAGCAAGGGACCCACGTCTGGGCATACCCATCCCACTTAGGGCGAAAAGTGTTACAGCAAACAAATGATGGACGGAATGCTGACAATGCAAACATTCTCCCCAGTCAAAAGATCTGGGTTAAATCCATCGTTCTTTTGCCCACTACGCCACCCCAGTTTGGACCCAGCCATATGCAAATCAGTCTTGACCCTGTGCCCCATGGGAACAGTCCAGACCGAACTGCCAGGCCAGGTCCTCCCTGGACCGGAAACAAGCATCCTGGGACCGGTTTCAGGGTATGTCACCCTTCTTCAGCCAGGCTAGCTTGAATCCAGTGGCACAGTGAGCAAGGGGTGAGTGTTTGATTGGCTCAAACGTTCCGTCCATCATCCCCTTTTGTATCGCTTTGTTCGCCCTAAGTTGGCGGGGGTATGCCCAGACGTGGGTCCCTTGCTCACTTTGCCACTGGATTCAAGCAAGCCTGGCTGATGACGGCTGGAATGCCAGAAACCGGTCCTAGGATGATTGTTTCCGGTCCAGGGAAGACATGGCTTGGCAGTTCGGGCTGGACTGTTCCCATGATGCACAGGGTCAGACTGATTTGCATATGGCCATGTCTGAACTGGGGTGGTGGAGTGAGCTAAAGAATGATGATGGATTAAACCCAGATCAGTTGACTGGGGGTGAGTGTTTGATTGGCTCAAACGTTCCGTCCATCATCCCCTTTTGTATCGCTTTGTTCGCCCTAAGTTGGCGGGGTATGCCCAGACGTGGGTCCCTTGCTCACTTTGCCACTGGATTCAAGCAAGCCTGGCTGATGACGGCTGGAATGCCAGAAACCGGTCCTAGGATGATTGTTTCCGGTCCAGGGAAGACATGGCTTGGCAGTTCGGGCTGGACTGGTCCCATGATGCACAGGGTCAGACTGATTTGCATATGGCCATGTCTGAACTGGGGTGGTGGAGTGAGCTAAAGAATGATGATGGATTAAACCCAGATCAGTTGACTGGGGGTGAGTGTTTGATTGGCTCAAACGCTCCGTCCATCATCCCCTTTGTATCGCTTTGTTCGCCCTAAGTTGGCGGGGTATGCCCAGACGTGGGTCCCTTGCTCACTTTGCCACTGGATTCAAGCAAGCCTGGCTGATGACGGCTGGAATGCCAGAAACCGGTCCTAGGATGATTGTTTCCGGTCCAGGGAAGACATGGCTTGGCAGTTCGGGCTGGACTGTTCCCATGATGCACAGGGTCAGACTGATTTGCATATGGCCATGTCTGAACTGGGGTGGTGGAGTGAGCTAAAGAATGATGATGGATTAAACCCAGATCAGTTGACTGGGGGTGAGTGTTTGATTGGCTCAAACGTTCCGTCCATCATCCCCTTTTGTATCGCTGTATTCAACAATAAAGCATCGACGCGTTTCGGTGGGTCCAACGAAACATCACCCCCACCTTCTTCAGGAAAGCCAATATCTTCCCACCTTGCTTCAATGTTTCTAAATGAAATATAATAAAATAAAACATATATAACAACCATTACGAGTTGATTAAAAAGCTCGCAATTAACATCCTCTGTGGGTTACTCCCAAGCACTCTAACATTCAAACTTTCAAGCATACTTCCAAATCTCACCGGAACTCCCATTGATCTCCACCATATTTCATTCGCTCAATAACTCAGCGACATAGGGCAAGCGTGCCTCAAAGTCGAATTACTGCCCCTCTAGGGTACAGTTTAAGGATGCCAACTCCATTGCTCTCAAACATTAAAACAACCAAACATACTTCCAGTTACCATTGAACTTACCACCCGTCTCAACCATACTTCATTCACTCATTTGCTCTTACAATAGAGGGCCAACGTACCTTCAAGTAAAAATACTGCCCAACTAGGGTATAGTTCAGAAATACGGGCTACGTTCCTCTCCGTACAAAGCTGAAAAAATACACAAGGGATAAAGCACCATCAGGTTCTCATCCTACTTTATCTGGGCTCTATGTCACAGTGTACTACACTTCTTCAAGCATTTACCTTTATACGAGGTAGAAAACCCTCACATTCATGTTTTAAGCAAACAGGCTCCTTTTTAATGGTTCACTTCCTTATGCCAGTGATAAAAATGGATAAGATCCCAATCTGCATAAAAACAATATGCAGAAAAATATTACAAACATACACCTTGCGTATTCCTATCAAGCTAAGGTCTTAGAAAGTTAAGGACTCCCAAGATAGTTACCTGTTTAAAAAAAAGTCCAGGCTAGTTCCGTCTCTCTAGCACATCAACAGGAGGGAAGGCTCGTTCTCACTCCAAGCAGTATGTTCATTAAAACGTATCTAGACATACAAAGATGAAATTATGATCACCGTAACTGTGATACAGTCTCCAAAATACACCAAATTCAAGCCCATGCTCTACGTACAAATCACGAACAAATTGTGATACCCAGGCAATATGCTACAACTAGATTCAACTAGTTAAGTGGTTTAAAAAAAACAATAATTTGGGACAATACCCTATTGTTTACTGAACCCATATCCGGGGACTAACCATCTCCCGTTTCTATAGATATCCACAAAACCGGATCAAATATGTATGCCAAATTCCATGACCCGAGCAAAGTCCCAGAAGACAGACATCATGAGTCGCAAACCCAACGCTCCTGATTGTGAGCTGGAAATCTGAGCTCCAATCTACACAGCACTAACTGCACGGTCCAGACGAACAACCCTCTCCCGCTTACCTGTCCAGCAGAATACACGTTCCTTTAACCGGGGTTCCAACACGGGGTACTCTGCCTCCGTATGCGTAGCTCTTCACATCCCGAGTACGCTCTATTTAAACCCTGAAAACCCGCGCCTCTAATTGCCGTTCTAAAATCCGACCCTGCAACATCTGTGATCGAAATATCACGTGTCTTTAAGTCAATCCCGGCAGCGCCATCTTAGAACAGTAATCCGAAACGGTGGCGCTTATAGTTCATAAAGAAAGCCCCACCAACCAGCTACTAATGTTGCCACATACCCCAAATAAGTTAGTGGCATTTTCATAATTGTAAATTAGAGTCCCATTCTTTTAAAAAGAGAGACAACTTCTCTATACATAATACTGGTGATCCTAAAGTCACCTGGTATGAACAGGATACAGAAGCGCCCTATTGGAACTCCCGAAACGTAATAGACAGCAGTGAACTGTTCCTACAAATAATGAACCCTAAAGTCTATCCGTGTTTATCATTCAGTCTTTATAATAAATGCTAACCACAGGCTAGTTCCGTATCTCTAGCACATCAACACGAGGGAAGGCTTGTTCTCACTCCAAGCAGTATGTTCATTAAAACGTATCTACACTACAAAGATGAAATTATGATCACCGTAACTGTGATACAGTCTCCAAAATACACCAAATTCAAGCCCATGCTCTACGTACAAATCACGAACAAATTGTGGTACCCAGGCAATATGCTACAACTAGATTCAACTAGGATGGAGAGTTTAGTGTTGTCAGCGTATGAGATGATGTTCATGCCATGGGCTCTGACTAGGGTGGCCATAGTTGCCATATATGCGTTGAACAGGGAGGGTTCAGTGAGGATCCCTGGGGGATGCTGCAGATGATGCTCTTTGGGCCCAAGGTGGAGGGTGGGAAGCAGACACTCTGCGTTCTTCCAGTGAGGGATGATTCGATCCAGTTTAGTGCGCCCCCATGTATTCTCATCTGGTGGAGTCTTTTTAGGAGGGTGTAGTGGGACACCATGTCGAACGCAGCAGAGCGGTCGAGGAGGAGTGTCTTCCTGGTCTAGGAGGGCCCTGATATCGTCGTCGGGCGCTATTAGGGTGGTCTCCGTGCTGTGGTTTGGTCGGAAACATGATTGGGAAGGGTCCAGGAGATGGTTGGTTTCAAGGTGGATGGTGGGTTGGTGATTGATGGCCTTTTTTAGGACTCTTGCCGGGAAGGGCAAGAGTGAGGTGGGCCAGTTTTTTGATGAAGTGTTTGATTTCTGCATGTTTCCATTCCATTGAGAAGGAAGCTGTGGTGATAAAGGTGTTGAGGATTGAAGTGAGCTCTTTGCTGATGTTAGTGTTTCCCAGGTTGAACACTACATGCTAAAAAAATGTATGATTGACAGAAGATACATATGAAAGAAGACCTAAACCTTATGTGGATTTTCCATTAACAAAGTCACTAAAATTCAAATGTATTAATTTTAGATTTCCCTTATTCTCAATTCCTGAATTTAGGGCTGGCAAGGGAGAGACGAGAAGGCCACTGAGCTGGAGGAATTTTGATTATCACATTGAGGCATTAGTACATTTAATATGCTCATGCCTATCCCCAACATTGAGCACAGGGTCTTTTTTAAACCAATTTCTACCCACCTAAGGTTGCATGAGGGCAAAGCAACAGCTGTTTGCTCTTTAGGTGGTGATGTACAGCAGGTGTATTGGTTAGTTAACTTCACAGATGTTGTGATATCTGCATTAAATAAGCTTTAAGGAAGACTCCTAACTAATTGTTACTGATATTATATATATTTTTCACCTGCCTTTCATTTTACATTTATTATGCTGCATGTGTGGCCAACTACTGTTTTAGATTCTCTAAACGTAAGGCTGAGCTGAGTATTCTACATCTGAGAAGACAGTTCTTGCTGTTTTTTTCCCAATGTTTGACTAACAATTTTGCAAAGAAATATAATGGTAAAACAAGATAGAAGAAGGGAACAGAACATTTCTGAGGAAGGAAAATGTAGGATGATTTCATTCGATTCCTAACTGCCTTTTAGGTGTTGCCTACAACAGTGCATGAACTACATGCTCTCTTGCTTGTGAGAGCAAGGGGCTAGCAGCCTACCCTTTGCTCACCATTCATTGTTTTACTTGATGCTTTCTAATTGGCCATCACATGCTGGCTTCACTTCCTCTTCCTTTGGCTGGAGCATGGACCAAGTACTGATTGCTTTAGCTTTACTGATGTCCTTCTGCTGATTGCACTCTGAGGCACTATTTTTTCCCCTCCCACCCCCTTGTCAGTTCTGCTTCTTCCCCTACTGCCCCATCATTGTTGTCCATGTTGGGTTTTCTCCTTCGACCCCCACCCAATTGTCTATGTTGCTTCTTCCCCTTCTCATCCCTGTTGTCTATGTTGCATCTTCCCCTTCCACCCCTTTGTCCTTCTTGCTTCTTCCCTGATCCTGCTGTCCGTGCTACCCCCTCACCTGCCATAAGAAAAAAGGACATGATGTAGCCAGCACCGCGCAATAGCATTCATTTTGTCCAGTTACTCCTTCCCTCTCACACTCTCTCTCATCAGTGTTTCCCATTCCTTATCTCCTTCCATCCCATTGTCTGTTTTGCCCAGCCACCATAAGACAAAACCCCACTATGATGCACCCAGTGCTGGTACTGCGCCATAGCACTTTTTTCTAATGAATTTTAGTCATGCTGCACAGTTGTGCTGTTCTTCAACACGGATAAAATACATTGACATAGGTGAGATCTGTTGGTATTGCCTATGCATGTTAATATCCTCATTCACTGTTGTTGGGGGCCTTTAAACCAATGTAGTCACAGAACTAGCATTGCACTGCACAGCAACTAAGAGTGTTTTACATAAAACTAAATGTCTAAAGGTGGTTTAACATATCTTGATTCTAATACCACCTGCAGGTTTTGTCAAAAACAGTAATCCATGGGGTTTTCTGTACATCACGTAAAATCAAGGTTTCTGCATCTATAGAGGCACCACTGGAAAGTAACTGTTTCAAAGTAAGGAGAGAGGAGCACTTGTTTGTTGAGAAACCCCAAGATTATAAATACAGTATACATTTGGTGGTGTTACAATTCTTATTAAATGTTCCTCTTTTTCTAAAAAGTAGAAGTATCTGTGCTCCTAAGCCCATATACACCCACTTCCAACATGCTGTACTAACATGTCTTCATCACAATAATCACCATATACTTTTTCCTAATCCTACTGGACTACCATTCCCCCCAATATTCCATGGGCACTGTTTGCCTTTCAACTCCCATACATCAGAAGCCTGATCCATGGCCTAACCATTCCTGTGATTTTCTTTACCCATACATTTAAAGAGCCCCATTCATTTTCTTCCCATCCAATCCTCACTCTCCTACATTCCCACTAATAAGTCCATTAATTGCTGTTCTTATCTTCTTGTTACTTGTGTTGGGCCCTTTTCTTATTAGTCCCTTGTGTTGCCAGCATGCCTGTTGTCACTTTCTGATACTCCTACTCCACGCTTAATAGGTTTCATCTCCATTCTTCTCCATGCCTGCACTCTTCACCAGAGCTTTCTCTCTTCATGCAGCCTTACACATACTACATGTTTTTTTAGGTCGAGCCTAGCGGCAGCGCACATACGTTTCTTGCTCTGCGAGACTGCTGTAGTAGAGTATGGGAGAGAAGCCAGCGCCCACTCTCCGCCCATATTTTTCATTGGCTTGTGTTATTGTCTTTCATAAATGCTGCCTTCGGATTCGTTAATAGGCTTGTTAGTCCCTCCTTTGTAAGGCCTTGTATTCATTTGTAACCTCCCATGGCGACTAGCCCCTTTACTTCAGTTGTTACATGGGACCTGTTATTTAGTCTGTAAGCACTAACCCTGGGCATAATACTTTGCTACGCTCACGAAGCATGCAAAGTTTGTGCTACTACGCACTACGCAAATTGCACGTAGCAGAGTGAATAACTGTGCTTATCAACATAGCGTAGCAGGAGTATAATAAACTCCTTCAAATGCTTTGATAAAGCAATTTTTTATGCTAAAAAGCATATAACCAATTCACAAAAATGAATTTTGACAATAAAATATCAAGCAATGAGAGAGGTGATGATTTTGGAGTCCCCCTAACCTAGGGGAGGACCAAGCAGATGCCTTGAACACAAAAAGCATATCATGTGAACGATTCAATGGTGGTCCTTCCTCCTAGGACCACCCCAAGCACAGTTATGGGCAAAAATACAATCCCAACCAAAGGCCCTGCAAAGCATTATGGGACGAGATTAGCAGTGGGCAGTGAATATTATAGTGTCCAATATCAAAATAATTCTACAAAGAGCTGCAGTTCAACTAGTCGTTACTAGGTGTCCCTCACGAGTCAAATGCAAAAGTATTGAAAACCTTTCATGAAGCTTTTGCATTTGACTTGTGAGGGACACCTAGTAACGACTAGTGGAACTGCAGCTCTTTGTAGAATTATTTTGATATTGGATGCTATAATATTCACTGCCCACTGCTAATCTCGTCCCATAATGCTTTGCAGGGCCTTTGGTTGGGATTGTATTTTTGCCAATAACTGTGCTTGGGGTGGTCCTAAGAGGATGGGACCACCACCGAATCGTTCAATAAGATGTGCTTTTTGTTTTCAAGACATCTGCTTGGTTCTCTCCCTAAGTTAGCGAGGATACCAAAATCATCACCTCTCTCACTGCTTGTTAAGTTTTTGTTTTCACTTTAGTGAAAAGACTATATGCATTTTTAGCATATAAAGACAGAGATATTTATTTTATCTTATCTTGTACTGTACTGTATGAGATGCTTTTGGTAATTATTGTACAGTGCAGTCAAGCACACAGCTACGCATTACGCAATTTGCATTACGTGTAGTTGAAGCTGTATTTCACGTAGCTACGTGAAGTGCTACTACGCAAACTACGCCCAGGCTTAGTAAGCACCATTTACTTTATTGAGTTTCTCTTACTGCAGGCCGGACATGCGCTGCTTCCGCTGAAACCGCTTGTGTTTTTTTAAGCAGCACGGACGCCCCCGTAACACGGGTACCGCTTTCAATCACTTTAACCCGGCATTATCTTGTGACAGTTTCAACCCCCCAAGTAAATTGGATTTAGAAATGATTAGCGAATTGAGTCATGTGAATTCCAGGTAGCACATAATTGTGTTCTAATGGGCTGAAGATGACAACAGCACATCTGTGTTACATGTCATCTGCACTAAAGCCACCTGATGGGTTGTTTTCAAAAGCCTGTTTTATTAACAACACCACCAATACCAACAATAGCACCACCATCAATACCACCACCACCACCAATACCACCACCATCAATACCACCACCTCCACCAATACCACCACCACCAATACCACCAATACCACCACCACCAATACCACCACCACCGTCAATACCATTAACACACCACCAATACCACTACCACCAATACCACCACCACTACCACCAATACCACCACCACCACCAGTACCACCACCACCACCAATACCCCCACCACCAATACGACCACCAATACCACCACCACTACCACTAATAACACCACCAATACCACCAATACCACCACCACCACCACCAATACCCCACCACCAATACCACCACCTCCACCACCACCACTACCACCAATACCACCACCACCAATACCACCGCCAATACCAATTCCACTACCAATTCCTCCACCAATACCACCAACAATACCACCACCACCACCAATACCACCAGCAATATCAACAATACCACCACCAATATCACCACCACCAATACCACCACCAATACCAATATCACCACCACCAATACCACTACCACCACCAATTCCATTACCACCAATACCACAATTAACACCACCACCAATACCACCACCAATACCACCACCACCATTACCACCACCAATACCACTGCCACCAATACCACTGCCACCACCAATACCACCACCAATACCACCACCAACTCCACCCCCAATACCACCACCACCACCAATACCACCACCACCACCAATACTACTACCAATACCACCACCAATACCACCACCAATACCACCATCACCAATCCAATACCACAACCACCAACACCAATCCCACCACAAATCCCACCACCACCAATACCACCACCACCAATACGTCCATCAATACCACCACAACCAATACCACCACCAATAACACCAACACCACCAATACCAACAATACAACCCCTACCACCGATATCACCACCACCAATACCACCACCACCAATACCACCATCAATACCAACAATACCACCACCACCAATATCACCACCACCACCACCACCACCACCAATACCACCACCACCAATACCACCACCACCACCAATACCACCACTACCAATACCACCACCAATGCCACCACCATCAATACCACCAATACCACCACTACCAATACCAATACCACCACCAATACCAAGACCACCAATACCATCACCACCACCAATACCACCACCACCACCAATACCACCACCACCAATACCCCTATCACCAATACCACCACCCTCACCACCACCAATACCACCACCAATACCACCACCACCAATACCACCATCACCACCAATACCACCACCAATATCATCACCACCAATACCAATACCACCACCACCAATACCACCACCAATACCACCACCACCAATACCACCACCACCACCAATACCACCACCAATACCCCCACCAATACCACCAACATCAATACCACCAATACCACCCATACCACCACTACCAATACCAATACTACCACCAATACCAAGACCACCAATACCATCACCACCACCAATATCACCACCACCAATACCACCACCACCAATACCCCCACCACCAATACCACCACCTTCACCACCACCAATGCCACCACCAATACCACCACCACCAATACCACCATCACCACCAATACCACCACCAATATCATCACCACCAATACCACCACCACCACCACCAATACCACCACCACCACTTCCACCACCAATACCACCACCAATACCACCACCACCACCAATACCACCACCAATACCAACAACACCACCACCACCAATATCACCACCACCAATTACACCAAAACCAATACCACCAATACCAATATCACCACCACCAATACCACGACCACCACCAATACCACTACCACCACCACCAATACCAATACCACCACCATCAATGCCACCATCAATACCAATACCACCACCATTACCACCACCAATACCACCACCAATACCCCCACCACCACCAATACCACCACCACTGCCAATATCACCACCAATACCACCACCACCAATACCACCACCACCAATCCAATACCACCACCAATACCAATCCCACCACAAATCCCACCACCACCAATACGTCCACCAATACCACCACCACCACCACCACCACCAATACCAACAATACCACTCCTACCACCAATATCACCACCACCAATACCACCACCACCAAAACCACCACCAATACCAACAATACCACCACCACCACCAATATCACCACCACCAATACCACCACTACCACCACCACCAATACCACCACCACCACCAATACCACCACCACCAATACCACCACCAATACCACCACCACCAACACCACCAATACAAACACCAATACCACCACCACCAATATCACCACCACTAATACCACCACCAATACCACACCACCAATACCATCACCACCACCAATACCACCAATACCACTACCACCAATACCACCACCACCAATACTACCATGCATACCACCACCATCAGTACCAATACCACCATCAACAATACCACCACCACCAATACAAATACCAAGACCACCAATACCATCACCACCACCAATACCACCACCACCACCAATACCCCCACCACCAATACCACCAATACCACCACTACCACCAACACCACCAAAACCACCACCAATACCACCACCAATACCACCACCAATACCACCACCACCAATACCATCATTGCCACCAATACCACCACCAATACCAATACCACCTCCACCACCAATACCACCACCACCACCAATACCAATTCCACCACCAATACCAATACCACCATCACCACCACCAATACCACCACCAATACCAATACCACCACCACCAATACCACCACCAATACCAATACCCCCACCACCAATACCACCACCACCAATACCCCCACCACCAATACCACCACCACCACCAATACCACCACTACCAAAACCACCACCACCAATACCACCACTAATACCACCACCACCAATACCATCACCACTACCAATACCACCACAAAAACCACCAATACTACCACCAATACCATCACCACGACCAATACCACCACCACCAATCCCACCACCACCAATACCAATACCACCACCAATACCAATACCACCACCACCAATACCACCATCACCACGACCAGCACCACCACCACCACCATCAATACCACCAAATACCACCAATACCACCACCAATACCAATTATACCACCTCCAATACTACCACCACCAATACCAGTACCACCACCACCAATACCAATACCACCCCCAATACCAATACTAATACCACCACCACCAATACCACCACCAATACCACCACTAATACCACCACCACCACCAATACCACCACCACCACCAATATCACCACCACCAATACCACCTCCACCAAAACCACCACCACCAAAACCACCACCACCAATACCACCATCACCAATACTAATACCACCACCACCAATACCACCAAGACCAATACCACCATCAATACCAATACCACCACCAATACCAATACCACCACCAATACCACCACCACCAATACCACTACCACCACCACCAATACCACCTCCAATACCACCATCAATACCAACACCAATATCACCACCACCAATACCACTACCACCACCAATACCACCACCACCAATACCACCACCAAAACCGCCAGTACCATCACCAATACCACCACCACCAATACCCCCAATACCATCACCAATACCACCACAACCAATACCACCACCACCAATACCAATATCACCACCACCAATATCACCACCAATACCAATACCACCACCACCACCAATACCACCACCACCACCACCAATACCACCACCAATACCCCCACCACCACCAATACCACCAGTACCACCGCCACCAATACCACCAATACCACCACCACCACCACCACCAATACCACCACCACCAATACCACCACCAATACCACCACCAACAATACCAGTACCAACACCACCAATACCACCACCAATACCACCACCACCAATACCAATACCACAATACCACTACCACCAATACTAATACCACCACCAATACCACCACCTTAGCGCCTCTCGCTCACTAGTAATAGTAGGGGCACTGTACGAGGCCGGAGAGGCAGCTGAGACTATCTCTCCCTCCCTCCATGCAGGCCATAAAGCACAGCCCGCCCTGCACCAGGAAGTGAAGCCAGGGCCCTACTACAGCTGGAGTGTTTTCATTAGGCCAAATATAGCAATGACATTACACAATGCCACACTGCACACTCAAATCACGGAGAGGGCAGGAAATAGTCCCCCCTTTCACTCTTCGTCCTGAGCCGCAACAGTGTAATCACAGAGCGGAAGGTGTTGGAGTGCTTTGTGAGTTTTTATAGCTTGGATCATATGTAACTCACTTCACACTTTGTGTCTGTGTAATTTACAACACTTACACATCTTCTTCTCTCCACTATTTATCACTTCTTTGAAGATGTCACAGGCCGGTCTCTTCCTCTGATATTTACAATCTAACAAGCGGTCGAGAAGGCCCTTTATTGCAATGCAATAGGTCTTGCATGTGCGAGAGTTTAAACTGTTAGTATTGTAAATGACAATGCCTTTTATTTATGTTTTAAAACCCAAAACATAAATAAAAGGCATTGTCATTTACAATGCCAATAGCTCAAACTCACATGAATGTGAGACCTATTGCATTGCAAATGCTTGTTTTTATCAATGGCCATGATAATTCCTAAGGCACATCTCACTGGCATAGTCTAACACCTCCTACTTCTGATCCTTGGAAACGTATCTTGTACATCACATTTTATTGCACTGTTACTTCACTGATTTTATTCAGATCCCCATTCCACTACTCTTGAGTGCCTCCATGTCCATTACTTCTTGCCCATCACAATGCCACCATCATGGACATCCATAGTCAATTCACATCAAGGGGCAGAGGGCATCGCAGTTTGACTCCTTCCTTTGATGAATGGTCCAAGAAAATTGCCACAAAGCTGGAGAACAGAAGCATAGAGAACAACTTTGCTGACTCTTAGGGAAACCCCTTTCAAGTACAGGTATGTAATAGAACTAATGCTTCCTTTGTGGTATCAGGAGAGGCTTAGCCTTGCAACTTCTTTTTTTTAAAGACGTTTTTTGAAGGGCAAGGTATGCTAACATCCTTCTTGCTCTTAGCTGCAGGGCAATAACAACTTTAATTACTCACCACTCATTAAGGGGCCTCGTCCACTGTTAGGACCAATAGTTTCAGGTGTAACTTTTTGTGAGAAATAGCAATTTAATTTATATTGATTGCAGTGCTCATGCCCCCAAATCAAATGGGGCATGTGCAGATATTGATGTAGCTATGAGTGCAGTTCATATCTGACTTGCTAGCTCTCGCCAGCTTAGTACCCAGTTACTGAATATTCATTGTCAACCTTTGCCTGGACTGAGGCCTTCTGGAGACAGTGGACCACAGTTCTTTGAAATGATGAGAAAAGCATTTGAAAATGTTATGATTTGTGTATACTAAACACCACATAGTTCTACCTCCTCTTCACAAACACAAGAAGAAAATGTGCCCAATTCACAAAAGAAGTCATAATATCTGGACTTGTGGATACCCGACTACAGGCCATATGTATGACTATTTCCATTTGAGAGTTGCAAAAGGAAATGTACTAAAATGTCTCAGACACATTTTGCGGTTTCCAATGGGGTCGTAAATGACCTGCTTCATCAATATTCATGAGGCAGGTCGCAATTTACGACCCATTGGAATTGGGCAATAACACAGAGATGGTGTCCTGCTAAAGACAGCAGACCCCATGCCTGTGACTGCTTTGTAAATATTTTTATTTTTTTCTAAATGCAGACCGTTTCCTTAAAGGAAAATGGGATGCGTTTTAAAAACAAAAATGAAACGTCTCAGTTTCAGTTTTTAAGAGTAGGCTGTGGTCCTTTGTCTTCGCAGCCAATCACAAAGGGGAAAGGGTCCCCTGGAAACCCCTTCCCGTTTGCGAGTGGCTTAGCATTTACTTGAATTAGGCGGTAGACTGCAATTGTTTTGCAACCGCATACTGATCGCAAAACAATCGTACATCCCCCTGCAATTATGAAGGGACGTCCTTGGCACGCCCCTTCCTAATAGCGACTCGCATACCCTATTTTGCGAGTCAGTAACAGGTTACCTACTCTGAAAATAGGATTGATACATGCTACAACCCTTTTTAGCAGTCGCAAATGGCCCAAATCTCTGTTTGCGACCGCTAAAAACTGTCTTTCAGGTGGCCCTATGTGTGAGTGTAGATTTGTGACTTTCTGGTATTTGCAAACATTCTCTGGGAAAAACATTAAAACCTATGCCAGATGCAGGTTCCCATGTGCATTCCTGGGAAAGTCCTCCTACATTCCCAGTGCTATCATATTCCCACTGTGTGGAGTTCTCCAGTGAGTAGGACTCTGTAAAGAGGAAATACAACTTCCTGTCCAAATAATGCATTTTTTCCACACAGACTACATATTTTGTTCATGAAGAAAACCCTTCTCCTACACTCCCATCTGTGATCTGTTCTCTTCCTTACTGTAAAGGGGAATAAAACCAGCCCTTGTCAAAAGCTAGTGTCCAACACTTTCCAATGTGGAATGGAGAAGGAGAGAAGTTTGTAAATAGTGACAAACAGCTGTATTTTTAAGCGTTCAAAAACTTTCAAAGGCACAGCTTTGAATACGTACCTTCCACGACTTAAATGGGTTTTGCAGGTATACAGAACTCATGGGTCTTAAGTCTTGAGCTTCCCAGTGGTCCCTTTTTGAATTTCTGGCAGGCTTAAGTAAGATACATTTGTTTGTAAACGTATGGGGCCAGATGTACGACCCGTTTGCGCATGCAAAAACGAATGGGGCCATTTTATTTGCGACTCGCTAAATTGGAATTGCGACTCCCTATTAGGAAGGGGTGTTTCAAGGGCGTCCTTTCCTAATAGTGACTCTCTACCCCATGTATGAATGTTTTGCGAACGCAATTGCGGTCGCAAAACATTCGCAATTTGCAGCCCTCTTCAAGAGGGTGGTAATGCACTCGCAAATGGAAAGGGGAAAATATTTTTTAGGGGCAGGCAGTTGTCCCAGGGACCACTACCTGCCCTTAAAAAATGAAACGTTTAATTTTCTTTTTTTAAATGTAAACCGTTTTCCTTTAAGGAAAACGGGCTGCATTTAAAAAAGAAAAACTGCTTTTGAGCAGAGCCAGCCATTCCCAATTTGCGAGTGCCGCATGAATATTCATGAGGCATGCAATTTGCGACCCCATTGGGAATCGCAAAGAGTGTCTCAGACACTGTTGTACATGGCATTTTGCGACTCGCAATCGAGCGCAATTTGCGAGTCGCAAATTGTCATGGTGGTTCATCTGGCCCATGGTTTCTAATGAATTCGCCTTTGTGAATAGGGCACAATGTGTTTTCCCGTTTTTCAGGCCATACATGCAAATTTCATCAATCGTTCGATACACTAACTATGAGACAATTAGTCTAAATGTATAGTTAGTATTAACACATATTTTATGATGCTACTTTTCGATCAAAGATAATTGAAACTTACAGGTCATACCCACCTGTTGCAAATACCTTCTTAAAGTTTGTTAAAGTACAGGACACACTTGCTCTATTTGCTCGAAAAACCCTTTTAAATTGACGTAAATGATGTGATTCAGTAGCAATATAAAACGATATGATGTATAATCCCTTGCCGAAAGGCAGCTTAAAGGCAGCGACCAGGGAATTATGTGAGCCTGGGGAGCCATTTATTTCTTCATGTACTTAAAGCTGAACTTAATTAGGTCTTAAAAATCATGAAATAGCAAATTGCGGAGGAGATATTTAACCTTATATATAAATTAGACTTCAAATGGCCATTTAAGTTAATAAGGATACGAAAAGCCAGGAGAACATTTAGCATTTTAAGACCAAATACCCACCATCTTCATTATAGCCCTCATTGACATTAGTTCTGCTGCAACAATGTCATACAGCACAGGTCATCAAACATAGGCAGCTTAAGTTAAGAGGACACCGAGGGTGGCGACATTACTCCCACATCTGTTCATTTTAATCGACACGAACATGTGTGTAGTTAAAACATTGTTGCTTCAGGTTAGGTTGTCAATTACTTTACTGCCCTGTAAGCCACGCTTTATGAAGGGCAATACCTGAGACTGTCTAATAATGGAAAGTGGCGTTTGCTCTTGACCATTTGTAGATACTTTCTCATGTCACTTAGAAAACCAGTGTAATGCAGGTGTGGAGCGTCCACTTAATGTAGAGTGTCAGACAATTTACTACCATGCCATCATTGGCCTTTTCTCCAGTCTCTAACCACTCGACATTGGGTGCCAATTAAATATGACTGTAAATTGCTGTTGACATCTGGAAAACCCCAGCTTCTATCGACTGAACGGATACATCTAACTAGTTTCACATAAACCACAACATGTCCTGGCAAGAAAACTGTACTGCATAACTACTAAATAGTTATTAGGCAATGCATTAGCAGAAAAATTAAATGTGAGCCAATAAAACATGCTATTTCGAGTAACTATATTAATACACGCACATTCACACATTTATTATTAATGTGCAAAGGTCAAATTCACGTTCACTACCACGGTAAAAGCAGAATTGACATAAGAAAAATCTGTTTCATGCCTTTCAGATTAATTTAACAATAATTTGGCACAGAGAAGAAAATCTTCTCCTAATTAAAAGGGCTCTTTATTATTATTTTACCTTACTACACACATTTAAATGTTTTAACACTAGTTTTATTTAAATAACCTTTGTTAAAACAAATCCAAATGAAAATGAGAAAATGTCATGGCATATACTATACATGATATGTGCAGAGCATAATATGCTGTTTATTACAGTTGTTGATAGAGTGGAGGGGCATCATGACTCACTTGAGACTTCGCCTCTCGTGAGCCACGGTCCCCCATCCACACACTTAACAATGGTATTACGTAGCATATTAAACGCTGCACATCTGCTGTTATGCCTATAAAAATATATCTATGTATCGATATCTTTCTCTCTCTCTCTCTCTATATATATATATATATAGTGTTAATAATTAAATTAAATAATTGGTTTAATGGCGCTAGAGTAAGATGGATCTGATCACAATGCTGCTGAGTGAGGCACTAACCGTATAGCTGAAGAGGAAAGGAGTTCCAGATGCGGGGGGCAATGACTGAGAATCTGGAGCCACCCATGCTCTTCTTTTTGAACTTAGGTACAGACAGGTAGGTCATGAAAGAGGAAAGCAATAATTGTTTGGGGAGTATTTCTGGATTTCGAAATATAATGAAAGAAGGACTTTTGCCATTAAGAGTTTTAAAAACTAAGGGGCAGATTTACAAGCCCCTTTCGCCACTTTTGCGTCAATTTTCCTATGTTAAAAATGACGCAAAAGTGGCGCAAGGGGCTTGTAAATCAGCCCCTAAGTTTTGAAGGTAGACCTTTGTTCCACAGGAAGCCAGTGGAGATTTTCATCAGGGAGTTAATATAGCAGTGTCTAGGTTGCCAAAGCATGAATCGATCTGCCTGGTTCATAACAATGTGAAGCCCACAAAGGAGGCACTTATGGAGGCCCACATAGTGGGAGTTGGAGTTGTTTGTTCTAAAAAGAACCAGGACAATTTCAACTTCAGTGAGGGCCTCTGAAGTTAGAAACTTAGCAATTTGCCTAATTCTGTGGAGCGATAAGAAGCAAGATGAAATTACTGCTACGAGTTGGGACTACATTGATATTTCTAATGTTTTTTACAGATTTCTTGGGATACAGGGGAACTGACATCTCTGGAGGCCAGAATGAAACATTCCAATTGTCATGCTGACTCTTTTATCTGAGTTTAGTTTAAGATGGTTGTTGTTCGTACAGTCATGGATGAACAGCATTGTATTTTGGAAAATTACTTTTTACTCAGGGGAGTTGTCTATACTAAAGAGTAGTTGAATGTCAACTGCATAGTGGTAGATTGTACAGTTCATATTTGTGAGGATGTGAACTAGGGGACGTATGAATAAGTTGAAGAGATGTGGTGAAAGGGAGGAGCCTTGCGGTACTTCACAGTCTAGATGGACTTTGGGTGAATTAAATGGGGTCAAGCGGACTGATTGAGATCGATCCATTAGAAAGGAAGTGATCCGGTCGAATAGCGGGCCCTGCAACCCCACAGCCTCGATCCCAGGAGAGTTTGATTCACCTTGTCAGTGGCCTACGAGAGGTCGAGGAGAACCAGCACCTGGATGGAGCCCCTGTCACATTCTCCACGCATGTCATTGATCCCTGAGAGAAAGACTGCTTCTGTGGAGGGAGCCAGGCGAACATTTGCCTGACCGGGATCTAAGAATTTGGAGGCCT
This sequence comes from Calotriton arnoldi, assembly GCA_963921515.1. Taxonomy (NCBI): domain Eukaryota; kingdom Metazoa; phylum Chordata; class Amphibia; order Caudata; family Salamandridae; genus Calotriton; species Calotriton arnoldi. Next base: position 86,877 of record CAWUFW010011932.1, read on the forward strand.
CCAAAAAAGAACAAAGGCTTCATGCTATAAGTGGCTCCAGTACCAAGAAAGGTAACAGTGAGATGGGTCCATAATGTTTCAGTGTGAGTGGGTCCTCACCCACTTTCTTCTGCAGGGATACCACTACAGCCTCCTTGAATGAATATCACCTTCCTCGTCCATCTTAAGCCTGTCTGCAGGGAATCATCCTGAGATGGTTATACCACTTCATGCCTCCTATTGTGTCAATTTTGGTAGAACAAACTCATCTTCCTCAATCTGTGATGATGACTCAGGAATTGACGAATTCTCTGGAACACGGTTAACAATGTTTTTTATTTCTGACCCCTGCAAATATCTACATTGCTGCTCTCCTTCACCTTTAGATTGACCAGAGTCTACATTCTCCAAGGAAGATAATATAGGTAATTTAGTTTGGTGTTTTCTGGTGGCTAAGGCTGCCTCCACAGCCTAATTTCTCATAGACTGTAAAAGTGTTATGTCAGGCTCTATAGGGTCAGGGGCCACATCAATTTGGGAAACTTCATCCACAGCACTTTCAGCTAGCTCTGCTTGTTTGTGCTTTGCTGAGTGCTTGGCCTCCATACCTATTCAAAGCAGGAATCACCCACAAAAGAAAACATATCATGACTGCATGTGACAATCCTCTGAACACGCAGAGGGATCTGAAAACATCCCCCTAGGCATTGCAAAAAAGGGAGACTGAGTTAGTCCATCAAGGGGGTTGAGAAATGAGAATAGAAATAAAGATCATGCACTGCAATGCATTAGTTCCAAATGTAGTTTTTGTGAAGGAAATTTGGAATAGGGATTTTAAGATTAGTATGGGCAACCCAACGATAGTCGATAGACTCAAAACTAGTATTATAGGTGATCTGTTTTAGAGAAGTACAATTACTGCATTTCCTTGTCATAATACTTTTGTGGTGATTAACTGAATCACTAATCAATTTTTTTTTATCTTCTTCATTTCTTGCATGAGCACCTAAGGGCAAGAAGAGGGCCGTTGCGGAGATGGGTCCGGGAGTAGCTGGTCAGCAGGGGGCACCAAACAACAGGGCCGCTGGCGAAGGCTCTTCTAACCCCAGTTAGTCCTGTTATTTATTATTATAATTTCCCTAATGTTGGGTTTAATAATTGTTGTGGGCTTAGGGTAGAATCTTGGGGTATTGGAATGTTGGTGTTGGGTTCCAGGATGGGAGTTACTGCCCAGAGACTGGTGTTGCTGGTGAGAAATAAAGTTGCTCTGACACACTTTCCTGCTGTCTTCCTTTCACTTGGCGACGAGGATGGGATACAAACCCACTCATGCAAAGCAAAAGGATTAGCTCTTTTTCTTCTGCCCACTATGCTACTTTTGAATTTTGCCTTGCTTATTTTTTATACTGTCTCCTTTTTTTCCAATTCTCCTATTCAATTTTTGTTTCATTCCTTTTATCCCTGCATTATCTTTGTTTTCCATAAAACATGTTTGTTTTTTTGTGGTAGCTGACTTTTTCCGGTCTGTACTAGTCTCTAGGTCACTTATCTTCTGATTTGTTTCTAATAATCTTTTCCTCTCTCCTATATATCTTGAGGTACTATAAGACTAAGAACCCATTTTTTGTACTCTACTGTCTACCATGAAGATTGCATGCCCAAGTAAGCTACAATTATTATAAATAACATTCAACATGAACGTTTGCTGGGAAGGCTTTCTTTTTCCTGCTCACGCTCTGACAGTTGAGTTAACAAGAGAGTGGCCATGGTCATGGACCCCCTCCCAATGTTGTGTGCTGTGTAATTCATTTATACAGTATACCAGCAGTTTACATGACAGTGCAGCAGACCATATGTCTTTAATTGACCATTATTCCACCTCTTAATTTTGCTTTAATGAGTCATCACAATCATTATAAGTTATAGCTCTGCCACTCTATTTTGAAAGGTTTTTGGTTGGCTTCACTACCTTGCTTGTCTAACATTGTGAACCAACCAAATGCCCAGAGTGATATTTTTTTTAGAGGATACCTCAGTGTTATTCGAACTGTAGTGATGTATTACGGTTGTATTTTTTTGTTTGAAAAAAATAAGGGGAGGCATATCTGGCAACTAAAATATGTATAATGCTTTATTCTAGCCACATGGATCACCAGTGATGCTGGCTCAAGTGCCGCTTCAGGAGGAGAGTCAGTTGAAGGCGGAGAAGCGGTTGCAGGGAAAGGCACTGGTAAGTCACATAATTGTTTGCTTATTGACATTTACTATTATACTCACAGCTAGTACCAGGGCATCGTCAACTCGTGACCGTGAATCCCCCAGAATTCCCAGCTGCAGCGGTGGTTGAGTTTTTATGGCCTCTTCTATTAAGCAACTCAGCAAAAACTCACAAAATGAGGATAATGGCTTGATTGAAATGTGAAAGAACGGAAGGTTACAAAAAAGGAAAATGGTATATGAGTGAAAGGATGGTTGGAAGAAAGGGTGGATTTTGAATGGATGGATAATAGATTGGAAATTTTGGTGAGACTGGATGAGAGAAAGCAAAGCTTAAATCATGGTGGCTATGGGTGAATTTGAATGAAAGCATGAATGAATATTTGGATTGCTTGGATGAATAAGCAAGACAGCTCCTCTTATTATCAAGAGGGGCATGCTGCTCACCTACTTTGCTTACTTTATATAGGGTTATCAAAGCTATGGTTTAAAGTGGGAGCTTTTTCAAATTTTTGTTCTACTCCCTTGACTCACTGTATTTGTATTGTGCGGCAGATGTATCCCACCCATCATCATTCATCTCCCCCTCCCCACCCATGGCATTTTGCCACCCATGGCAGAAGTGCAGTATGGTTTAATTTGTGACTGCAATATTGGCTGTGCAATGTGCACCTGCTTCAGTAAATGCAACATTTACAAAGTTTTTAACCTACTGCAAACCGAACACACAAGGTGTGTTTCCCTTCGCCCACTCAGTCACTTGTTAGTACTTCCCTCCTTCTCCTATATTTTTTGCTAAGTTCTTCCATCCCAGCCTACCAAACAATTGAAAAATCCATTCTTGGCATGTGCCACATTTGATTTTATAGCCATGTGAAGTGATTCCAAAATATATTTCATGGTTTCGCATAACGGATTTATTTTACGCTGTTTCAGATTTTTCCCTTTTGACTGCCATCGACTAGTACAGTGACTGAATAAGTCAAAAATGATGAATCTATGATCAGCATTGTGACAGTGACCCCTCTATTCTATATCAAAAGCTCTACCCTACCCGACTAATCCCTCTACCTTACCCTGTAGTAGAGTAAGTTAAGTTTCCTTTTCTTACTGCCCAGCAAATTAATTTATTGGAAATAATATGTGGTGGTGGGCGAGGCCATGGAGTAAAGTCTGAGTAAGTGCATGATTTGATGTCAAGTTAGACGTGAGGGATATGCTGTGACGAACATGCCAAATACAATCTATTTAGCCCATTATTTTTCATGTCATGCAGTGCATCATTTTCCCCACCGTCTACTTACGGCAGACAGGATAATATCCTCATTTCATAACTAGTATCATATTTATTATTCGTCTGCCTCTTTGGAGTAAGAGTAGACAGTGAAAGGCATTTGTAGAAGAGCAGGGCCATTGGAATTAAAAATAGATAATTGTCAACTACAGCTTAACCAGCTGCAGACAGTAGCAAAATACTCAACGAGCTGGCTAGCAACGAGCATGGCTCTATTAATTTAGAACAACACACAACTTATACTCTATACTGCATGATGTCTTACTCATTATTAAGAGGTAATTTATGGTTCCACTCATTGTGTCTGTTTACTACTTGAAAAGCCTTTAGAAGAAAAAAGAAATCAAATCTCTGTATTTTTAATCTGGTGTTATTCTGCCCTAATAATTTTTTTGCCAACGAGCAGAGCCTGGACCAACTCCAGACCCAAATGGACAATGCCCTCTTTTAGTCTTTTTTTAAAAATTGTTTATTTTGATGGGAGGGACTTGTTGTGGGTGGAGAGGGTGAGAAGGGAGTTGGGACTGGGGTTTTTATTTCATTCAACATTTCACAAAAAAATAAAGGGGAACATTATTATAGTCACAGTTTATGCCTGAAGTTGCTTTTTTATATTTCACTTTTACTTTGCACTGCTGCCTTTCATTTTTTCACTCCTTTTTATCTGCTTGTAAGAGTGTATTACACCACTTAGTTACAGAGTTATTATACATCTCTAACTACCTTGACCATTACGGGTGCTGCAATTACCTATATTGTCTACAACAACCTAGATAAACGATTACTTGCAGTAGCAGTTGGTTACTTACTTACTAACTTAACTAGTTCACTTCACTCCATAGTTGTCTTACCTGAATATAGATGAAGCACTGACAGGGAAGGCTTCACAACTTTACAAGTGAAGTCCCACTCCCACGCAGGTAAACTCCAACTGTAGGATTAAACGTAAGGATTATCCATTGCAGGCAACTAAATAGAAATAAAAACACTGAGTTAGTGGGTTATATCAAAACAAAGCAAAAACAAAAAATTGAGACCAGACTACTACATGATGACAGAACAAAGAATTAATGATAGCGATAAAATAACAAAAAATAGCAATAGTAGTTACATAATCCTCGAGTCATAAAAAATGGACTCACAGTCTGTAGTGGACCAGCTTGGGTTAGCTGTGTATGGTTACGCAACACAAGGCCTGAATGATGATGCTGACGACTCATGTTCTTCATTCTATATCTAAAATATGGATCAAATTTACCAGCAGGTGGGTAAATGGGGCCAGTGTAGGCTATTGCTTAGAAGATCCTGCAGTGAGTTGGTGTTGCTTTGACCACATCCACCCCACCAAGTATTTGATCCATTGATGGTATAAATTAAGCCACATCTCAAGATATCACACAGCCTAGGGGAGGAAGGATAGGGGTTTGATGATTGTATGGGAAAGGGGATTTGGGAAATGGTTAACAAGCACCAATGACCATCCACAGGATGTTCCAGGAGTATCTGGATGATCCAAAAGAGGTCTAAGTGGATCAAAGCCCATTCCAATGTATGGGAAGATGCATCAATAGGCAGTGCTCAGCAGGCTGGCAATAAATTATCTGGATTGTCCTATACCAGACTACCTGCTGAGCATGTGTTCAGTGCAGCTGGCATGGTTGTTATCGTGAGAAGGACCAGAGACTCGCCTCTAAACGTGGAGAGATTGACTATGTTCAACATGAACCAACATTTCATACCACACAATTACGCCATTCCTGAAATAACAGAGGAGGAGGAGAATTGGTCAGATTCAAGTGTGTTAGCTGATCAACTTCTGAATGAACCACCTGGGTTTAAGGACAAACTCTACTTCCCAGACTGAGTTTGCCAGTGCCCCCATAGAACTTATTAATTATTTCTCGCTCAACCTTTATCTTTGCAAAAAAAAAAGTAGCTGGTGGAACATTATTATTTTTGTGTCAGATTTATGCTGCCCCACCATTTTTTAGTCACATATATTGCCGGATTGCAGTTGGACCAGTGTGCATTGAATAAGCCTCCACTATTCCTTCATGACAATTGAGACAATGCCTGCCTCCCTCGTATGCCGATCATTTTTTGCATCACTTAGCAGGGCTGCCCCAGAAGATTGTTGAGTTACAAGAGTGTCAATTCCAAATTCCAATGTGTTCCCTGCGTCAAAGATAAATTCCATACCTACTACCTAACCTACCCGTGCTTGCATTGGAAGAGGTAACTACAACTATTGCAACAGTGAGTGAGTGATTGTGAGTGATGATTGATGATTCATCATGTGCCAGACAGTGAGGGAGGATGTTGAACTGTAATTTGGAAACTTGCTTGACATGATTTGCAATGTTAGGAGCCTGAATGGTGGGCAACAATTTTTTTCCTGGATGTGATTGGCCTCCACAAACTTAATTGGTGAAAATTAAACTGCAGTCCACACCTATGATCCTTCTGCTTTTTCATCACAGAGGAGGGCTGCCCCACACGATCATTTGATTTACAAGACTCCCAAATTCCAATCTGTTGCTTGCATCAAAGGGGAGGTAGTGTACCTACCACCGTGCTTGGATTAGAACAGGTAACTATTGCACCAACGAGGGATTATTGAGTTATTGTGAGTGATGATTGATTATTCATGTGGAGCAGACAGTGAGGTAGTTTGTTGAACTGTAATTTGGGAACTTAATTGAGATGTTTGGCGCCTAAAGGATGGGTGATCATTTTTTTCCGTCATTTGACTAGGCCCCATTTGTCTGCATCCATGGCCAAAGCTTTTCAAACTGCATCCCCTCCTCTTTGAATGACATAGTAATTGATCTGTTTGTACTGCTCAAACAGACGTTTCAACATGAAAAAGTTCGAGTTCCAAAGTGTTGGCACCTCCTATATCAGGGCTTTAACCCAAGCTGTATTTGGATGCTGAATAATCCGCAACTGTTTCCGGGCTTTAAAAGAATGGCTGAAAAGAGTGCAAATTCTTCTACAGGTGGTCACTATGTTGCTGACTTTGTCTTCTTTTTTGAGAAAGTCTTGCACCACCAGGCTGATGCAATGGGCCAAGCACAGGACCCTTAAATGGCCACCATTTGAATGGCCATTGTCCGTGGCAACAAATCCAATTCTGAGACATCTGGGTAGCAGCCATTCATACACTTTGCTGTTAAATTTGTCCAGGATGTTTACAGTGTATGTGATTTCTCAATGGCAAGCATGGCCACTGTTGTATGGCGCATACCACTCTTATCACTTTCTTCAGAGCCAAGACCTGCAGATATCCTTTGCTTTACCCCCAGAAAAGAGATCCAGTGTGCAGTGATGCTCATTTAATCAGTCACCTGTCATGCCTGTCGTTAGGTGGATAGTGTGAACAACACTTTGCTGCAAAGCTTGTCCAGCCAACTGTAGCACAAAGTGATGTAGCACTGGAACAGCAACTCCGGCAAAATAGGTCCGACTTGGAACTTTCAATTTCAGGTAGATGGCTGCCACAAATTCTAAAAATCCCACTCCTTCCACAAAAGAAAAAGGGAGAAAGTCCAGCGCTAAATTTGTTGCCAGCTTCCCCTTGTACAAATGTGTGGTTGGGTGGTTGCACATATAGGACCCCCTCCTGCCTAAACATGCCACTAATAGTAGCCTGGATTTTCTTTTTTTCTGAGGCTACTGACATAGGTGACCATCAGGAAGTAGGTAGTGGTAGATTCAATGTGCGTCATTGTAGGGCAGACACTGTGTGTGTGTCATGGTGTTTCCATCACACTCAGAGTCTTCTTGTGCCATTGTGAATTCACTGAGGTGGGTGATTATGCTGGCACACTGCTGGGGACAGGGCTGCTTTGTGTAAGGAAGCCAACCTCTTCTTACTCATCATCACCTCCCACCGTGATTGGACATGTAGCTGATGTTCCCCGGCTCTCCTCACCACCAGAACCACGTTCTGCCAGTTTTAAAGGTGCTACTCCCACTTCATTGTGTGGTATTTTTTCATATGGGTCATTTGGTCTCCAATACCATAATTTGTACCAGGCTTATCTTGACGAACATTTGTGTGACAAATGCTTCATACTGCAATGTGCTCCCCACTCTTTGCTAATAGTAAAAAAGTCCCAATCTGTGGAGAAGTATATTTTTACTGTGCCACTGCCAATGCCTTAAGAAGAACTGGAGGCAGGTGGGCGTGTCGTTGATTGCCTCTCTGAAGTGAATACTACTCCTGAGGTAATGGTTGGTGCAGGTCTCAGCTGGGGCTTTGCAAATATGGGAGCTGGCAGTTCTACCTGTGCCACATCCCTCGGAGCAGGTTGAATAGCAATGTCGGACTCCCATGTGTCACCTTCCACAATGATTGCCTAGTCGTCATTATACCCTTCCATAAGTCTAAGGCTATCAGGAACTTTTATTTTCCCTTGTCTCTGCTGTTGTCTCCTGGACTCTGCCGGGGTCCATTTCATGTCCCTATCATCATCATCAGAAGTGGTGCTTGGAGAAGATGGTGAAGTAGTACCCTTGCTTTTCCTTGCTGGAGATTTTGGGAGCCAATGATTCTAAAAGAGGAGGTTCTTGCTTAGAAGGAAGCTTAGCCTCCTGTTTTGCTCTAACATCAGGAAGATGTACTGTTGCTGGCTATGGCTGATGTTCACTTTGCTCTGTTTCCTGAAATGTTTGGGCACTACTTTGCGAAAGGGACTAGTTAAATTCAGGGTCACTGCTCGTCGGCGTCACCAGGATTCCAGTGGCTGCCTCACTGACAGACACGGTCTTGGGCTTAGGTTGGGGTGCCACTGTTGATGCAGGAGTGCTGCTCTCAGCTTGCTACCAGAGGCCGGTGTGGCAGGAACATGACGTGGTGGTCCAAAAAAGGTTTGGGGTGACATGCCACTGGTGGGAAGCTGCTCCTTCTCACTGACCACTGTTTTGGAAGCATCTTTCTTTAGAGCCATTTTAAGCTCTCCGTTGGTAGTTCCACTAAGCTGCACAAGTGGAGATTGGAGGACTGACGTGTGACTGCACAGGCCTTCTTTTTGGCAGTACTGTGAGTGATGTTCTTCTCTTGTGCACCTAAAAGCAAACAAGCAAGAACAACATTTAGTGTGAAACGCGGTATTGTTTGCAGTGTGAATTAGTACAGGCAAAGGCAATATTAATTTGGTTGTTTACTTGGGTAATAATAACCATTTTAAAGTCAAACTATGCAACCATTCTATAAAATGTAATTCCCCATCAAAATAACATACAATATAACGAATGATAGAGCTCTTTCCTTTATGTTCATGTATTCAAAAGGAGACACCTCTGACACTCAGGGAACTGCATGGATACATGGAAGAGTAATCTTTTAAAAAAATGGAGGTTAGTGTGCGCCTATGGCAGGCAATGTGGTCCAGGGGGAAATGTAATAATCAGCATTACAAAAATGAATGATGCTGATGTGTCCAAAGTGCACTGCAGCCAGGGTGTCCAGGAGGAAATGGAATTATATACCTAAAAACTGAATGCGGTTGCATGGCTGTGCACCTATGGTGGATGGATGGATGGATTATGGCTCAATTGAGGCAAAACAAAAAAAATGGCCAGACAAAGGAGGCAGGGTAACACAGGAGAAAACAGCATTAATTCAGCAATGCCAAAAACCAAAATTAACTGGGCAAAATATTTTTACAACACATATCCTCCAAAGGCATCAAATATATTACCCCACCTATACACTGTTTTCAAAAACGTGAACTACCCCAAAAAAACACATTTAGCAATTAAATTCAATGCCATCTGTAGCCAAATAATGTTTCAATTCAACAGACACTACATAACCAGTTGCTTCATGTACCCATGACTAGTACTGGGCCTACTGTCTGGAAGGCCCATCGGTAGACTTGGCCACATAGTGAATTAATGAATATTACAAATTTATTAAAGCATGCGAAGAAATGTACTAAACTGTGCAACATTTTTCCTTTACAAAACGGGAAAAATTACATGCAAAAAAATAACTAGAACCCACCAGAATACATTTTAAAAATTGAATAAAAGTACAAATAAATCCTGATGCATGCCCCCAATAAAACAAACAACATCCTTATACAGAAGTGTTTTAGCTTACTTGTGAAATCTCAAATACAAAGTCCTAAAATCCAATAGTATATATGCAGCAGGCAAGAAAAAAGATCCTTTCAGCTCCAAATCCAAATAAAAAGTGACCAAGAGATGGACAAAGCATTGGGAGGAGGCTGCTGGACATGAACAGGAAGTTGCAATCTCTGGAGCACTTCCTTCCATATGGAAAAAAAGGGCTTCTCGCACAAAAAAAGAACAACTCCAATGGCCCGCTGGAGAAGAAAATCCATTCAAAAAGCCTCTTGAGCAAAAAAGCTGCTTGAGCCGTGCGATCATCACTAAATTGCCACCTTCACCGCCAGAAGCCGTGCAAGCTAGCGCAAAGTATTGCATGAGCTCGCTAGCAGCCCAAGATTATCGTGGCGCTCATTACCGAGCACCAAAACAAATCTCGAGTGCACAAATGGAAAAAAACTGTGCTTCGCACCCAAGAAGGCGAAATTCAGGAACTCCGCACTCCTCGGCTGAATGCAGAGTGCCTGAATTCCGCAAACTCTGTGAGCGGAGCAGAGTTTATCATCCAGGCCTAGTTACTTAGAGGAAATTAGATAATGGAAGTCAGAGAAGGAGCATCAAAGAACACTGGTGGGGAACGATGTAAGAGATTTAGACTAAAGGACAGTCATAGAGAGAAAAGAAAAGTAATATTGTGTCCCAAAATCGAGTAGGAAGGAAGTTAAAAGGGCCCTGAACCAAGGATGCAGTGTGGGACCAAAACAGATGTTATATTAGAAGATGTTATACTATTTTTTGACACGGTCAGGCAAAATAAGGAATGGAGGCCATTAAATAGATCTCATCTCCTCCAAGCATTTTATAACTGGTCCACATTATTCTCTATCTCGAAAAAAATCCAAAACAGGTGGCATTTGTTCACAATAAGAAAGGATTAGTGGCTTTTTACTCAACATTGCTGGAAAATGTAATTTCGTAGACAGATTTACAATTAAAAGGTCTGAGGAATTAGAGACGAGCATAAAGTGTAATCTTTGAAAATTATTCAGGGCTATGTGAAAGTCAGATCATTTCAGCACCGGGATCAGGGTCAAGAAAGGTACAAAACATGTAGTGGAGTTTAGTGATGGAGGTTTGAGAAATTCTTTCCCACAGAGAAGAAATGGCAAACAAATCCAGGATCCAAGGAATAACAACCAATATGCCCCCCTCAGCAAGTATCAGGAAGAGGGTGTGCAGTGCTTAAGGGATAGTGATTAGGGAAATGGATTACCCAGATAGCACGTATATTTTCTCTTGGAATGTACACAGACTAAAAGGTATATCAAAGCTAGAGTGTTTTAAAGGTGTTCTAGCTGGTTATGTAATACTTTTTCATCAAGAGACATGAGTCTCTGGGAAAAGAAGGGTTGTCTGAAGTCTTCACCAAAGCATGCCCAACTGAACCAGAGTACCCCGTGGGAGGGTTATAAACTCTAATATCCATGAAAACTGAAAAAGAAATTGAGCAATAAAAAAATGAATGTGACTGGTTGTATTCTGTTCAATAACTTTGCATGAATACTCTGCACATATAAAGAGGATGATTGTGGTAAACAAATATGTTGCGATGTCTGGGAATCAATATAACTTAGAACAGGTTAAACTGTTAAGCCCCGACTTATTGAATGTTTGGGACCTATTTGCAAAAAGGTTATGCAGTGCAGTGAATCAAGTCACCTTGCTGCTCTCCATTGCGTGACAGGGAAAGTGCAGGAATGTTCCGTATTTAAGGCAATATGGCAAATTCCTGCTTTTTACCCTGTGATGGCACCCTTTTGACAGCTAACACCAATGCAGGCACCCTTGTACCATGGTGCAAGGGAGCCTGTGTTGCATGCAGTATTGTTTTTGCACAGGAGGGGGCACCCTTTGTTCCTCTTTCTATGTGTGCTGCAGATATTTCTCATTGTTTCGCCTCTCCTGGGAAGGTGTATCTTTTTGGTGCATTCCCAGGTCTACCATTTCAGGTAAATCTGGGAATGTGTCAAAAACTATGGGAATTGCATAGGAATACCCACGCAACACCGTCCCAGGGCAGGGTAAGGCAACGCCGCTATTTGTGCTGCGTTGCCTTACTCCAGATTTATTGAGCCACTCAGGGCCACGTAAAGTGGCTTTGAGTGGCTTCATAAATTTTACTTAAGGTTTGCATCACTCTGTGTTAATCATGGGTGATTTCAATTTGTGCCTTAACCTGGCTCGGGAGGATGGAGTCCTAGGAGAAATACAGTATAGTTTAACAAACATTCTGCAGACCAATGAATCTGGGAAGTGATTGATTATTGATGCATGTTCACCTCTGTAAGTTTTATTCTAGTGCGATTTAGTTCATATAGTCATATTTTCTAGTCTAGAGGTTTCTTATCTCAACCTTTATATCTAGGACTATAAGGATTCAAAAAAAGCTTAATATCCCTGAATAAGCAATCACAGGGGCACTTTCTCACAACAGCTTTGTGAAACCATGGAAAATCAGATGGGCTTATTCACAAAGGAAAATTTACATGTAAGTAAATGTACATGTGTAAATTTACACTGTGACTTTGGAGTAGATGTTCTACTTTTGGCTAGTCACCATTTTGGAATGTAAATGTATTCCACAATGCAGACATATGTTTCCATTGTGAGAAAGTGGATTATTGGTTGGAGGTGATGAGAGTCCTCACCAAGTAATAACGTCACAATTCCGGGCCAGGTCCAGTTAGGTGTTATTAATTCAAACCTGAGCTCAACCCTTTGTAGCGGTAGGTAGCACTGAGCAGGCAGGCTTAAATTCGGAGAAGTGTATAAAGCATTTATCATACCAAGAGAGTTGCAAAGTAGAAAACACAAACTCAAATAGGAATTCCACTCCAATTTATAAAAATAGAGAAAAGTGGCAAAGATCATATGTAGGCAACCAAAGATATGATTTTTAAAATTGTAACTCAGAGTAGCTCATAGAGGAAATTGCGGTTATCTGGCCCTGCCATACAGGGTCAAAGCTAAAGTTAAGGCCGACCACAAGCTACTGCCAGTCAGGTTTGTCCTGCTTCAAAGTTTACCTACTGACCTAGAACGTTTTCAGGAGAAAAGCTTTTGTCAATGGGTCGTCGGCTGATAGGGCTGCAGAAGGTCCAAAGGAGGGCTCGATGACAGCAGCCTGGTAAACCACGGGTCCTTTCTGTGAGCCTTGGCTATATTGGGATATTTGGCAATGTTGTCATCAATGGTGGGAAGCTCCCAGTGGTGGAAATCCAGAATCTGTATCCATGAAGGCCTCATTGGTAGTCAGATGCTGTTCGACGTCTGCCTCAGTGAAGTCCCTCTAGGTTCAGACTTAGAAACGTTTTCTAAGTCAAAGACCTTTCAGAGGGGAAATTGGCGAGTTAAATCTGGCAGGTAAGTCACCTTCAGTGGCTGTGGCATCAGCGTTGGTCCCAGTCCCCGCAGGCTGTCTGTAGGAAAGTCCTGAAAATGTTTCTAAGTGTCCAGTTTTGCAGGTTTCAAGGTACGATGAGTATACTCTAACACTATCCAAGCATTCAGCACCTTGTTGTCACCACTTGAGGGTTAGGATTCTCTCATCCAGAAGCCACCAGCAGAATTCAGGGTACCTCCAGTTGGCACTGGGCAGCTGGGATCATGGAAAAAGTAGGCTTCTTGCAGCTTTTGTGTCTCTGTACCTTAACAGCAGGTCAGCCAACTGGCTCTTGGTACTAATGGGAGCAGATCCAGGCCATGGGAGTTCTCTTTACAGGATTAACAGCAGGTGTACTTCATCATCTGGGATAGTTCAGAGGTGCTACTAAGAAGGAATCCAGGGGTGCCTCATATATGGCTGGCACTAGCTTGTGGGTGGGGGCGACTCCCTGACCAATAGGAAAAAAGTTCACAGGGGCAACTACATTCACTTTGAGATACCACTGCTCAATGTTCTTGCCAAAATCCAACATTGCAGAACCCTTCATCCCCTGGGCAGGGCTCTGAGCACACCCCTGAGGTCAGTAGCGGTTGGTGGTGGGAGTGCCGCAGGGTGCTGACGAAGGGCGGGGGAGGGTAGTAAACTACGGATTACGGGCGTTTACAGGTAAATACACATATAAATAAATAAAACGAATTTCGTTTCTCGCGCTGCATCACATTTGGCGATGCAGCGCGAGAAACAAAATTTGTTTTATTTATTTATATGTGTACTTACCTGTAATCGCCCGTAATCCGTAGTTTACTACCCCCCACCCTGCCCCTCCCCGCCCCACGTCAGCGCCCAGCGTCACTCCCACCACCGACCGCTACTGCCTGAGGTGTATGTTGGGAAATGAGAAACTTCCCTTTCAAACAGTTCTGAAACAGGCTTTTCCCACACCAGGACTGGTGCCGTCCTGAGATCCTGGACAACAGAAAGGGCAGGCTTAGATGTGAGTTACATCTGCCTGTGACCGGGGATGCTCCTTTGAAGGTTGGGCCGTTTGTGAGCGCATCCCCCAGACCATCCTGTCAGGAGGAGGTCATCCTCCCCCCAACCAAGGCCTATTTGTTTCTTTTCCTAGTAGCCATTCACACCTCCTTGCAAAGGGCCAGAAGGCCGCCAGGTGACAGTTGGGGATTATCTCTGAAATGGCTACTAGAGGTTTTAGGCAGAAAAATAGTACCTTTCTCAAGTCAATATTTCAGAAATAGTTTGACAAAATTCAACTTCAGCATTGAAGTGGATTTTGTTTAACTGAGAGCATGAGTGTTTGAAGAATTTTGCTAATTACTTGTAATTTGAAGTCAGTGTTATTAAGTATAAGAAAGTAACTCAGTGTTTCTATGGCTGCCAGCCTTCCTAAATTGAAAAAGTGGGGAGCCTTTTCATGTTTAGGACATGTGACAACATTAAACTCATAATTTTAAATACTATGCACCCTGCTTCAGGATTGGTAAGGCCTATCTTAGGGGTGACTAACTACCATTCAAAAGGAAGGGTTAGGCCTGGCAAATAGGTGATTTGGCAGGTTGATTAGGCAGTTTTTAAACAGCTCAGCTAGGGTGCTATGGCAGGCCTAGAATCATGTTTTACAGGGTCACTTTTGCAGTGGTACAATAAGTGCTACAGTCCACTTGTACAAGCTAATGGGGTAACCCAGAAAACGTCAAAGGACCTGGGTGTAATTCGGTAAGAACAACAATTGGTCCCGACGTACCTCTTATGAAAACAAAAAAGGCAAAAGGACTCTTAAAAAGATTCATAGAGTCATCAACAGATGTTTATCATAATTACTTAAACAAGAGAGTAAAATACTCTTCAAGCATACACCAGGGAGAAAAAACAAAACAACAGAATTAGGGATGAAAAAATCTTCTTTATATATTTTTGTTATAGAAATCTCATATTCAATAAAACATTCAGGCGGTTTTCTAATAAGGAAGTGGAAGAAATGTGCTCATGTGTGAGGTGGGTGGAGAAAGAGAATTTAGAAAAGGAACAGTTTGGAGCTCGTAGTATCTTAAATATACATTGATAACACTGGTTGCAATAATGATTTAGAAAAGTAAACCAGTGTTCCTTGGCCTGTTTACAACACTATTCAATTTTAATCTTGCATGTCTGGTTTTTGAGAGATGCTTCTGTTATTTGGAATGCATCTTCTTGTTAAGTGAGGGATAGATATATTGTATTCCAGGCCATAAAGTAGGGGTGTCGACGTTTTGACCCGATTTAAGCGAAGAGGGAAAGTTTAAACCTCCACATGCAAGTCTTCATCAGGACAATGGAAAGGACAACCTAAATAAAATAAAAGGATATTAAAGCCTGTCTCCCTGGTGTGTGAGATGTAATACAATCAATATTGAGTAAATATAGTAACTGACCGTGAAGGATGCCTGAAAAGGCAATCCTAGTCAGTTCCACACTCCCAGCACGTGGGTAGTCCTTAATACATGAATGGATCAGGTCAGAGGAGTGGGTGGTCTGTAAACATAAATGTATCACAAGGTAAGAGACTGAAAAAGGATAGGGACATTAAAAGTAGAAGTCTAACAGCTGTAGACTTACCACTGCACTCAAGGGGAACCGCTGTGCTCCAATGGCGGTTTCAAAAGAAGAACTGAGTGTAAACATGCCCATGTGATTTTATGTACATTGGGCAAACAACACAGAAGGTAAAAACACGCATACTACAGCATTTTAGTTGAATAAGATGTTGAGTTCAAGGTGCACCCCTTGTTGAACACTTTTCAACTTTTGGACACCCTGCGGATAGCCTAAAATGGTGGGTGGTAGAAAAAGTCAGTCTCAACCCTAGGGGCGGGAGTTTCGCTAACATCCTGAACCCAAGGGAATGCAAGTGTATTCATATCTTTGACACTACTACAAGGGGGTTGAATGAATATGAAGAAATTGAACGCCAAGTGGCCACCTTGAACAATGGTTGACATTCCACCATGTCAACTTTTGACTTTGCACAGCTGCTTGTATTTCCACTGAGACGATGATGCGAAGCAGGATCCAGTGGTCCTGAATGGGTTGCAGACAGATTATTGAGAAAAAAATATCAAGTTGCACAAATATCGAGTAATAAATATCATGGTTCAGAAATATCGACAGCAAAAATATCATGGTCAAGAATATCGACTTAAGGTAAGTAATATCGATTTTAAAAATATTGAAGTGTTTAATATCGTTTGCAAAAATATAGTTGTTAAAAATATCATTTTTTTAATTAATGTTATGTATTTTAGCATATATTTTATATGTATGTGATGTATTTTTTTTGTAGAAGAATTGTTTGCATTTTTAATATATGTGTTACATTTTTAGTAGTTATGAATTTTCTTTTTTTTATTTGAATTTTGCGTTTTTAGTTCCAAAGCGGGTTGTGGGTTTATAGAGAAATAGGGTGGAAAGTAATTTAATTATATTAAATTAATGATTATTTTGTATTTATTAATATTTGTTTAAATGAGATTTTATAGTTTTAAATGTGTAAAGTGATGTATTATTAATTAACTAATAATTGGTTGTTAATTCAGTTTAATTAATTGATTGGTAATTAATTATGGTAATTGTGTAACTAATTTTAGGTGTGTGTTGTGGTGTTTATAGGTGTAAAGGGTGGAAAGCAATTTATTTTTAATTTATGAATTAATAATTGGCTGTTAATTAATTTTAATTAATTAATTGATAATTAATTATGGTAATCATGTAATTAATTTTAGGTGTGTGTTGTGGTGTTTATAAGTGTAAAGGGTGGGAAGTAATTTATTTTTAATTTATGAATTAATAATTGGCTGTTAATTAATTTTAATTAATTAATTGATAATTAATTATGGTATTTGTGTAATTAATTTTAGGTGTGTGTTTTGGTGTTTGTAGGAGTAAAGGGTGTTTATTAGTTTATTTGTTATTATTAATTTGCTGTTAATTGATATTAATTAAATTAAATTGTAGGAGTAAAGGGTGGGAAAAAATTGTGTTTAATTAATCAATATATAGTTGTTAATTAATGTTAATTATTTGATATTTATTTTGGGTAATTGTTTATTTTTGTGTGTGTTGTTTTTACTTTTAAACGGGTAAAGGGTGGGTATTAAATACATTTTAATTACTTTATTATTAGTTGTTAATAATAATAGTTTTTAATTTAAAAATAAGTCTTAATTGTGTTTTATTATTTTATAGTTTAATTTAGGTGTGTGTTGTGGATTTAATAAAAATAAAGTGTGTGTATTCAATTAATGTTTATTAGTTTAAAAAAAAATATTTTATAAGTGTTTTGTTTTTGGTGTGGTGTTATTGGGTAGGAAATAAAATAAATACATTTATATATTAATTAATTTTTTTGTTTGTAAATATTTTCTTGTTTAAAAAAATATATTTTTTAAATGTATTTATTATTTTATTTTATATAATATTTGTAGGTTTTTGTTATATGTAATTAATGTTAGAATATGTTTTCTTGTTATATATTTAATTTATTTGATTTCTCATTTTTTTAAATATTGTCTATTTATTTTAAATACTTTTTTAAATTTTTAATATTTTTTTTTATAACTGTTTCAGTGTGAATAGTAGTTTTTCTCTCTCCGCTATACAACACTTTCCCTAATGTTGCACTCATTGGAGTGGGAATTGTAATTTTTACCTCTCCGCTATCCAGCACTTTCCTTACTGTTGCACTCACTGGAGAGGGAATAGTAATTTTTACCCCTCCACTATCCAAAACTTTCCCTACTGTTGCACTCACTGGAGTTGGAATAGTAATTTGTATCCCTCCGCTATCCAACCCTTTCCCTACTGTTGCACTCACTGGAGTGGGAATAGTCATTTTTACCCCTCCGCTATCCAAAACTTTCCCTACTGTTGCACTCACTGGAGCTGGAATAGTAATTTTTATCCCTCCGCTATCCAACACTTTCCCTACTGTTGCACTCACTGGAGTGGGAATAGTCATTTTTACCTCTCCGCTATCCAACACTTTCGCTACTGTTGCACTCTTTGGAGTGGGAATAGTTTATTTTACCCCTCCGCTATCCAACACTTTCCCCACTGTTGCACTCACTGGAGATGGAATAGTAATTTTTACCCCTCTGCTAGCCAACACTTTCCCTACTGTTGCACTCATTGGAGTGGGAATAGTAATTTTAACCCCTTTGCTATCCAACACTTTTCCTACTGTTGCACTCACCAGAGTGGGAATAAAAAAATGTGCCCCTCCGCTATCCAACACTTATCCTACTGTTGCACTCTTTGGAATGGGAATAGTAATTTTTGCCCGTCCACTATCCAACACTTTCCCTACTGTTGCACTCACTGGTGTTGGAATAGTAAATTTAATTTCTCCGCTATCCAACACTTACCCTACTGTTGCACTCATTCGAGTGGGAATAGTTATTTTTACCCCTTTGCTTTCCAACCCTTTCCCTACTGTTGCACTGAGTGTATTGTGAAATTTAAGTTTAAATATTTTTTAATAGTCTATTTTAATTTTTATTATAGATTTTTGTTTTTTATATTTAAAATCCTTAATATATATATATATATATTTTTGTATATTATTTTAAACTTTTAACATAAATTAAAAATAATAGTGTATTAATTGTTTTAAAGTAAATATATATGTATAAATTATGTTTGTGTTTATTTTTCTATTAAGTTTGTTTGTTATATTTTATTAAAATGCATGTTAAATGTATTTTATTTTGTTAAAATTATATTTAATATTTAATATATTTAATATATATTAATTTATTTTTCATTTATATAAAAGTCAATATTATATACATCTATATTTTTACATCGATATTTTTTAGTCCATATTTTTGGGTTGTATGTCGGAACCACAAATTCCCTAAGCACGCCTATCTTAACAACGCAGTCCTAATAAAGACCGTGTCTTAATCACGCATACCTTTACAGCGCATGCCTTTACAACAAATTTAGATGTAATGGCATAATTGGTAAAATCATATGCGTGGTTAAGATTATGCCCTAACACCCTCCCTGAGTCCTAAAACCCAGTCACCTGCCCCGAGTTCTATCCTGACACCAGCCCTAAAAAAAAGCCCAACACCCTGCCCTAACTCCTAAAAGCAGACCCCAGCCCTAAAAACAAACCCTACTCCAGCACTAAAAGCATCCCAGCCCCCCTGTGCCCTGAGGCCTAAAACCCCACCCTGAGCCCTAAACCTCCCCGCCCTGAGCCCTAAATCTTTGACTCCATATTTTAAAAACATCCCAGCCCCTTGCCGTGAGCCCTAAACTACCCCGACCCACCCACCAGCCCAGAAAACTACCCGACCCACCCCAATCCCAGAAAACTACCCCCAACCCCCCAGCTCCCCTAAGCCCCCACCTACCCCCAGCCCAGAAAACTAGCCCCATGTCGTAAACCCTAAAACCTTGACCCCATATTTAAAAAACATCCCAGCCCCCCGCCCTGAGCCCTAAACTACCCCGACTCAGCCCTGAAAACTAACCCGACCCACCCCCAGCCCACAAAACTACCCCGGCACCCCCAGCCCTCCACCCTAAAAACAAAACCCAGAAAACTACCCCGACCCACCCCCAGCCCACAAAACTATCCATGACCCACCCTAAAAATAAAGGTACTCACTAGCTCACTTCCGACCATCCACCCAGTTCACTTCGGACCCGCAGACTGCAGACTAGAGCGCTAACTACCATGGACGTCTGAACCATGCATATGCATGGTAAAGGCATATACGTGGTTTAGACGTCCGTGGTTACGCCTGCAGGGTTCAGCCACGTGTAGTACAGAGTACGTGGTTTAGGCTGTTTCCCATATTTTTGTATTTACCTGTTTAAATATAAGGCTCAATATTTTTGTTGTCTACATTTTTTACTCGATATTATTAACATCTATATTTTTTACATCGATGTTGTGTCAGTGAACCATCCTGAATATGGCATTATTTATGACATTCCATCTTGTCAATTAATTCCTTTGTACAGTCTCCTTCTTCCAAACACGATGTAACAACAGGATTTAGTGGTCATGAATATGAAATGCACTATCTCTTATGTGGCACTTGTATACACATGCATAATACACCACTATTATATTTGTTGTAAATAATGTCTGTAGTTCCTCTGTTGAATATGACAGTCCACCAGCATTTACACAATACGACTGCCGTTGCATACTACACCACTAGAGAATTTAGTCTTTCTTCCAACCAGTCATGGTGAGGACAGCCTACGGCTGCCGCTTCTGTGTACAACTGACTTCGCTGATAAGAAGCCGAAAATCAGGTAATAACATTGTCTGACTCTCTCTTAGCAGATCATCAGGTCATGGCCCTGTGACTCGATGATAGTACAAGTCCAACCCATTATTAATCTGGATCCTTTCTATTCAATTATTTAGAATCACCGTCTATTTGTTAGCAACTACTGCTGAATACTGAAAACTAAGTGATCGCTCAGCACTTCCTTTGGAACCTACAATGGAGCAAGAGGGTTCCTCACAAATGCGGTGCTATTGTATGTTTGAAGAGTATTTTACTCTCTTGTTTAAGTAATTATGATAAACCTCTGTTGATGACTCTATGAATCTGTTTAAGAGTCCTTTTGCCTCTTTTGTTTTCAAAAGAGGTACGTCGGGACCAATTGTTTTTCTTACCACAGTCCATTAGTGGCCTTTAACTTATTGGGCATGCAGGCTACCATATACTAGCAATGTGTAGGTAAGTTAAATTTGTTAATCAGTGTTTTTAATCAATTCAACAGGTTTTTAGGGATCAGAGAACATGCACTCGTAGTTAGCCAGAGAGGTCCCAGTGTACAGAGTCCAAACCCAACAGCATTAGTCCCAAAAAAATGGGGTGATCATGCAAAAAGAGGGGTTCTCTAACATCCACCCTCTGAAACAAAGGGATGGAGCTAAAATTACAAGTGTAAACTTTCCATACATAGACGGTGATCTCTGCCACTGCGGTAGGGAATGGGTGAAAGGTTTATTCATTTAAAAAAATATATATATTTTTATATATTTTATTGCACAACATAATTGGAACATAAAAACAAATCATGAATTTACCATAGAACTAATATAATAAAATGTTAATTCACATTACTTAAAAAAAATTGTTAAATATATAGTTTAAATATATTATTTAATTTCATACATATATTATAAACACACCCTACCTAGCATATTTTGTAAAGTATTGAGTTGTGTTTTATTACTATAAATGTCATTTCATTCAGTGGAGAGGATGTGGCCTGACCTCTAGAGCGGTCGGCCTCGAATTTGGGGAAGCAGGTTTGAGTCTCGGCAGGGACACTCAAAATCCTGTGATTCTGGGCAAATCAATTCATCTAACGCAACTGGTGATCATGTAAAGCGCTCTGATACCTTCGGGCCGAGTTTCCACTATATAAAACTCCCAAAACATTTTTTTTTTTTTTTATAGATTTTGAGATTTTTAATACACTTTTAAATTATTTTGTAATTTAATAATATTTAATTATTATTTTGCATAATTTTTAAGACAGAAAATATGTATATACACATAGTTTAAAAGTTGAAATAATTTAATTATTTTAACATTATTTTCAATAGGGTGTTAAATTAAGTCCCTCTGTTCATTACTTTCCAAGAGAGAGACTGATTACTGACTGCCAAATGCTAAATCAATCCTCAGTCTTTTTTGGGAAATCAAAATCCTCAAGCAGAGGAAGCCTGAAGTCTTGCTGTGTGGTCCTGCTAATAATCTGGAGGTCTTGGAATTCCAAAAAGTCAGAAAATTCTCAACTTTTCAGATTTTATTGAGCTGTGCCTCTCGGTCACATGTAAGGCTTTCAGGACCTCAGGGAGAGCACTTAGAGGCCAGGACTCAATCCAGCAGCATTGTACTAGTCTAAGTCAAGTTCCAAGATGGCTGCTTTTGTGCAAGCCAGGGGTGTGTTTCAGTAAATGAGCAGTCCTCTTCTCATCAACTACATCCCACTGGGCTGATGCCAAGCTGTCTTTATAAATCTCAGGAGACTAAAGGCTTCTTTTCACCAGCTCTCTTTATACTTAACTCTCAATGGGCAAGCCTCACCCTGATCCTTTCAACTTAATGAAATTCCTGGCCCTTCCTTAGCTGATAGGAGTAACATACCTCACACACAGGTCTTCCTGCCAGAGGGCCTAAGCAATTGTTTCTGCCCTGGGGGCAGGTTTCAAATCTCATAAGGGAAAGCACTGTTTGGGGCCAGATGCTGGCTGGTTAGCCTAATGGAGGTTTAATCAGACAAAGTCTAACTTTTTAAAAGCCACTTTCCCAAAATATTTATTAGAAATCTGCCTTCACCAGTGAACTGGATTTTTATTAACTATTAGAATTAGGGCCTTATTATGAGAATGGCAGTCCTGGGACTGCCGTACTTGCGGTGGAAGTCCGACCACCACCACCTGTCCGCCCTAGTATAAGTGTGGCGGTGGGACTGCCACAAGACTGCTGCCTCCACTGGGATGAAGGATCCCAATGCGGCAGAAGTCTGACAATGGCCTGACTATGCTGGCAGTGCCAATGCCAGTACTGCAGAGCATATTCTGACCTGCATATCCATCCCCATTTTCATGGCGGGGACACAGCCATGAAAATGGTGGCAGACATGCACGTAAGGGGGCTCAAACAGGGCACCCGGATGATTCTGGGCCATGGGTTCAGGCTGTGCTCCCATGGAATTGCACTCTTGTTCCTGCACAGCGTGGCATGCATGACATGGTGCATGTCACACCGTGCAGGAAAGTGCTGCAGTCTCTCTCTCAGCAACGATATGCTTGTTAGGCTCTCCTATGAGCCAAACATACCCTCGCCATGAGACCCCCCCAGCACCGCACACCCGCTCTGGTTTAAAGTTGTAATCCCGCTCATAACAGCCTTGGTGGTCTTCCTTCCCAGCCTAAGACTGCCAGACTGCACACGGAAAACTCTAATTCAGACTATGATTCTGGGCCGCCTTGATTACTGTAATGCTCTTCAGCTTTCTGCAAACGAGTCTTCCTTAAACAGGCTTCAGGTGGTCCAGAACACTGCTGCACGGCTTATTTCGAACTCCACACCTGGAACTCCATCTTTGCCGCTGTTACGCAGACTTCACTGGTTACCGGTCCGTAAGCGGATAAAGTTTAAGGTTGGCTGTATAGTCTACAGAGCCATCCATAATAAAGGTCCCTCCTACATCGCAAGCAAACTCAAGCCTTATTCTCCGTATAGGACCCTGAGATCTAGCGGTAAACTTCTTCTGCAGGTACCGAGGGTCAGAAAAGCTAGACTTGGTGGGAAATCCTTCTCCCTCCTCGCCCCCCTTTTCTGGAATGAGCTCCCCCTTCAGCTCCGACAATGCCCGGACTATCTTCGTTTTAGGAAACTGCTTAAAGCCTCCCTGTTTTAATCTGTCCTCAGCCCGCTCGTCGGCCCGCTTCAGCGCAGAGATACCCCTTCGGGAGTGATTCAGGCGCTCTACAAAACCCTTAAATAAATAAATAAATAAATAAGACCGCCAAAGTCGTAAAAAGGTCCTAAGGGTTCAAATATTTCCAGGAGTTTGTCCCACACCAAAGATAGCAGAGTTATGAGTTTATTCTGTATGTTATCATTCATCATGGAGCAGCTTCCGCCCTTCACAGTGAAAATAGGTTTTGGGGGGTAGCCACTGTGGGTAAATGCCAACACTCATTTTTTGCATATACTACTTTTAAATACACAGCAGATTACCATGTGGGCTAAAGGGGCATTTTAGGAGTATTGCATCTAATGTTTAAAAAAAGGATTTTTTCTTGTCAAAAAGGGTCATTTTTGACAGGTCCACTTGTTGTTAAAACATTGCAGGGTTCAGGCTACACAGGCAGGCCTGAAGCCACGCTGAGTAAAAAAATCAGCAGCATCAGTCCACAAAAATGTGGGTGACTACACAGTGAGGCACTTTGTCACAGTGTCCCCCATAGTTCCTGAAACTAACCATGCAAATGCAGATGGGTTTTTTTCCCACTATAAAGTCCATTCCGTGTAAGGAGATGGTCCACCTCAATAGTTTTTGATTCTTCCCCCTTATCTGCATAAGACACCTGAGAGGTCATTTTGAACTCTAACAGGTAAGGCCTTCTTTTCTTCAGGGATTAAACCAAAGGAATGACCTCCTTTTCAATAGTACCCAGACGCTACTCTCTAGTAAATAGGCATCCTACAAGTGAAGACTTCTGTTTGGTCTTGTCCCTTGTCATTCAGCTAGGATAGTACCTTCCCTACTTGATGCTTATTGTAATCCTGTGCTGGAGAAGTGCACAGTGCTTTCTTCTCTGTCAAAGGCCTTCTGACACTCCTTTTTTCCATACAACTTTCCTAGGCTGCTTCTTAGAAGTTTGGTCTGTTAGGGGGTGGGGGGAGGGGTCGCAATGGCACCATTCCATTGTGCACTTGAAAAACCTCCTGTAGTATTCAGTCAGACTCAGGCAATCTCACACCAGAGTCTTAGTCTTGGTAGGCTCCCAGGCCATGATGATCTGGATCCTAAGCTAGAGAGGCTGCACCCACCCAACTTAGTAGCCCAGGGATGCAATTGATCCATATCCTCCTGTAAGGCACTCACTGCTTTGACAGTCAGGCCTACCTTTTGCTGCTCAGAGGTGTGTGGTCCTGCAATTAACCAGGTGTCAGATCAAATATATTGAGGTACTTGACAGCCAATCAATCAATATGAACTTTATTCAGCTTTTGAAAGAACCCCATAAAAGTACAACAAAACACAGTAAACACATCAGTTAAAAGATCACAGAAAATAGATAAAATCGAATTAAAATCCATAAAAAACACCTATACAATATTAAAATAGAATAAATCCCATTGAGAGATTTTACTTAAAACAGCTATAAATCATTGCTCTAATGGCTAGTATTATTGATCACAACTTTTCTCAGCTGAACAGCAACTTTTAAAAAATGGAGAACATTAAGAACAATATCTCCTGAAAGCATTTTAAATAAACAAGGCCTGGACGGACATGGGTAAAACTGGCCTTTTTTAAGATGGGAAGAATATATGTCTTCCTGGGCACGATGTAAAAACTGTAAAACATGATAAAATGTAACATGTCCTGTGGAGACTTACCGTCGCAGCCACAGGGCAAGAAGAAATGGCCCCTATTCATCCTGCTAGGGTAGGCTAAAAGTAAGGCAAAAAGGTCCAGCAGCAACCTGGTTAATTTGAAATGGTCATATTTGCTTTTAACCCTTAAGCGATAGGGCTGCATAATAGGCACGGCTTTCAGCATGGTATATCGACGTACACTAGACTTCATAAGAACGTCTTCTTCTCTCTCCAGCAATCGCCTTCTAAAAAAGCGATCTTTCACCCAAATGAGATCCTTTTTGCAGATCTTGTCAGGATCACTAAATAAATCACCTCTTGCCTAGGTTCAGGAATAAATCCCTGATGTATTTAAACCAGGGGATGTAATAAAAGTCATCAAGGTCCAGATAATCCTTTAGGATCTCTTTACTCAGATGATTCTAAGGGCTAGACCAAATTTTCAGCCACAGGGAAAGAGGGCAAAAAGCTGTACCGTCAGATAGATAAGGCACTCCCATTTCTTCATGCACTACAAATGATGGGGTACTGTTAGAAATGGGGGTCTATAGTTAGCAGAGGTAGGTACATTTGTCCAAATAGGTACCCTTGCTTCTAGTCAGGGTAAGGGGGACACACTTCCAAAATAACCCATGCTCACCCCCTTGGTAGCTTGGCACGAGCAGACAGACTTATCTCAGAGGCAGTGTGTAAAGCATTTGTGAACACATACAGTAATACAGTGAAAACACTACAAATGGACACCACACCAGTTCAGAAAAATAAATAATCTCATCTAAACCAACCAAGACCAAACAACAAAAATCCATAATAAAGTAATAAAAATATGGCTTTCAAATGGTCGAAATACTTCAGTTCAAAGCAAATTGCAGATGCAACACTTTTCACACAAAGAACCTCGGATGCATCACGCACACAAAAAAGAGGGCCGCAGGGAAGGTGATGCATTGGTTCCTTACACTCAGGGAAGGTGATGCGTCGGTTCCTTCCTACGGCGGAGGTGATGCGTTGGTTCCTTACTGCTGCGCAGGGGAGGTAATGTGTTGGTTCCTTACCGGAGAGGAGGTGATGCGTTGGTTTCTTACTGCGTGGGGAGGTGATGCGTTGGTTTCTTATTGTGTCCCCCAATGATGCGACAGACCTGGCGCCTCGATGCGATGCGACAATCCGGGACGATACGTGGGTTCTTGCAGCCGCACAGCAGGGCTTGCGTCGGAATCGGTGCGGTGATCTTGGACTTCGGAGATTGGTGCACTCGATGCGGCGTGCAGCGATTTCCCGAGCCGCGGGCAGGCGCTGCGATGATTTCTTTGACGATACGGCAGAAACAGGTGTGGATGCGTCATGCTTCCTGTTGTTGCGTTGCTTTTCTAGCTTCCAGTGGCAAACAGCCTGCAGAGGTCCAAAACAACAGCAGGCACCTTTTAGCAGGTCAGAACTCCCAGCAAGGAAGTTCAGGGGAGCTGGTGGTGACGTCTTTGTGTCCCTGAGACTTCAGAACAGGAGGCAAGCTCAGTTTCAAGCCCTTGGAGATCTTCCTCAAGCAGGGGGCACAGAAAACAGCAAAATCCTTTCTCCTTTCCTTGGCAGCAAATAGCCACTGCAGGCCAACCCCAGACAGCAAACAGCACAGGGGGAGTATTCCTCCTCAGCTTCTCCGGCTCTTATCCTTGGCAAAGGTTCCTCTTGATTCCCAGAAGTGATCTAAAGTTCTGGGTTCTGGGCCCCAATATTTATAGCACAAATTCCTTTGTTCTCTGGTGGCAGAGAAGCTCTTTGCTCAGTCAAAACCAGTTCCGGGGGGGTACTTTGCAAGTGTACAACAATCTCCATTGTCAGTGTGAGCCCAGAGTCCAGACACACCACAGGGGGGCGGGGCTATCATTGTGGAAGGCAGGCACAGCATTATTCAGGTGCAGGTGCTACTCCTCCCACCACTCCAAATGCAGACCAGGCCTATTCAGCCTAGCCCTGACTCATTCAGACTCTCTGGAGCCACTGCACATCCCCAGCCCCTGTCACTCCAAAGCCAGACAGTCAATACATATCCTAGCAGAGGCACACTGGATGGCTAAGCAAGAAAATACCTACTTTCTAAAAGTGGTATTTTCAAACACAGAATGTAAAAATCACCCTCACTAAAAGATGCATTTTAACATTCTGAGTTCAGGCATACTAAACTTTATTTTCCTACCTTGTTCCCAGGGGTAGTTAGGGTTATAAGATGTTATAAGCAAACTCCCCATTCTATCCTATGGGAACAGATAGCCTTGCAATAGTGAAAAACGAAATTGGCAGTATTTCTCTTATCAGGACATGCCATACACACACCAGGGCATGTCCTACCTTTCACATACACTGCACCCTGCCCACAGGGGTACCTTGGGCCTACCTTAGGGGTAACTAACATGTAAGAAATGGGAAGGTTCGGCCGAGTCGACATGGCAGTATTAGATTGCACACAGGCACTGCAATGGCAGGCCTGAGTTACATTTACAGTAGGCCTGGGCGGTAAATTCCGTTCCGCTCGCGGAATTTGCGGAACTTGGGTAATTTCGCGTTCCGCGGAGAACGCGAAATTGCCAAAAATTCCGCGATCCGCGACTTCGCGGAATTTTTTACTTCTTCGCGCTTTAAAAATGCGTGTTCGCAAGATATTTCTCCCCGAGCACGCAAACAGCGTTCGCGAACAGGAAAAAAGCATCGCGAACGGGCGGAACAAGCAATTCCGCGTGTTCGCGGAACTTTTGCGTGCTCGCGGAGATATTTTACCGTTTCGTGGAGCTTTGCGTAGCGCGTCTACGCAAATTCCGCCCACCCCTAATTTACAGGCTGGTTATATGGATGGCTCAACCAGTGCTGCATGCCCACTAGCAGCATTTGATTTACAGGCCCTGGGCTCACACAGTGCACTGTACTAGTGACTGACTAGTAAATTTAATCAGCCAAATATGGAAACACCAATCCATACATACAATTTACAGGGAGAGCATATGCACTTTAGCACTGATCAGCAGTGGTAAAGTGCCCAGAGTCATAAAACCAACAAAAACAGGCCAGAAACAGAAGGCCAAAAAGCAAAAAAGTCTAGGGATAAACCCGCTGGACAAGCCAGGTCTAACAGGTACCTTGTGGAATGCTCAGAAACCGTCTCAAAAATGTATTTTCAACAATTTATAGCTCATTCTGAGGGCTGTATCCCCAGATCTCACTCCCAAATATTACTTTGGAGATACACTTAGCCCTGTAGATTTGTAAGAGGGCCCCAGTTGGTCTGCTACCCAGCCGTGAGGCAAAGTTAAAAACAGCACTGTTCGTAAGATAAAATCCTCTTTTTTTCTACATAGCTAAGGTTGCCAATTTATAGCTGAATCAAAAAGCACTCCCAAATAAGAGAATACACATAACTTTGGTACTAGGGATCGGGGTCCCACGACCTTCACGTAGGATTTTTTCCTTATTGATCGATAAATCTAAATGCTCCATAAAATGGATAAATTAGTTCAACAGGGCCTGCAAGCCCCTAGCAATCCGGCCCATGAGGACCGTGTTGTTTGCACATAATAGTACTGGCAGACAACGCTGCCCCACCTGTGAACAATCTACTTTTAAGTCTGATAAAACATGCCACAAGTTATTAACATAAAGATTCAAAAGAAATAGGGCCGGAATACAGCCTTGTAGAGGGGGAACAGAACGAAGACCAGGAGCGCGATTCGTCGGATGGCGACCTAAAGTCCATGTTAGTCTCGATGGAAAAGGGATTACAGAATTCAATGTCAGTCTTGGGCACGAAGATTGATTCCCTCTCATACCGTATGGACAGGATGTCGGAGAGGATAGACAAGCAGGCCGAGCGCATGGACATGGCCGAACGACGTCTCACAGAGGTGGAGGAGGCGCAGATGGAAGTAGACACAGGTCATAAGAGAATAGATAAGGCGCTCCAGATACTGCAGGACAAAGCTGAAGATTTGGAGGCGCGGTCTCGGAGAAGTAACCTACGGATCACTGGACTGCCAGAATCGACATCCATCGGCAATATGGAACAATATATAGAGAAATTGTTGATCTCGCTCCTGGGAGGAGACACCTTCTCATCCATGTTTGTGGTCGAGAGAGCTCATCGTTCACTGGGCCCACGTCCGCCGCCTGGGGCCCCTCCGCGGCCGATTATTGCGAAGTTACTGAACCACCGCGACAGGGATGCAGCCTTGCGAGCGGCCAGGGAGAAACAGCCGTTGCACCATGAGGGCTCTACTCTCGCTCTCTATCCAGACTTCACTCTGAAAGTCCAGGAGGCACGTCGCCAGTTTGCGCCATTCAAGAGACAACTCAAAGAGCAAAGTATAGACTATGCTATGTTATATCCGGCTCGTCTGCGAGTTAACCGACAGGGCCAGTCACGCATCTTCTCAGATCCGAAGCAGTTACAGAAGGCAATGAAAGATTGGGCCAAGGAGCAATGACGCAGTCCGGACAACGAGGACATGGCTGGAGCGGCTGGAGGAACTCTGTCAGATCAAGATTGAACTCTTGCGTGACCATGTTACAGATAAGAATTAAGCTAATGGGGTGGAAGAAGTGCACTACTTTTGATTAAGGGAAATGCCAATTCTAAGGAGGTCAGCTGTGGTGTGGGGGTACTGATCGAGGACCGGTTATTGGGTCCTCCCTTCTTCAGATTTCAGTTTATATGATTGGTTACATGATGTGACAAATGGCGGGAATGCTGCAGGGAGATACACGCATATGGGGGAGGGGAGTGTTCCACAATTTGCTGATGTGTAATATTTGTGTGTCGGAGTGCGGAGGGGTTCGGCTATTACGAAGCTGCAGGTTTATTGCCTTTCGCTTGTAACCTCCGCCTACGAGTGAGACACACACCTGGGGAATTGTCTTTGTAGTTTGGGGGAGGAGGGGAGGGTTGATGCTTGCTATGGAAAGATTACATTACGTTATATGAGAGGGGGTGTTTTGGGTATTTGTCGTCAGGTCCAGGTTGGGAGGACTCTGATGTGGGAGGGGGGAGTTGGGTTCGTGGGACTCAGGCATTGCTATGTATTGTTACTTAGACACCATCACCTAGCACACGGTCAGACCATATACGAACAATTACGATATGGCAGCAATGGGAGGTCCTGAGAGGACTGCGGCTGTTGACGGTTCTGACACTAGGAAGGACACACTCAGAGCAATCACGTGGAATGTTAGAGGGCTGAACGATTACAGAAAGGTCCGCAAAGTCCTGTCATATCTGACGAGGCATGCTATAGATGTTGCATTTCTACAAGAAACACATCTCCCACATAACTCCCCAATACTGCGCAGTAGAGGCCTGCATGGGAATGTACATGCAGCGGGCTTTACCACACACGCACGAGGTGTTCTCACTTGGGTCAACCCTAGGTCGGCCTTCACCTTAAAACCATTATCCACGGACACCGAGGGTAGATACATAATTTCTAGGTGTGTGGGGAAGGGAATGGATATACTCACGGTGAACATATATGGCCCCAACTTTGATAATCCACAGTTCTTTGCTGCCTTAACTGATACAGTTGGTAACTTCAGTGGGGGTTCTCAGCTTTGGGGAGGAGATTTTAATCTGGTGCGCGACCCGGGCCTGGACAGATCGGGAGGCCCGGAGCGGCGTGTCACCGCAGCAGCTAGGGAGGTGGAGGGCATACTGGTACGATTTGACTTAAGTGATGTGTGGCGGCAACTACGCCCATATGAGGGCGGCTTTACACACTACTCAGCGTACCACAACTTGCATACTCGCAAAGATTATTGGCTTGCAGAGCGGTCACTTTGCGACAGGGTCCTCCTATGTCAGGTGTTACCTCGTACGCTCTCTGATCACTCACCGATACTGCTGGTGTTGGAGGTTCCCTGTAGACGTATCCCCCCATTTACTTGGCGATTTCCGCCCTATGCTTTGCTTGATGCAGTATTTCGGGAAGACTTGGCGGAGGCGATAGATATATATTTTGATAAGAATGTGGGTTCGGTGGATAACTATCAAGTGGTCTGGGAGGCCTTCAAAGTTTACATAAGGGGCGTCACCATTGCCAAACATTCGGGGGTTCTTCGTTCCATACGCAAACGCCTCTCCGATCTAGAGGAGAAAATCAAGAGACAGGAGCTACGTCTGCTAGCAGACGCGGATGATGCCGCTAGACAGGAAATTGCTGGTTTGATAGCAGCATATCACGAGGCAGCAGACGATGAAATTAAACACATGGGAAAATACGCCACTGCTAAGGCGTATGGTGAGAGTGAACGCCCAGGGTCCGTTTTGGCGCAGTTGCTGAAGAGACGTAGGGATCGGGTGCAGACTGTGGTGGTTCGGTCGGAGGACGGCGAGCTTTTAACCGATGTTAAAGAGGTGGCTGACAGATTCCGTCAATACTATAATAAACTTTATTCCACTCGTAATGTAGCCACAGAGGAAGAGATTATGGATTATTTGACACACATACGCCTACCGTGGCTCACTAACACTCACCGGGAGTTCCTTATGAGGCCCATTGAGAAGGACGAGATATCCTTAGCTTTGTCCAGCATGCGGGCTGGGAGCGCGCCGGGGTCCGATGGGCTCACAGTTTCATTTTATAGGGCCTTCATAGACCAACTGCTCCCACAGTTGGCTACACTGTTTGACGACATATGTGTCACGGGCACTATGCCTCCTTCTATGAATGAGGCGGTGATAGTAGCTCTTCTTAAACCCAATAAACCCTCGGAAGACTGCGCTTCTTATTGCCCGCTGTCCCTACTCAACGTGGACACAAAGATATTTGCAAAAATATTGGCAAATAGGCTGGTCCCTCTGGTCCCTACACTTGTTGCACCGGAGCAGGCGGGGTTTATCCCAGGTAGAAATTTGACGTATAATTTACGCACTGTATTCGGTGCTTTGCAACATGTCAAGTCGGAGACGCCTGCGGTAGCCGTCTTTTTAGACATGGAGAAGGCATTCGACTCCGTCGAATGGCCATTTATGACTCAAGTCTTGACGCGGATGGGAGCGGGTCCGATCTTTCTCCAACTCTTGGGTACCCTCTATAACAGACCCTCGGCCCGAATAAAAATAGGCAACATAGTGACGGACCCCATACGCATTACTAGAGGCACGCGCCAGGGCTGTCCACTGTCGCCATTGCTATATGCATTAGTAGCAGAGCCACTTGCTTGTGCGCTACGAGAATATCACCAGCATCGAGGTATTCGCTTCCCACGCTGTAGCCTTATAGTCTCTACTTATGCGGATGATACGCTGCTGTACGTCAGGCACCCGGAATCTAATCTCTCGGAGGTCCTTCGGGAAGTGGTACGGTTTGGTGTTCTGTCGGGCCTCCATGTTAACTGGCCCAAATCCATTGTTTTCCCAATCACGCCAAACACACCTCAGTTCCACCCGGACTACCCTCTGCAATGGACCGAGGAAGCGGTGAGATACTTGGGTGTTAAAATCCATATGGACTCGGATATAGTCTTCATGGACAATTATGGAGTAGTCTTTAGCAAACTGGAGGAGGATGTTGAGAGATGGATGAAGCTCCCACTGTCCCTGCTTGGCAGAATATCCATAATGAAAATGGTGGTGTTACCACGGCTTTTATTTTTATTTTCCAATATACCCATGGTTCTGCCGAGGGCCTTTTTCAACCGCCTTACCTCACTGATGGTTAAACTGGCGTGGGCTGGCAAACAACCACGGGTTAAATGGCAAATACTGGTCCTACCTTACCGAATGGGAGGGTTGGGGGCACCCGATTTTGAATTATACTACAGGGCGGCGCAGTGTGCGCATGCCCACTACTGGATACATGGCTCCCCAGACATCCCACACTTGCGCATAGAGTCGGAGGTGTCGGCCCCGCTCCCTCTTCCAGCTCTGCTGTTTCAGGCAGCGGACCGCAGAACGGGCATTTTAGACTCAATTAACGCTACGACGCATGCCTGGCACTATTTATTGCAACGACAAGCGGGTGTGATCCTCTATTCACCTAATGCCCCGATCGAGTGGTGCATATGGCTTCGGCCGTGCAGCGACAGGGGGGTCACGCGAGCACTTAATACCCTGAAAATAAGGACGTGGGAGAGTTGTTCGAGGGGGGAGTATCCAAAACCTGGGATGCTTTTGGTGCTAGTGACCCAAAACCTACTGCGCTGACGCAATTCCATTTTCATAGACTAAGACATGCGCTGCGGGAGGTACTAGGGGATGACTATATGGAACCCCAAGAATTAGTTGCTTTGACACACATTATAAGGACGACTTCTCCTGAACGCACTGTAGCTTCCATTTATAACCTCTCTATGTCGGACAGAGCGAACCAATATACCAAGGCCCGACTGGCATGGCAGCGTGACTTGACTGTGGCAATTTCAGATGAAATGTGGACCTACTGTTGTACTAGCACCGGGCGCATCTCGCTCAATGGGAGACATAGACTGATTCACTTTAAATACCTCAATAGGGTGTACTATACCCCGGAGAGGCTGCATAGGTATGGTTTACGGGGGGGACTCGACATGTGACCGCTGCAGCGCACAGGTGGCTGACTTCCTCCACTTGGCCTGGAACTGCTCAGGTGTCTTTGCGTTCTGGACCTCTGTTTTTGAGGAACTGGGTCGAATCACTCAGATGCAGCTGGAACCTGACCCTGTGTTGGCATTGCTGGGTTACTCCAAACTGGTACACAAGGGGGTACGACGCTTGGTCGACATGGGGCTGCTGATGGCTAAGCGTAGAGTGGCGATCAACTGGTCTCGCGGCCCTCTCCCAACACTCGCACAATGGCAGGGGGATATGACTTATTGTAGCACACAGACGGAGCGCTTCAGCGAACTTCTGCCCCCACGTAGTAGGCCAAAAAACTTTTGGGAATTATACAACACATACAAACTCATGACCACTAGAGATGATACTGCATCACAAGATGTAGTGCCAGTCTAGATTGTACGGGATAGGTTGGTCTGGGAACTGTTTTTTGTAGGGTGGTATTGGATGTCCAAGTTATACAATATTGACGATGTGGTCAACCTCTGCTGGGTTGTGGGGGGAGGGAAGGACCTACTTGGATATCTATCCCTCCTTGTGATTGTCTATAGCCGCGGGTGTGTTTCCGTATACTGCTCATGTTCGGAAAAGTGTACTAAGGGTGAAGGTGTACTGTACTTTTGACATGCTGAGTCTCACAGTTGTTTGTTTGATGAAAATCATGAAAAATAAAACAATAAAAAAAAAAAGCTAGACTGCTAACCTCCCGTCTGGATTCGGTGGGAAGTGGTCGAGCCTCACTTCCGGTCTGTGGCGCCTCCCTCCAAACAAACGGAACAATCCATGCTGGACCGGGGAGTACGCCGATTCAAAGTGCAAGAGGTGAGCTCATTAGAAATAAATGTGAAAGTTAAAAGTAGTTGTGCTAATATGGCGATTTTAAAACAGTTAGACAGCAGAACAAATGTTGTGAGAGCCCTTTCCCAGGCGCTCTACTAGTGCAGTCAGTCAGCTAAGCGTTGTGCAATTTTAAAAACAAGATAGGAAATTTTAAAAGGAGCCCTTTCCCAGGCACTCCACAGTTGTGTGCACTGTTGCTGTACAAATCACCTTAGAAGCCTTAAGCGCGTCCGCTGTGAGTCTGTCCAGGCATGTGATTTTATAGAGAGGTAAGCTAGACTGCTAACCTCCCGTCTGGATTCGGTGGGAAGTGGTTGAGCCTCACTTCCGGTCTGTCGCGCCTCCCTCCAAACAAACGGAACAATCCGTGCTGGACCGGGGAGGACGCTGATTCAAAGTGCAAGAGGTGAGCTCATTAGAAATAAATGTGAAAGTTCAAAGTAGTTGTGCTTATACGGTGATTTTAAAACAGTTAGACAGCAGAACAAATGTTCTGAGAGCCCTTTCCCAGGCGCTCTACTAGTGCAGTCAGTCAGCTAAGCTTTGTGCAATTTTAAAAACAAGATAGGAAATTTTAAAAGGAGCCCTTTCCCAGGCACTCCACAGTTGTGTGCACCGTTGTTGTACAAATCACCTTAGAAGCCTTAAGCGCGTCCGCTTTGTGACTGCTAAAATTTTCTCTGCAACCTGGGGTCTATTAAGGTTTATTATGATGCAATCTCCACTGTAATTTTTCTTAACCATGCCAACCCAATTCACTCTTTGCACCATAATGATGTGTCCTTCCGCCTGAATCCCCAGAGTGATGTTTAAGTTTAGCCAATGCAAAGCCTTGTTCTTAAGTTGGTCAAAGTTTTCAGTTAAACCTGGCAACACAATGGGTATATTCCCCAGCACCACAACATAGGAGGTTGCTTCCAGTGGCAGGTGAAGTACTACTGGGCTAGAGCTAGGGGTGTTGTGAGCACCATCACATGTCCTATTATCCTTTCCAGCAAACAAACCATCTGAAACTGGCTTAGAAATACCATTTCTAATGCTAACTCTTTTGCCTCCCGCTCGCGAAACCTTCTCTGATGCATCCAGTGTGATAGATGAAAGTTGTGTGTCTGATACCTGTGCATGGGAACGTGGGGTGAAGATTCTACTTCAGATACGCTACCCTCCCTTCCAACAGCCAGACGTCCCACGAAGCATTGGGGGGAACTGGCCACAGATCCTCTTCCTCCACACATAAGTCCCAACTGCAGGAATTACAGCAGCCGGTAAAGTCAATTCTATCAGGGCTTGGCCTCACAGTAGCTCGCTGGCGCCCACACGGTGAAACAAGAATATCAAGAGCCCCAACTGCATTGCAGCTGCTCGCTGCTCCTCAGTCCTCATCGACCCGGACCCGGGAGCTTAGATGCTGGCAGCTTCCGCGGCCCGATGCATCTGGCTGCCGATGAAGGAAGGAGTCAGCCACACACAGCCAGAGAGTGCAACACACTCTGCCCCATTCCGCGCCTCAGGGCCCACACTGGGGCATACCACTGATCTGGACACTGCGCAGCATGGCAGAGGGAGAGTCTTCTTGCTGGGCTCTCTCTACGCACAGTTCAGTCTCAAGCCGTCAACCAGAAAGATGCCAAACACCGGTCAATGTTGTGAGGCCACTACCGACGGGCCAGCAATAATTCTGCGACATATCGGGCAAGTGTGTAAATCAGTGTATGTGACAGCCCATAACATATCAATAGGTTATCCTGTTTTAGATTTAAACCTATAATGACTGATAGAACACCACAGAAAGAAAAATAGCCCTTACCAGTTTAAACATTTAAACACTGAAAAAACACCTTCAGAACCACAAACTAAAAGGAAAAGGTGAGTGAAAGAGTCATTTTATTTCTTCCTGAAGGACAAATACAATGTAACTTTGATATACAAGGCAGCAGCAAGAAAGACTGGGCTAACATTATTCTGCTTGTGTTTTGTTGTTTAGGGATGTCACTAAAATATTGGTTCTTCTTCCTTTTGTTTTTTTCAGTTTTGTGGTCTGTAATTTGGTGCGGGTAATTTAATGTAGAAGTCAGTACTTAAGCTTTTTTGTTGTCTTTCTTTATTTGAGGTTCTTTATAGCGTTCATAAAGAACAAAACCAATAATAAAGTACAAAATGAAAGAAGTACAGTTCGTAATGTTTATTTCTGAAGTCTCTTCTTTTCTTCTTTTTCAGGGCTTGGAAACTTCACTTCTTGGTCATCCTCATAAAAAAGAAAAAAAAACAACAGCAAAAAAAACTAGGTAAGTCACTACTTGCATTCAACTCTATCCGAGTGACTGGTGGGTTAGTAGTGTGCTCCTTCTTTTATCATGGTGTTGGTGGGGTTAATTTTCTAAGTGATAGTGATGACCCTTGGGTTTATCGTGCTTCAGCTATAACTTTAAGGAAGGTGATAAGGGTCACTTTCTCCCCCTCCCTTCCTCTCTCCTCTCCGTTCACCCCAGAGAAACTCCTTCTCTCTCCTCGTGTGTGTACTCTACCAAACTACCTTTCACGCACCCGGGAAAGCCACGCCCTCCCGGGATATGTCTGGGAACAGGAGCGGGTCGGTAACCAGGGCTTCTCCCCTCTGCAGGCATCCATGCGTCTCCTCCTGTTCCCGCCGCTTCTTCTAGGTGTTCTCTTCCTTCTAATTTAACATATTCCACACTCAGAACGTGCGTCGAACACCTCTCCTTCTCAGACTGTTCCTCTTCATTCAAACCTGGGCTCAGCGTCATCCAGCCTCTCACGCAGCTTCCTCTCCCGACCACCTTCTCCGCCACGCCTGCCACATCTCATCCGTTTGATGTGTCACTCGTGGGCAGAAGTTTGCGTCGTTTTCCGTCTGCCTGACTTCTAGTTGCAGTCATTGACTGTGGCTGGAAGAAGCGAAGTGAACATTCGGCTCCGACATTCTCTCTGACTGGATCTTGACATAGCCTTTGGTCTAAAGAGGCAGAGTTTAAAAGCACGTTTTACGTCTTATTTTTATTATTTTGTAAACTGTAGAGAATCAAGAAATATCAAAATCATATTTGATATTTTGGCTACATTTGATTCCATCACTGATAGGTAAAATGGCTAGTTTCATAAGAATCATTCCCAATATGTACCATCACATTTACCCACAGACAGAGATAGAGCGAAACCCTTTGATACATCAGCCCCTTCTTCTAGTGAGTCAGTATTGATTGTAGATGAATTACCAAACACCCCAGGCTTTAAACATTCAGTGCAAGGTGTAGTAACAGGTATATGTGAAAAGAGTGCGGTCACCAAGCATCAGGGATAGTGGTGAAAACATGACACCAGACATTTGGAAAACATGGAAAAGTGTCTCTTGGAATGCTGCTGCAAAAATTTCTTACCAAGTTCAACAAAGATTGTAGTGATAATATTTGTGTTTCCAGTAATTCAGCTACGTATATGAAAAGGTTGTGTGATGACCTGTCAAAATCAATACCTGAGCTGAAGTGCTTCCCTGTAAGAGATCCTTGCCACTTGCTAGATGGTATGCTAAAAGCATTTTACAATCTTCAGAGTTAATGAAGAATGCTATTGACTTTGGAGTCCATTCTTGTGCACTGTTTCGTTATGCGTGGGAACTAAAATACAAATATTTCTCAATTCATGCTTTCTGTGGCATCAAAAAAGGGTCAACCCAACTGTGTCATTTAGCCGGGGGGTCTCAGTCTTAGAGGCAGTGAATGCTAAATTATCCATGTGGCGACCGTTTATTGAATTTTTGCTTAGTGATGATGCCAAAGGCAAGAAATGTGAGGATCTTTGGTCGCATTTTCATAGTGATGTGAAAAAAAGTACACTCTACTGCATTCTTAGAATTTTACAGGAAAAGATGACTGCTGTAGTGGACATAATCAAAAAACTAGAGTTTGAAAACACCCTTGTCTACCAAGTGTTCAGCGTAATTGGTGTAGATCTGAAACATCTCCTTGAGAGTAAGTTGGGCAACACTTTTAGTGACTTTGGCACTGAAACATGTTCCATGTTCGAATTCTTGCCACCTGGAAAGCAAAGAAATGTTGAGGAGAAGTTCAGGACAATTTATAGTACAGAGAAATAGCTTGCAATGATGCATAGAAATGTCCCTTCCCCAACCATGACATTTGAAGTCAATGAAGCCTCACTGAGTTAATCTGCACAAGTTCTAGATCCCTTCCGAAAAGGGGAATTTTCTCCGTACTTTGAAAAGTAATGCTTCATTTTTGACCGCTTCATAACTGAGGTCATATGCTCTCATTTCAAAGCATATGCTGCAGAACCTGCCCAAGAGAACTGCAATCTTCAGGTGCACCAGAACTGGCAGAGAAAGCTATGTCAGTGGCCAGAGTTAGCAAATTGTGTACTGGCAGTTTTCGCATTGCCTGTCTCAAGTGCCAATGTTGAGAGGGCCTTTTCACAGATACATGTTTACATGGGAAGGAAAGAGCAAGGGTGCATGATCAAAGACTCACTAAAGTATTGTATGGTGTACTACGGTAAACAGACATAATATCGAATTTTTTATATCGAATTGCCAAAATATCGAGTTGTAAATATAGAATGGACAGAATATCGAATTGCCAAAATATAGTGGTTAAGAATATCGAAATTCAGGTAAGAAATATCGATTGTCAAAATATCGACAGTCATAATATAGTTGTTAAAAATATCGAATTTTTTATAGTGTTTTAAGTGTTAGTATATGTGTTAAAAGTATGTATTATTTTTGTAATGTATGTTTTAATTTTTTTAAAGTAATGAATTTCTATGTTATTTCATTTTTGCGTAATTTAATTCTGTAGCGGGTTGTGGGTTTATAGGGGAATAGGGTGGGAAGTAATTTAATTATAGTAAATTAAATATTAATTTTAGGAATTATTAATTATATTTAATTTAATTTTGCGTTTTAGTTCTGTAGCGGGTTGTGGGTTTATAGGGAATAGGGTGGGAAGTAATTTAAATTTAATTAAGTAATTATTAAATTTTATTTATTGGTATTGATAAATAATTCATTGTTAATTAATTATTAATTGGTCATTAATTTTTATTAATTGGTAATTAATTTTTATTAATTGGTAATTAATTTTTAATAATTATTTAATTGATAATTATATTAATTGCATTAATTTATTATTCAGAGCGGGTTGTGGGTTTGTAGGGGAATAGGGTGGGAAGTAATTTAATTGTAATTCAGTAATTATTTATTTTTATTTATTGGTATTAATTATTAATTTATTGTTAATTAATTCTTATTTGGTAATTAATTTTTATTAATTGGTAATTAATTTGTATTAATAGGTAATTAATTTTTAAGAATTAATATTTATTGGTATTTAGAATTAATTATTAAATATTTTGTAATTGGTAAGTCATTTTAATTAATTTTTTATTGGTATTGATAATTATTTTATTTTTATTAAAATATTAAATCATTATTTTCCCTACTGTTGCACTCTTTGGAGTGGGAATAGTAATTTTACCCCTACGCTATCAACGCTTTCCCTACTGTTGCACTCACTGGAGTGGGAATAGTAATTTTTACCCCTACGCTATCCAACTCTTTCCCTACTGTTGCACTCTCTGGAGTGGGAATAGTAATTTATACCTACGCTATCCAACGCTTTACCTACTGTTCCACTCTCTGGAGTGGGAATAGTAATTTTACCCCTACGCTATCCAACGCTTTCCCTACTGTTGCACTCTCTGGAGTGGGAATAGTAATTTTTACCCTCCCGCTATCCAATGCTTTCCCTACTGTTGCACTCACTGGAGTGGGAATAGTAATGTTTACCCCTACGCTATCCAACGTTTTCCCTACTGTTGCATTCTCTGGAGTGGGAATAGTAATTTTTACCCTCCCGCTATCCTACGCTTTCCCTACTGTTGCACTCACTGGAGTGGGAATAGTAATTTTTACCCTCCCGCTATCCAATGCTTTCCCTACTGTTGCACTCACTGGAGTGGTAATAGTAAATTTTACCCTCCCGCTATCCTACGCTAAAAATATTGAATATTTTTTATAAATATTACGTTAATATATATATGTATTAAAAAATAAAAATGTATGTTTATTTTTTTACTTACATTAATTATTTATTAATTTTAAAGTTATTTAAGTATTTTTAAGTATGTTTTAGTTAATTATATATATTATTTCATTAATTTTACATTACTTTTAAGATATTTAAAAAATTCGATATTTTGACTAACTATGGGGCCCATTACGATACCCGGCGTAAAAAATCCGCCAGGCATGGAAGCGGCAAAAATCCGCCCGCACACACCGTCTGAACACCGACCACGCCATTACGATTACACAAACCGAAAACCGCCATCGGCGAAAAATCACACAAAATACCGCCCGCCATCGTCCGAGTCGGAGTCAAACCGCCCGCCACGGACGGAAACACGCACGACAACACAAAACCGCCCGCCCTCACGGCCGACACACCGCACGTGAGATTACGATCGCACCGCCATGAGCGCGGGAAAACTACAAATATACCGCCCGCCAGCGCAAACAACGCCGATGAGAATCGACACGGCAGAAGCCATGGCGCCCACGTCCCTGCACAGAAACCATCCGCTCACAAAACCAATCGCACACAACATGGCCAACAAGTCCACACAGCAAGGCACGCACAAATACACAAGCACAGTACACATCCCGAAAACACCCCCTGGACAAACAAAAACTACAAAGGCCAGAACCCCAGACACAACACACCTGAAAACAACAGACCATGAGGACACACCCACATAGGTAAGTACAAAAGCAGCACTCCCACAGACCACAACCCCTTGCAACATTGCAAACCAGAGAGGAGAGGAGAGGACACAGTGACACAGCAAGGACAGCAGCACACCACAGAAACGCACACATCACACACCACCACCACCACCACCACCACCACAAACCCCCTGCACATTACACAACACACACCGCACCAGCACCACAAACACCATGGCACCACAAAGAATGCCCAAGTTCACGCCCATTGAGCTGACGGTCATGGTCGACGAGATCATCAAGGTGCACCCACAAATCTATGGGAACATGGTCCAGCACACACCACTAGCCACCAGAAACAGAATGTGGAACCGGATCGTAGACCAGGTCAATGCAGTCGGGACCCTGCCCAGGAACAGAGTAGAAATAAACAAACGGTGGAATGACGTCAAGAGCCTGGTCAAGAAGAAGGAGACCAAGAACAGAGAGCTGGCAGCCGTCACTGGCGGAGGGAATCCCGCGCTCTTCAAGACCTTCAAAGCGTGGGAGGAGAAGGTGCGAGTCATCATACATCCCGAGATCCTCGCCGGATTAGCAGGGGAGTGGAGGCTGGTAAGTACAAACTAATGTATACCAGCACACCGCTATGTACTCACATGCACTACCACCATGCCACAGCTCCCAGGGACAAACACCCCCATGTCCAGCACACAATACACAACACATCACACACACATGCAACAGACACCACCACACACAGCCCAAACAGAACAACTGTAAGATGCGTGGGGACATGTGTACACTCAGCCAGCCACGTAACCACCAACAGGTCCCCAAATATGCCAGAAGCGCCACAACGAGCACCCACCACACCCATGTGTCCGCCACAGCTGCACTAACCGACAAGTAACAGGTAAGTGGCAGGAACACAAAGTGCAGTGGGTGGGAGGGTGGACAGCCCAAGTACAACACACACCAGGCCCCTAGTCCCACAGCACAGCAAGGAGGAGCATCCCCCACCCCCACAGCCACGTGTCAGCCACCGCAGTGCACAACGACAGCCGAAAGGTAGACATCACGGTCCACAGCAATCGGTGTCAGTGGGTGTCCAGCCACCACCACGACCCACAACACCCCCCACCCCCACAGACCTGCAACATGGAGCACCCCCGCTTAGAACCATGTGGCATCCAGTACAGTGCACGCACGAACAACCTGCAGGTGGGAAACTGGACAGGGCTGGATTACTGGAGGCATGAGGACCGTAACACGACCAACACATGGGACATGTCACGTAGCAGACGAACACGCAGCACCGCCCACCGTCACGAACAAGTGAACAATGTGCACACGGACATGAACCACAGACTCACACCTCACATGACCCATCACAGACACAGCAACACCCAAGGAGCCACGTCTGCATGCACAAGCCACACTGAATATAGTACCACACGGCAGCCACTGTGCAACTCATCACACACAACCGAAACACCATTGAAGTCCTGTCCATGTAGCCCCTACTGCCTGTCAACCACACACCCCACAACTACGCCTATGTAAGACAAACAACACTAGACGCAACAGAGCGGAACAACATAAATGCACACGAACACCACTGAACCCATCAAACACACAGACACACCATGCACATACAACATACCATCCATCCCATCCGTCAGCCCCAGTCTCATGAAAGGCATGTCATCCGCACAGCTGCCACACATACAGCAGTCACGCTAAGATACATG
This sequence comes from Calotriton arnoldi, assembly GCA_963921515.1. Classification (NCBI taxonomy): domain Eukaryota; kingdom Metazoa; phylum Chordata; class Amphibia; order Caudata; family Salamandridae; genus Calotriton; species Calotriton arnoldi. The sequence continues at coordinate 129,971 of CAWUFW010011932.1, forward strand.
CCCATGACCAACCATGTGCCAGAAGTCAATGAAGCGCACGCCACACTGTGAGCAACAACACACAACATGGGCCACACCCCCCACGAGCACTGCAGTGATGCACATGGCACAGGGCAGCACGCACACCAAGGAGATGGGACAACTGCAATACGTTGGCTGGCACACAACCAACACTCACTCATAACGATGCGTCCAATGCCATGTCCAGTAATCACAACAGACAGCAAATATGCAGGCCATGTCAGGCATGCACACACCTCAGACCATGCACTGTCATGCTGCCACAACACATGTCACGTTCGGCACCCATGGCTCACAGCATGTACCCCAAAAGCATATTCCCTCCCAAATGCGAATCTGGGGCATGGCCCCCATGTTGCCATATGCGTTCCTAAGCGTTCCATTTGAACCCCAAAAGCATATTCCCTCCCAAATGTGAATCTGGGGCATGGCCCCCATGTTGCCATATGCGTTCCTAAGCGTTCCATTTGAACCCCAAAAGCATATTCCCTCCCAAATGTGAATCTGGGGCATGGCCCCCATGTTGCCATATGCGTTCCTAAGCGTTCCATTTGAACCCCAAAAGCATATTCCATCCCAAATGTGAATCTGGGGCATGGCCCCCATGTTGCCATATGCGTTCCTAAGCGTTCCATTTGAACCCCAAAAGCATATTCCATCCCAAATGCGAATCTGGGGCATGGCCCCCATGTTGCCATATGCGTTCCTAAGCGTTCCATTTGAACCCCAAAAGCATATTCCCTCCCAAATGTGAATCTGGGGCATGGCCCCCATGTTGCCATATGCGTTCCTAAGCGTTCCATTTGAACCCCAAAAGCATATTCCATCCCAAATGTGAATCTGGGGCATGGCCCCCATGTTGCCATATGCGTTCCTAAGCGTTCCATTTGAACCCCAAAGCATATTCCATCCCAAATGTGAATCTGGGGCATGGCCCCCATGTTGCCATATGCGTTCCTAAGCGTTCCATTTGAACCCCAAAGCATATTCCCTCCCAAATGTGAATCTGGGGCATGGCCCCCATGTTGCCATATGCGTTCCTAAGCGTTCCATTTGAACCCCAAAAGCATATTCCATCCCAAATGCGAATCTGGGGCATGGCCCCCATGTTGCCATATGCGTTCCTAAGCGTTCCATTTGAACCCCAAAAGCATATTCCCTCCCAAATGTGAATCTGGGGCATGGCCCCCATGTTGCCATATGCGTTCCTAAGCGTTCCATTTGAACCCCAAAAGCATATTCCATCCCAAATGCGAATCTGGGGCATGGCCCCCATGTTGCCATATGCGTTCCTAAGCGTTCCATTTGAACCCCAAAAGCATATTCCATCCCAAATGTGAATCTGGGGCATGGCCCCCATGTTGCCATATGCGTTCCTAAGCGTTCCATTTGAACCCCAAAAGCATATTCCATCCCAAATGTGAATCTGGGGCATGGCCCCCATGTTGCCATATGCGTTCCTAAGCGTTCCATTTGAACCCCAAAAGCATATTCCATCCCAAATGCGAATCTGGGGCATGGCCCCCATGTTGCCATATGCGTTCCTAAGCGTTCCATTTGAACCCCAAAAGCAAAGTACAAACCAGACCCAGGATGGGCCAGGAGCCCGCATACACCAGAGTCACAATAAGTAGGGGCACAGCAACACACCCATCGGCATGGCCAATCCGTCCCATGCCACATGTGCACAGCACACAGTCCCATTGCCAAGCACACACAACTACAAATGGTACAGCCACACACACGCCTCCGGGAAACCCATGTACGAGATTGCACGAACTGTTAATGTCAGACGACAAATACATACTTCGCAAGGTGCAACACAATAACAAATCTCATTCTCTCCACAGGTGACGAACTGCTGGATGCTGGGGATGGAGCCAGCAGCCAGCACAGCCAGCCTACAAGCCCCCAACGAGGACACACGGATGTGGAGGATCTGTCCTCCTCTTCGGACACGGACCACCAAGCAGGCCCATCTGGTGTGGCAGGGCCCAGCCGCTCCCCAGGACTCCTCCTACCCACCAACCCATCATCCAGGGCTGCTGAACATTCCCAGCCCCCTGCTGCCACTGTCGTTGCGGCCACACCCACGGTCATTGCGGCCACACCCACGGTCATTGCGGCCACACCCACGGTCATTGCGGCCACTACCACTGCCGCAACCGCCACCATCGCCGCACCGACCACCACCGCCGCCACCACCACCACGTCTTCGCTGGCACCAGCCCCAGCGCAGGTGGTGGCCCGGCCGACTGGATCCACCCTGGGAGCCACAGCGAGGACCGTGGTGAGCAATGTGGCTAGTGGGCAGGCCGGTGGCAGCAGGACTGGTAGGAGGAGCAGGGTCAGGCAAACGCCAGCCTCCCCTGGGAGCCATGCCCTGCCTCAAATGGCCAGAGTCCTTGGGGCCTATGAAGAGGCCCAAGGACAATGGGCCAGGTCAGCTACAGACACGCGTGAGGTGCTGGGGGTGCTGAGGTCCATGGACGCCCGTATGGGCCAACTCGTGGACCTCATGGGCCAGCTGGTGGTGGCGGTGAGGTCACAGCCAGGGACAGCAGCTCCCCTCCGCCACCACCTGCCGGGGCGCAGGGTCGAGCAGCAGTGTCCAGTTCCCCTGCGTCCACAGCCAGTGAGCACACCTCAACCACCAGCATGTCGCAAGCAGGCACCCCCCTCGCAAACGTGGAAGGGGCCGTCCGAAGTGGAAACAGATCTCCCGGGAGGACTTCGCACGCTCCAGACGCAAGTGAGGCAGCCAGCCAGCCTTCCTTGACCAGCCACTGCATTGACTTGGACTACGATCCCACTCCACACAGCCATCTGGATGGCATGTGTGTGTTGGACTATGGACATAGAACCAGTGGGTACACCCTGAGCATCACGCAGCCATGACCGACAGCTCATTGTCACTGCACGCACCACTTTTGTCATCACCTTACACACAATCACATGTCACAGTTTGAAATAAATGCACCTCTTACACAAACTGCTGTTTGTGCCCTGTGTTTTATTTGTACGGAATACAACGGCCACCTTGGGCGGAAAGGCACCTGATGCGTGGCATGGCAATGGAACCGGAGGGCCTGTAGGGACCTAGGGGTGGGAGACAGAACAGGAGCACATTCAATGAGTGTGTCACACACCCATCACACAGTACATGTCAACAACTACAAGCAATGTACACACATCGCACAGAGCAATAGGGCACAATGCCACAGCCACCAACAGTGGCATACTACCCTGGCCATGGAGCGTTGACACACAGCACGCAGTGAACAAACGGCCACCCTGACACAGCACACACACACCTGCACAGATACAGCCACATCAGCCGTCGTACATGGACACTCACCGTCAAGTGAAGTAGCGGGCGATGAGCTGCTGCCGCACATTCCCAGCTTCCTCCTCTCCGCTGTCCTCCTCACTCGAGCTGTCCTGGTCTGCGGGCTGGGGCCCTGGTTGATCTCCGTCATCCACGATGAGGGGGATCTGCTTCCGAATGGCCAGATTGTGCAGCATGCAGCACGCCACCACTATCTGGCACACCTTCTGTGGGGAGTACGCCAGCGCACCCCGGTGCGGTCCAGGCACCTGAACCTGGACTTGAGGAGGCCAAAGGTACGCTCGACCACACGTCTGGTCCTCCCATGTGCCTCATTGTAGCGATCGTCTGCTGGGGTGCGAGGATTCCTCAATGGACTGAGCAGCCATGCCCCATTCGGGTACGCAGAGTCACCTGGGTGTGAGGGACACAGAGAACCGTTGCTATTCCAACTGGACAGGGGACAGCATCGCACAACCAGCACGCTACACCACTCCACATACTCACCGACAATACAGCCACGATCCTGTTGCAGATTGGACATCAGTCGTGGCAAGATGCTGTTGCGCATTATGTGTGCGTCATGGGCCGAGCCTGGGAACTTTGCACACACGTGGGTGATCACCATGTCCGCAAGGCACACCACTTGCACATTCAGGGAGTGCGTGTGCTTCCTGTTGCGGTACAGGTGCTCAGTGGCCTGTGGTGGAACAAGGCCAACATGTGTGCAGTCAATGGCTCCAACGACGTGTGGGATTCTGCCAAGGGCATAGAATGCACCCTTCACTGCCGCCAATTCACGAGCCCTGGGGAAGCGGATGTACCTGTTTCGGTACAGCATCATGGCTGCCAGTACATCCCTCAGCACCTTGCTGAACATGGGCTGGGACATCCCTCCTCCACTGCCCACTGTGTGCTGGAATGACCCAGTGCCGAAGAAATGCATGGCGGCCATCACCTTAGCCGTGGGGGTGACAGCTGTCGGATACACCCTGCGGGGACGGAGATGGGGTTCTAACATGGCACACAGTCGATGCAGGGTTGGCCTGTCCAGCCGAAACTTCCTAATGACCTCTGTATCGTCCATGTCCGCCAGCAATTGGTATGGGCGGTCAATGTTCGGTCTCCGCCTAGGGAAAATGGCAGTGGACACATGTCAAAGCAACACGACACATAGCAATTTCGCATACACATCACTGACATGACTGAGCAAGCACATGAGCCACAGCCCAGCTGTCAAGCTGGGGCGGCACGACCACAATACACTTACACAGGTCTCCCAACAATGGCAATGGCTAGTGATACAGACCACTGCCATGTGCATGCACATGGGGATCTAGGCCCCAATGACTTGCGGGGCGTGCTGATGGCGACTGACTGCATATTCGTCAAGCGGCAACGCCACGGCAACATGAATGTCTGCTGAGCATGGAACTGCTTCCGAGGCTGGATGAGTATGGCACACGACGACGACGATGTGGGCACAGGCTGAGCGGCCAAAACAAGTGGGACCTGTGGCACGAGGGGATATGAGACAGTAGTAGGTGTCAGCACTGCACCCTATGTACAGCACTGTACGGATCACACCTCCCGAAACATTGACAGGTGTCCACATTGACAGCCCCATGCCAAGACGGCTGTGTGCTTGCAGTCACACGTCACAGGTGAGAGGTTACATTGCACGTGCCAGGTGGCAGACGTACATAGTGGGAGCTGGCATGTGTGTGCATGTGTCTCCTGTTCAGGATCCACCAGATGGGCGCTGACTCTGTACTGAGCATTGGACACAGCATGTTCCGTGGAAGGCTTGTGTGTGGGATGGTGGCACTGGATGTGCCTCCGTTGGGTGGGGGGCCATGCACAGGGCGGGTACGTCGATGATTGCGCATTGTTGGTCACGGTGGGTGCACCCACTAAGATGTGTTGCCCTGTGTTCAATTCCTATGTCCGCATGATGATGGACTGTAGATGTGGGCAGACTACACATTGGTCGATGTGCTGTCTATATGCATGTGCCTTCACACCAGGCACAGCTGCCCCTGCACATGTGACCCCTGCTGGACTCGCTGCTGGGTCTGTGGAGCTGATGCACCTTCTGTGCGTGGGGCGGACAGCTCTCCTCACTTCCCTCATTGCGCATGTCATGACTTTGCCGCAGGTGACATGGATCATGGAGGGCCCACATGTACGCGTGGGTAGGCTACACATGATTGTTCACTGGTCGCCACCCCCAGTCAGTGTTCCGAATGGGAAGGTTGTCGTGCTGGTGGTATATTCGATGTGGCGGATGGGCGGGCCTAGGTGCGGGCTTACATTCCGGACATGGGGGGGTAGTTGGATTGGCGACTAGTTGCAGTACACACGGGACACGTCTCTTCCTTTCCACATCTGGGTCATCCCTTGTACTCACTGACAGTGATACAGTCATCTTCGCCCCAGCCCTCATGTCCTCCCCTCGCTCCCCCAATATGCATGTGCACCTGCGAGGCTAGCGCTTGCACAGGCAGCCCCAAGCTCGCACCAGAGAGGGCAAGGAGTGTATGTGTGGGTCCAGTTGCACAAGTGGGCTGTCTCAGGGTATGATGTGTTACGGGACGCCGTCCACCTGCGTGGTGCCCCAAATGGAGACCCGGCCTGCATGGACTATGCATCACAGTCTTCGCCTTCCGGATCCGCCACCTGCGACACCCAGTGGCTGTGGCTGCCCTTGCGGCCAGGCCGCGTCCGTCTGTGACTGATGGCCCACACATTCACTCTTTGGCCTCTCTGGGGAGGGCTCGGGGGTGGTGGCGCACGCGCTTGCACTTAGTCGCAATGGCATGTGTCGTGGTTGGTATGATGGGCAATGGATGGGATGGTGCGAGCCACCTCCCGTGACGTCAGTGCTGCTCGTGCTGTGGTGCGTCCCCCTACACTTCCATCTGACTTGTGCCATGCTAGACGTTGAGGTTCTATTGCCTGCGTGATATGACCAGGAGGAGCGCGAGGAGACCTCTCACACACCATGCTCCACTGCCATCCCGTGCCCTGTATCGCCTGTGCGGATTGACTATGTTGGGGTTACACCTGGTCGACTGGGGCTGTGTGTGCCTTGTCAAGGGGCATGGCGGGCGCATAACAGGATCCAGCTTGTCCACAGAGGGTGGGCTGAGGTGCGCCTGGTACCGCTTTGTACGTGTGCCCGGCTGCTGTGCACACACGTGTTCACTCCCCCCGACAGGTGTCCTCTCACAATGCCCAGGGAAGCGGTGGTGTACTGTTCATGACCCCTCCCAACACGGCGTGCTCCAACTTGGCATGTGCGCATCTACCCGTCACACCCACCCACCTGAGCACTGCGTCCATACGACTTCACACGACACATGTGTGTCTTCCACAGTTGTGCTACTCATTTGCGTTGACATCCAATACCAGTGGACTACATGGTCATGTCACGACTGCCGTGTACTTCACATACTCCCATCCTCTCTCATTCGTACTTGTGAAATGAGTCAGCGGAGACAGTTTTGGTTTCAAACATTATATTGAGTCTTCTGTCCTCTGTGATGCAGTATAGTGGACACTACTGGCAGCGGAATACATGTTGAGGATATACTGAGCATGATTGCAAATGGGATAGGGTGTGGGGTTACATGTGATTGGCTGTTGCATGTGGGATGTGGGCTTCAGAGTTACATCTGCTTGGCCAAGGCTGTGCTAATGTACATTTACGTATAGCTGCGGAGCTGCGGACTTTGACACAGACGGTATACATGTAGCCTACCAGACCGCTTGGCATCATGGGCACAGTCCATCTCAGTTCCATGTGACAGGTTTGCTGCGGTTGTTCCTCATGCACGCGTGCATGTGAGATGACATCAGGGCATGGGCTTGCGTGCATGCAGCGGCGTGCCACTTGTTGTTGCAATGTGGTGGTTACTGGACATGTCACAGTCACTGGGGTCGTGTTGTTGTTGTATGCACTTGTCTTCCATGCAAAGGTCCTGGTATGGGTTTCCCGGGGCGGGGGTGGGAGGGTGCAGCACCCACAGACTCCAGGCGACCTATTCATGTCCACTGAGCGGTGTGTGTGTCCATGGGCGCTGGATCCATGTCGTGTCCTGGTTGTTCGTGCAGTTCCGTCCATGTGGGTGCGATACACAGACCCCATGCCACTGCCTCCCACGATGCATGCGGTGTTCCTGGATGTGATGGGGAACAGTGTGCATGTCCCGGTCATATCCGATGTCATGGCGATGTCGTTGATGGTGTGGTTACAGTTGCCGGTCGTTTGGTATGGCTGTTGTGGTGGTGACTGGCCAGTCCGTGCGGAAGCTAAGCATGGGTGCGGGGTTGGACATCATAGGTCAATCGGGGAACCTGCGTTGTGGTCCGACGAATTTACAGGTTGTCAGGTATGCGATGCCGTCCAGCAGGGCTTCCATGTCATTGGTGGTGTACATGTTTGCCAGCCAATGTAGCGGATGGTGGCTGTCAAGGTGTTGTTCGTAAGTTGTCCCTTGGAGGACCATGATGGGGCATGCTGGGTGACATTCGATGTAGCTGTTCTCGATGATCCGTCGTGTGGAGGCACAGTGGTCCCATTTCAGTGCGGGTGCGATGTTGGCCACATACGCCATGCCCCCATAGGCAGAGCAGGCCCTGTCGTGTGCGTCCAGAGGGAGGAGTAGTGGTAGCAGGTCCGCCTTCAGACATGCCGGGTTGGAGAGGCATATCTCCACTGGATGCTGGTAGGGACACCTCCGACAGTAGAAGACGGGCATGACGCAGCTGAACAATGTGATGCGGTAAGTCAGTCGGTAACTTACGTTCAGCAGGGACAGGAGATCGCATCCCAATGTATGTAACAGGTTGGTTTTGTACAGCTTGAGCTGTCCGGCGTAGTTGGGTAGGTGTGTTGCGGTTGCCATTTCGCAGCGGTGCGTTGTGGTGGCGTGCTCCGGCTGTGTGTGCAGTCTGCAATGTGCACGCTCCGAGGTTGCTGTGAGCTCTGTGTAGTCGTAGGGAGACAGGACTTGTGTTCTGTTGGCTTGTTTGGAGGACACGGGCCCTCATCCCACATGCTTCTCAGACAGTTCAAGGTCAGTGATGTGTGACTCCTTCCAATTAACTTGCATGTGGCCGACATGGGGGAGTGTTTTCTTTTTCTTCCCCGTCCGTTGTGTGCTTCTGTGATATGCGCTATCTGCCCTGTGGTCGGTCTCCTCGGCATGCCTGTGTTGGTCTATTCTTGGACAATGGCTGTATTCACCGGCTTCTGTCGTAGGGCTGTGGTTTCGGAGTTGGAATGGAAGGTCATTCAGTGCTGTCTGCTCTCCCTTGTGTGGGCGGCAGGCTGCCTTTCCGCTCTGCGTTGGGCCTTGTGTGTGGATGTTATTCTTGGGCCACCTGTTGTCGGTCCCCGGGCTCTTTGGTGTTCCGTTTTATATGTCTTGTTCATATGTGCAGGGTGGTATGGGTGTTTCAGTGTGGTACTGGCGTTCCTCTTCCCGAAGGGGCCCTGCTTCTCCTAGTTGGTGTTGCCGCCGCTGTGTGCTACGCCATGTTTGTTACACTGGGGTGTGTCCTGCTGTTGCGTGACTTCACTGACATGTGTGCGTCGGTTGTGTGGCGTTGGGTGTTGTCCGTGAATTGGGCGTTGGGGACATGTCTGTGGCAGGCCTGTCACGTGTCATGTGCGTTCGGGGTGGGGCTGATGTGTGTGCTGCTTGGTTGTGTCCCTGTGTCTGTGTGCGACGCATGCATGGCGCTGCGGTTGGCCTCTGCGTTGTGCGCATGTGTGGCGGCGTCATCGGCGCTTTGGGGCCGTGACGGGGTGGTTGGTTCCTAGTCCCAGGTGGTGTGTACACATGTGTTACGCGATGTTACGATTTGGCCTGTGTGTCATATGTGGATGCAATGGTGGATGTGTAGTGTACACGCGCTGGTGGGGGGTTGTCCGCTTTTTCCGCCCTTGCACTGTGTGCGCTGTTTGCGTGCACTTGTTGTGTGTGTGCCTACCTGCGTCTCCGCGGTACGTTGCGTCCTTGGTGGTGCATCAGCAGGAGCATGGGGAGGGCCTGCAGTGCTGGATTCATGCTCGGGGGAGCCGCTTCTTCGTTGTCCGTGCTCGGCGTCCGTGTTACCGCTTCGGTTTGTCGTACGGTATCTCTTGGCCGTGGGAGCCGTTTGTTTGCGGCATCGTAATTTATACGCCGGGCGGGACGTGTTTCGTCGGACGGTGTGTGTCAATTGGGCTGCTCCGCTACGTGTACGGGCGCACTTTGATGGCGGACGGTGTTGCTGGCTTGCCGGCGGTGTTTGGCCTACTTTTCGCATCGTAATTGGGCGGGCGTGTGGACTGCTGCGTACCGGCGGTAACTGGTGGTTTTTGCATCCGCCAGCACGGCGGTTGTGCTTCCGCCCGACATCGTAATGAGCCCCTATATTTTTTACAACTATATTTTGGATTCAATATTTTTGTACTTACCTGTTTGTAGATAGGGATTCGATATTTTGGCATTCTATATTTTTACTTCGATATTGTTGTAGGTCGATATTCTTGTAATCGATATTCTGTCAGTGATCCGTGTACTACAGTAAGTTTGATTTGTAAAAATGTATTTGGACCCCATACACCCTGTATGCACACTGTCTATACACATGCATTATCACTACAGAAAGAAAGCAATAATAAAACAAAAACATTCCATAAACCTGGAAAAACACTGTTTCTGCTGTTTTTAATGGCGCAAAAATGTGTAACCACTGTTTTTTTAAGGTATTGAAATCACTTGAAAACACTGAAAAAGCCCACCATAATTTACCAAAAATATAAACTGAAAAGAGGAAAGCCTACACATCAATGAGTACATCTGCTGTGGGATGGGATGAACATCAGTATTAATAACCACATTGAGCCACCTGCAATCCACACATAATCTCATTTCTGGTATCCCCCTTTGTGGGGTGGCCTTTGGTACCAGTACCACTGGGATGACCTAAAGGCTGCTAGAAGATCCAAGCATCCTCAGGATCAACAACTTAGCCACTTCCTTCCTGATGCTGATCCTCCCTTTGTTTGATAACCTGTATATCTTGATTGTGACAAGTAAGCTGTCAGTGTCAATGTTGTACACACACCACTGAGTCAGACTGAGGCTCAGAATTACAAACACTTTGCATCTGGTTTATGTTACTTTTTGAATGCAAACCCGATGCAAATTTAAGTGGTGGTATTTACAATCCAACGGAAATCTTGATTTGCATTGAATTGTAACCAAAAGTATCACAAAGCTGTGCAATGCACTGCCTTGCATTCTTTTGCATCAAGGGGGCATTCCATGGGTGGCGCATGGGCATTCCCATGTAACCACCCTAGTGGTGTTGATGTAAGCCCCTATCTACAAAGAGTTGTAGATAAGGATTTGCGCCACAATGATGGTGCCGGCGTAATCAGGTAAAATGTTCTCATTTCTTCTCATTTTTTCCTCTTTGTCGGTGGGCTGCATTCTACAGCACACATAGTAAGTTGAGAATGCCTCAAAGCACTGTTTTTGTACTGTCTTGTAAACAAAACTACACTTACCACAATGCAGACACTCTTGCACTATGACACAATGGTGTCTGCTTTGGCACATGACCCCCAAAAGTGTGTCAGCACAAGGAGAGAGTAATACAGTGCCACATTTTAACAGATATGGTGCTGTTCTCCCATTCATGCAACGCAGCACAGAAACTTTACTTGCTGCTCTGCATTCCATGATTTATTACTAAATCTTTGCCCAGGTTTTGTTAAGTACCGTTCCAAAATCAGAAAACTGCTACCAGTAATAAAATAACAGTCCTTTTACTGCTGTTCTGTCAGTTTAGGGAAGAGCAGAATTCCCTCCACTGAATCGCCCTTGGCTTTTTGTGACATGAGGCTGAGAAGGGGGTGCACTCTCCTCCTCTCCCCAATCTGTCATGTCAACATCATCATTCATGCCCTGTCAAAGTGGAGCATCAGGCAGTTGACATTGTTAACTTCCAGGTGCTCCATAGTGTGAGGCCAACCCTAGAGGGCTAACTCAAAAAGCCAAGTCTTCAGTTTTTTGGGAGAGTCAAGAAGAGAGGAGGCTCCTCTCTTTTACTCAAGAAGGATTTGCATAGGGCTTGGTCCAAACCGAGGTGGCATGGTGGGCAAAAAAATGATGGGTTGGAGTGCTACCCTAAGCGATTGCCAGATGTTAGACCTATTGCAAGCAACCTCACATCACCTTTTGAGTGTTTCATGTTCTGCCCTAAGTGGCATGGGTATGTCCAGACATGGGTCCCATGCTCACTGTGTCACTAGAACCAAGTTGTAACCTGCTCATGAGCCCATAACTAGAATGAAACCGGTCCTGGGTTGCTTGTATAGCGGTTAAGGGAGGACCTGGCTTGGCAGTTCGGGATGGACTGTTCACATGATGGGCAGGGTCAAGAAGGATTTGCATATGGCTAATTTCAAACTAAGGTAGCATGGTGAGCCAAAGAACGATGGGTTGGAGGGCTACCCCAAGCTATTACCAGCGATTAGACTTATTGCAAGCAGCCTCCCATCACCTTTTGTGTGTTTCATGTACCACCCTTTTACTGTCAATGGCTTTCCCAAAATGGTTTAGGTTGGAGTGGGAATAGTAAATGTCACCCCTTCAGTGTCCGACCACATCCTCAAATTAGTTTAGATTGGAGTGGGAATAGTATTTTCACCTCTTTTGTGTCCATCACCTTCTTCAAATTGGTATAGATTGGAGTGTTAATAGTAAGGGGCCGATTCTGATGCGGGTTGGAAAAGCTTCCCGACCGAATCGGTTGGGAAATGGTGTCCGACCCACTCGGATCGGGAAAGTCCGACCGGCGGAGTAGGATGCATCCGGATGCTTCCAGATATGATTTGGTTGAACTCCCATTGACTTCAATGGGAACATTTGTTCCTAACTGCATCAGAATTGGGCCCTCGGTCGGGAAGACACGTTCCAGATCCGATTTGGAAGGAGCAAATGCCGTTAGGAGGCCTTCCTAACCGCATCAGAATCAGGCCCTCACTGTTATACTTTTAGGGCCCGATTCTGATGCGGGTTGGAAAGCTTCCCGACCGAGGGCCTGATTCTGATGCGGTTAGGAAGGCCTCCTAACGGCATTTGCTCCTTCCAAATCGGATCGGGACGTGTCTTCCCGACCGAGGGCCCAATTCTGATGCGGTTAGGAACAAATGTTCCCATTGAAGTCAATGGGAGTTCAACCAAATCGTATCTGGAAGCATCCGGATGCATCCTACTCCGCCGGTCAGACTTTCCCGATCCGAGTGGGTCAGACACCATTTCCCAACCGATTCGGTCGGGAAGCTTTTCCAACCCGCATCAGAATTGGCCCCTTAGTGTCCAACACCTTTCCCAAATTGGTATAGGTTGGAATGAGAATAGTAAATGACATCCATTTGATGTCCAATACTTTCTTCAAATTGGTTTACATTGAAGAGGGAATAGTATATGTCACCCCTTTGGTGTCCAAACCTGTCCCCAAATTGGTTTAGATTGGAGTGGGAATAGCATTTTTCATCCCTTTAGTGTACCACACCTTCTTCAAATTGGTAAGGATTGGAGTGGGAATAGTAAATGAAACCCTTTTAGTGTCCAACAGTTTCTTAAAAAGTGGTTTATGTTGGAGTGTGAGTCTTTAATTTTATCATTTTAGTCTGAAATCCTTTGTTTTAATTTTATTTGTATGCAGTAGAAAGAGTTTGTGTTATTTCATTAGTATTGTTGATGTTTAGAAATATATTAAAAAATGGTTAGTTGTACGTTTGTAAGTAATAATATCATTAATTAAATCTTTTATAGTATTAAGACATGTAATACATTTTTCTCATTTCTTTTATGTTTTCAAAGATTATTTAATGTATATTTTTACATTTTTTAAACATATATATACATTAACTTAAAAATCAACATTTATATATAGTTCATAATAAACCGGTTTTAATGGTTTTTTTAGAATGAAATAAAAAATGTAAATTATATTAAAATACTATTGTATGATGTACATTTTCCACTTTTATTTTCCATTGTTTAATACTTTTGTTACATTTATAAAATTGTTTCATACACATAGTTTCAATATCATTTCAAAATAAGTTTATCCAGTACATATTAAAAAACTGTATATATTTTATGCTTTTATTTAATTTATACTTGCAATCTTTTTACATTCTTTTACAACATTTTTTGACATGTTTTACATGTTTAATAATTATTTACATGTTTTCATACATGTATTAACATTTTTACCATTATTTGCCATTCATTTCTATGGAGGATACATTATTTTCTAACTTCTAAGGATTTGTTTTTTGTTTTTTCTCCTTTAATAATTCTAAATCGATTCACCGATCATGCTGCAATTAGTCTAAAGGTGACCTTCTCTGATAAACCAGTCTTCCCTAGCTGTTGAGCCCTAATCAGAGCCTTTCTAGCGTATGAGTCCATTGTTGAATAAGTGAAGACCCAGACCAGCTAGTTTTCTGTGAGGAGAATAAACACTTTTCTTCAATTGAAAATGTAGGGGAGGCATTTAAAGCGACTATGTGGGGGTAGATTGTCACTTCTCAGGTTAATTTTTTCAAATTAAGAAATATGAAAAGGAGGGAACTGTCAGAGGACTGTTCTTTGGCAGAGCTTAAACAAGTAGTTAACTCACAGCATCTCAAGGAAAAAGAGAGATAGCAAAGATTAAGCACCAACAATTTTTATTGGAGAGGCAGATTATAAAACGTAGGGCATATGGTCAGCAATTATGGGCGGAGGCAGAAATTAGTAGGTGGCTGCTGGACTGGTGGGCTAGACCCAGACAAGAAAAAAATACTATCTATAAACTTCAGGATCCTTCAACGGGTACTTTGATGCATGAAGCTTCTCAATTGGGTGAATGCTTTAAAAGCATTTTGATACAATTTACACCACAGGTCAACAGTCCTGTGATGATGTAGTTGGGTTTCTGGCTTGAATTGGCTTTCCAAGGTTAACAAGTGAAGCAGCACATAATCTTACCTGTCCGATATCTTCACCTGAGATTGAGGAGATGGTGAAAGCCCTCCCGAAGCTGCTGCTTCCAGAAATCAGAATAGTTATGATGAATTTGTTTAATAATATTTTAAAGGGTGGTTGCCCCCCCTCCTTTTGCTAAGGGTTTCTTACTTGTTTGCTTAAGAAATATAAAAATCCTGAAGATATAAATTAATTTGACCTGATAATGCTGAATAATGCGGATTATGACATTTTTATGAAAATTCTTGCAGCCAGGGTATCGGAGGCCAAGCCTTTTCTGATTGGCTAGGATCAGTCTAGATTTATTCCAAGGCACCCATTATATTATAATACTCATTACTTAAGCGGAAGTGATTGACTGTTGTAATCAGAACAATACTTCTGCTGCAATTTTGTTTATTGACGCAGGAAAAACGTTTGACTTTGCGAGCTGAGAGTAGTTATTTACGGTGATTATGGTTATGGAATTTCTAGCTCAGCTCTCAAGATCAATTGCATCAATTTATGAGGGTTCATCTGCCGCAATAAAACTTAAGTTATATGGTGATGACTTGGTGTTATATTTGGCTCCCAAGAGGTTTGTGTTTCAAGAGCTGGAGGGCATGTTTAATACATTTTCTAAGCTATCTGTCTATCAGGTAAACATTTCTAAAACAGATATTTTTCTTTTTAATGTGAATCAATGCATTTTACCACAAGTTCTACAGACTACTTATCAGTGGAAGCCAGTTAGGGAATTGGGTATTTAAATTTCCTAGATATGTGGGGATTTATATGAATTAACTTACTGGCTAAGAATCAGAACATGCTGGATACATGGGGAAGATTACCGATTTCCATTATTGGGAAAGTAGCACTAGTCAAAATGCCAATCCTAGCAATGATCAATTTTTTTTTTTTACTTCAATTCTCTGTGTATTGTATAATAAGTTTTTCAGAGGCTGAATGCTTTGAACAGCACCTTTATATGGAAAAAAACATAATCCAAGAATTAATATTAAGAAGCTGATGTTTCCCATTCAGGAAGGCGGCTTACTGCTTCCTAATTGGTGATGTTACTATTTTGCTGCTCATTAAATAATCTGTAATAGGTACCGTGACTTTGATATCAGTCGGACCTTTGATAATTCCCTTCTTCAAGTTATGAGTGACAGAGCCCATTTTCACCTGGATCCGACTCTTTCCAGGCAAAAAACTCAAAAAAGATATTGCTCCCTTCTGTCTTTTAAAGTTAACTTTCCAATGGTTACGGATTCCTAGTATACTTGTGAAAACCCCTATTAAAACCTTATGTTCTGACAAACTGGTAAAAGGTGCTGTCAGATGGAAGAAGTGTAACATAGGGAAAGTTGGTGATTGGCTGAGAAATAAACTATTGATTCAGTGGAAGGCACTTCAGTCTAGTCTTGTTGTAGCTTGGGCTCACAATAAATTGGTATATTACAAAGTTCCTCTATATTGCAGGAACCTTAACCACTCCAAATGGAACCAACAAGGAAATATGTTTAAGTGCTATTTCAGGAGAGCCAAGAAAACAGAGTTATCGGGTAGGCTAGCTGCGTTCTGTTGGGGGTGATTCTAAGGTCCCATTCAATGCCATTCAGAGTAAATGGGTAAAAGAGAATAAGGTAATTCTACCCAGGGAGCAGTGGTTGGAGGCTTCATAGTTTAGTTCCAAAGCATTATGAGATCCTAATTTCCAGAAGATGCAACTCTATGCTCAATGGATGGTGAACTATACCCCTTAACTATTACATAAATGGAATTAAAATACATATCTTAGAGCAGTATCCTAGATGTAGGGGATCCAATAGATAGATTCATATTATCTGGAATGTGATAGAGTTAAGGCATTTTGAAATGGTGTCATGAGGTGTATGTGGGTCTCCCTTGGACAGAGTATATAATAGATGTGAATGCAATTTTGTTGGGTTTCTCCAAGCAGTCAGGAATTAAGCCATCCCAGACATCTTGGGCCTGATTCCGATCTCGCTAGGAAAGTCCTTCATACGACTCAGATCCAGAGGGATTTCCAAGCGAGACGTGCTCCTGGAGTCCGAACGAGCTAGTACGATGCTGCCATATGCTTATGGACTCGGTTCGCTCGGACTCCCATTGAACTCTATGGGAGCCTGGGTACAGACGCTTACACCGGCTCCCATAGCAGAAAAGGGGTGGGTGGGGAAAAGCGTACACCCTGTGGTGGGCACCCCATGGTGCCCGCCACACTGTGCATACCTGGATTGGGGGGACCCATGGGCATACCCCCGTGACAGATTCGGAGGGCCCCGGGTGAAGGGGGGCCTGCTACGGCCCCCTGAGGTACGCTTTTGACAGCCGTTTCGTCTCGCTGAGACCAAGGCTAAGCGGCTGTCCGAATCGTGCATCGTACTCGCTCGGTCAGAAAACGGCTCAATAGCGCGGCATGATTTGGCTACGAACGAGTCGTACAGACAGGTTCAGGTCCCGGAAACAATTTGGTCGTACACAGGTCGTTCGGACCTGTGTACGGTCATAAACGAGGGCTACTCTACGCATCGGATCTGGGAAAGCCAAATCCGATTTGGAGGCCTTCTGAACGACATCGGAATCGGGCCCGTATTTGGGGGCTTATTGCAATGTTATCAGCACAATCTATAACAACTGCTCTTTGGAAATCGCAGGTTCCTCCTAAAATGCAATCCCGGATGGATAAAATGAATATTGTATATGCTAAAGAGCTTTTGTATTCAAATCAGATATGGACGGTTTAATAAGGTTTGCAAGTATGCTGAGGTGTTTATTATTAAACGAAATACTGTTTTAATGACTTTATGGTGTCAAGGTACCTTAGAAGCTAGTATTGTATGCTTATGAGCAGTGTAAGCAAGGGAGGATTTGGGGGAGTGGAGTTCGGGAGAAATATTTGGTGGAAAGCTGGGTTCTTGCACTGTTGAACTGCACTTTATTCTGTTTTATGCATAATATGGATACTTAGAATGCACCTTTATGAAATTGCTGCCACAAAGAAGCTTTTCTTATAGCAAGTTTTATTAGGAGCGCAAAACTCAGTATTATTTACTATCTGATGAATTTGATGATATACATTTTTTTTCCTACAAATTATGATGCCTTGTTCAATTTTTAACTAATAGACGTATTTTCTTGTGTGGTGTGATTTATGCTTTGCACTTTATGATGTATGGTCCATGTTGGTTAGTGTATGGTTTGCACTTTATGATTGAAGAAGAACTTTGCTATCACTTTATTCCACCATTGTTGGTATTGAGCTTTGATGATGATGCATTCTGAGGATGAAGTGATTATTTTTGTTGCTTAATTTATATTTTGCACTTTATGATTGAGGGAGAACTCTGCTAGCACTTTATTCTACACTTGTGGGAATGGTGCTTTAACGAAGCTGCACTTTGAGGATGAACTGATTTTTTTGCTGCAAGAAAACAAATTTCTCATGTTGGTTTAGATTTTGTGATAATCTTTTGGGACTTTGGCAAGATACTATTTATTTTATAATATGCTTTTTGTCTATCACTTCTAAGTAATCTACTCCTTTATTATTTATGAAGAATTTGGCTTTAAATTGTAGCATGTTTTTCATTCTTTTGTTTTTTTTCTATGTTTTGGGACAATTTGGCTAACTGATTGCTCTATTCATAGTTGTTGGAACCTTAGCTTTTTTTGTAATGATTCTCTAAATTTATAGAGTGTAGGTTAGGTTCAGCCTAGTTTGGATTGTAAGGCATTGTGTCACCCTTTTACTGCATTGTATGTTTTGGCTCCCTCTGCCAAGGTGCTGTCATAGATATTTCACCTTGATATGTGGAATTTGGGGTGACATCTATGTCCAGAGTGATGCAGTCTGCCAACCCAAGTGTCTTCAAAAAAATCCATTCGGAGGGGGAGGGGGGTTAGTTTGTCTTAATTTTGCTGGTAGAAAGGGCTTTCGAGGTGTAAATTGTAAAGGTTAGCTAGCTCTGTGAAAGGGACATAGGCTATTGCTGTAATTTGTTTTATTTCAAAGGCAAATTGGCTGTTTTGCAGACTGTTGGATGTGTCTCCATACGCTTTGATTGAAATGATTGTCACACCCTTGTATGGCTGTGTGGGGGTAAATTTTAAAATTGGTTTCAATTATGTTTTGTTTATTTTTTGGGGGTAGTAGTTAGTTATATGTTTACTGTGGTTTAAGAGGTCGTACTAAGTGCTGCTTCGTTCATTTGGTAGTAGGGCATATATAAAAGTGATGGTTGTTTTTTGATATTCCCCATGTATGGGGTATATTTGAGTGAATGGTTTGGGACACATTTTGAAGATCCCATCCATCGTCCTGGTAATGACAATGGCTTAGCTTTAGTAAGTTATTTGCCGTAGAGAATATTAGGATTTGTTTATCATTGTTTAGGTTGTCCTACAAAAGGAAAGGTTCCACAGTATTTGTCATTGTTACATTTTCAGGTATTTCTATGTCTTGGTATCCTCTAGAGGAAGGAGGAGTATTGCTGATGGCTTTTTTAGTTTGTGCAAATAAGTGTTTTAAAACGGTTGCAGGTGGTAGTTGCTCTGTGATTTGTTTGAAGACTTTTGGCAGTATATCTTTAAACATTTTGGGGGATATTCTCAACAAATGGCGAAAACTATCGCTAACCTCAGTTAGTGTGAGTTTTCTCATCGCCGAATACCGCAGCAAATTATCGCCGTGTTAGCGGCGTATTCACAACACGCCGCTAAAAGGCGATAGTATCCCCTACCGGGTGAAATGTCAGGCGATAAGATTAGCGGCACGGTTACAAAAATCGTCACCCTAACGTGAAAAAAGTGGCGATGGGCAATTAGCGGCCAGGAACGGCACGCTAATTAGCGTCAGCGCACCTTTTTTCACGGTAGGCAGGAAAAATCACTATAAAACGCCTGCTATGCAGTCCAAACACAAAAAAAAAAGAAGAAACATTTGAGACGAACCATGGAGGAAGCTGGACCCAGCACAGATGCCAACAAGAACCCCACAAACACCCAGGAGGACCAGCCAGAGACCCAGGGGAAGGGCAAGCAGAAGAGGAAGAGGAAGACGCGGTTCAGTCAGCAGGAAAACCAGGTCTTGATTGCGGAGGTGGCAGAACACCAACAACAACTTTTTGTCAGCTCCACTGTGTCATTTGCAACCAAAAATGCAATATGGCAGTCCATCGCGGCCAAGGTGAATGCCGTCGGAGAGGTGAGGAGGACAGTGTACGACTGCAAGTAGCCCTGGCATGATGCTAAGCGCAAGACCAAGCAGAAACTTGCAGCCAACCTGAAAGCAGCAATGCAGACTGGAGGTGGGAGTCCAGCGCCACAGGAGGAGCTGGATGCGTTGGAGGAACAGGTGTCCCAAGTCATCAGCGAGGAGATGGTGGTTGGAGTTCCGGGACAGGATACTGCTCAACACGACCAGACACAACAGCAACAGGGTGAGTACCAACCAGGGACTGGGGGGACGGGGTGAGATGGGCCCAATGGCACTCATGCACAATTAAATATATTGCAGTGCACACCCACAATGACTGCGGATCATGTCCCGGATCCCCTTGGCCCTGGTGGCATAGACATATATCACCCTACTCAACCAATACATTGCAAGACACATATTGGTGGGCTCACAGACCTGGAAATGTGCACAGAAAAGTCAAACAAGACCACAAAATAAGGTCTGCGTGAAAGAGCAAAGGCCCACATTGATTGGAGATGCGGCAGGCTGTCAAAATGACCCCCTTGCCTCAACACCAGGCATATGCATGTTCCCATATGTCAGAGTTGTGTGCAAGAATGTGCATGTGCATCAAGGGTGACACAACTGCACATACACAATCTTGCACACAACGCAGACACACGCGCACAATGCTGCATGTCTGCTGACATTGGTGGTGGCCTGCCCACTCATGCACATGATCAGTCACACACAGAGTGCATCCTCATGTTTAGTATCAGAGAGATGCGGCCCAGTGCAGACGATTTGTATATGCGTGCTGTTGAGGAAAGGGGGCCATGAAGACATCCTGCCACATCTCCAGTAAATGTGTCCGCCTGCTTGTCCATGAGATGCAGTCCTGTGTACACAGTGACGGCTTGCAGTGGGAGAGCTGCGGGCAGTGGTGCAGGGTGGTGGTGCAGGGCGGGGGAGGGACAGGATGGGGGGTAGTGGAGTTGGACACATGACCATCCCCAAAGGCATAGCCCCTCTGCCACACAATTGCAAATGCATCAGGAATGTGTCAACCAAATCTGTACTGAATGACTTGTCTGTGTGCCAGACTCACAGAACTACAATGTCCCTGTAAAGAAGTAAGACAACCAAAGTATGACAACAAGCAAGGAAAGCAAAGTTGCAACAAATAATGACAACTAGCCAAATGGCACACTCACCCCTGAGGTCGATTTGCACACCTCCACACTCAAGTGCACACATCTGCCATACAGAAAAAATCATTCCACATCAGTCCTGGTGTGAGTTGCCCATTACACCATTATGTGCATGTAAACCTATCTGTTTGGTAAGTCAACTGTGTCAGTGAACAAATATGCAGTCATGGTTGTTATCACCCACACGCAAAGCCATGCATTCAATATTCGTAAGCAGGACAGCATGTATCATCCATGTGACCTGCTGTGTGGCACATACACAAACACACATCACCCTGCCATTTGCATCTGTTGGGAGGGTGGCGGTAACAAGGCCTGAGCACCACTAATACGCATTAGGAAATCCACATCCATCAAATCCAGGCCCACTTACACACCACACGTGGGGTCAACGTTGAGGGTAATGGGTGTTGACACTGTCTGTCTAGCCATCAGCAACAATAGAAACTCATGCAGCACCATACTCACAACGGGTAAGCCAACAGGAGGGCAGTAAGCAATGCATGCAAGACAAATCATGACTGACGACATGCACACAAGACAAATCACAATAGACAAAGCTACCTGGATGCACATGTGTACAGCATAGTGCAGCACACATTGAAACAGCAAGTAGGCCTTAGTAGCCAATGCGCCTAAAGGGAGCCCTCCTCACACATAACTAATCTTGCAACAAACACATGCACATGTGCAGTACACAGCAAAGGTGCGGGTCTGTGAGCCATACCGACAAAGCAAGTGACAGTGCATGATGAAAAGCATGTCTGCACCCCAAGCATCTCAACATGGTGCAGGTCACGTCACTGAGGTGGTTGAGTGTGGACCACATCCCTAACGGAGCAGGTCACACTCTGACACATCCTCGTGTACATACAACCCCTGACGTAAACAAGACATCTGCTGAAAAACAATGCACAAGTGTCCCAACTCTGACAAAGACACATATTTACCCCAGCTTGCAACATCTCAGCATTGTAAATGCACAGAAGTGAAGGCTCACTGCCTGAAATGGATAAGGGGTAGTAAAACCAAAGCTGCATGGGCGAGTATCCCACAATGCAGCGCACACACGTAAAAATCGGAGCTCATCAACATTGACTACAATGTGGGAAAAACTGCATCACCTTCACAACTGAACAGAGGACACAACTGGTGCCACTTGTGTGTATAAACTGGCCAATCACATTTGTCATAGCTGTAAACTGTGAGATGACAATGTACAAGTAGAACCTCATATCCGTGATGTAGTAGAAAAAGTCAACATCCTACAACAAATAGGCAGCTCCTCCCAAACAGTCACAATGTACATTGTCATGCAGTCTGCTTGTAAACTCATCCAATGCATGATCATACATGAAACGCACAGTTAAACTGCATCTCCCCTTTACATTGCAGAGGGAGAAACATCACCTCCTGAACAGCAGCCTGTCCCACTCTTTACTGATGAAGAGGAGGAATTCGACACCATCAACACGGACACCCTCCAACAGCTGCTAGACTCCATCAGCACCCCATCTCCAGGAGCAGGGCAACCCAGCTGCATCGTGCAAACCCCACCCCCTGCACAAACCACACAGCAGCAAGCACCTACCACAACGGCTGTCTCCCAGGACCTCCCGGACACACACCTGGCATTCCAACGCCGTGTGTTAGAGGTCCAGCAGGAGATGGCTCATCAGGTGCGGGTGGGGTTTGACAGCCTGGCGGCAAAACTTGATTCCGTATGTGGGTGTCTGAGTTCCATCCGGGACCACCTACAAAACATCACGGACACCCACAGTCCGCTCAATGCTCTCCAACACTCCATGGCTGACATCGCTGGAGTCATGACTCAGAGACAGGAACAACTGTCCAGTCAGAGTGGCTCCAGTGATGGCAGCCAGGAGTTGGGCTGCATGCGGAGGATAATGGAGAACATGGAGCGGATGCAGGCGGAACAAATGGCTGCCACGGCTGCACACCAGCGAGATGTAGCTTGAATCTTCCCTGCCCTGCAGATCATCATCACTGCATTGCTGCAGCAAGGTCTGGCACAGATGAATGCCGCTGCTGCTGCTTCTACATCCACATCTCCGCCCCCTGATGTGTCAGTGCCTCACGGTGCTGCAGCCAATCTACCACCACCCACATGTGAGGCACATGACACATCAGAGGACGAAGATGTGGATGATTTTGCCTTATTGCAGAGGAGGAAGTGGTAGGATTCATCTATGCTAAATGACCAGTTTCTACTTGGTTCTGGGCTTAGCATCATGCCTCGGAATATCACCTTCCACTGTCCCTCGATACACTCTGTGACACCTTGGACCTCGACATGGACTGCCATATTTTGTCTGGTTACCAATGACACAGCAATCAGACTGCTGACTGAACTCTTCCTCATCCTTTGGACTTGTCAACCCTAAAGGACTCTGTCTGGCCCTCCACTGGGCATCAATGTAATGTGGGGATTGCATGGCCAAGTACTGGTCCAGTCTCCAACTATGTCAACGGACATGTGAATAAATATTTTGAAGTCACACAGAAGTCTGTTGTCCATGACCAATCCAGTATAGCAGTCTGTTGAAATGTAGGAGCAGTGAATCCACCAAAAGGTACACCCAGGGAAATAATACAAATGTACATGTTTTACTGTGATCCAAATAGGCAGTGAGATGACCGGGTATGTGTGAACCAGCTGTGTCCCCATTGCTCCAATACAACAATCTAGCAATATCCCAACTTAGCCCCACATCCATGAAGGAAATAGGAATTTGTGTAAAAAAGTCAAAGTCTGTTACAGGTCACAAGTAGTGTCCCCCTTTACAATATCAAAAAGAATATCTCTTGGCATATCTACTAACACTGTACAGGGTGGACGAAGCCTGTTGTGATGGTGCACATTGCATGTCACATCCCAAGATGGTGCACACCATATACACATTGATGAAGATACGTAAGGGCACATGCCTATCAGCCATAAATTGAACCACAATGTCTGCCTCAGTGAAGTAGAGTTGCCAATTGGGACTCACCCCAAAGTGTAAGCATCAGTCAGTCCCTTCCTGTGGACAAACAATGCTTACTGACTTTAGAACCCTCACATGCTGTGACCACTGTGAGCGGCTAGGGCAATGTGACAAGGGATGTGTGGTGCACTGCACTGAGCATATATTCAGAAGCAGTGCCACCATTTCAAGGGTGGCATCACTATGAGCCAATGCCAAAAGGTAACAGCTGAGAGAAGTGGCCATGACACTGGCACTACAGGGAGCAATGCAACATTTCACCTCTTGTGTGCAGCAGAACTGTGTGCACGCACAAAAACGTTAAAGGTGACAAAATTATGACTTTCCAACTTTAGTGATTCACAAAAGGCATTGAGGAGAAGTGAAGTCAGTACATCTAACTGTACTACTCCTAAATACCAGTTGTGAATACCAGAAAACGTAAACGCATGACTTACTCTCAGATGACTTATGTGAATCAGGCTGACTGTTCTGCCATATGCAGTTCACAATGGACCCACAGAAAGACTACTACTTGCATGGCCCGGAGGTTCAGCCTCCATGCACAGGAACATATAATTCAAATGAATCTGACACACTTGCACTACGCAGCAAGTGTGACAAGGTCTGTGCAATGTAGATGGACTCAGCGCCAGGAGCATGTGAGATGCAGGGCTATGACGCAATCTGTGGTACCCGGCGCATACATCCATCTCCATGATGGATAACAGTAGCTACTACAATATCCTCTCAATGCCATGTCCCTACGTTGTGTTGTAAATGGGCAACAATGTGCTGTCCAACTCCGTGAGTCACACTTAAGATGTATAACTTCACAAACGACTGCCCCTAGACTAGGCCGTAAATCCTACTTGCCACCCTGTTATCCATGCAAGTTTACTGTGCTCACATCTAAGGTATCCTGACACAATCCATCCTGCTAAGTAACATGTCATGACCACACTTACACATTCAACGGAGTGTCCAGTGATGATATGAGATGCATACAAGGTGAAAAGCCACACTCCACCACATCACCCCTGACATAAGTGCAAGCAGAAATCAAAACTAGTAACCATTTATTATAGAATTACAAAATGTATCTTTCCTAAACTACCAATAATCATAACTACTACTAATCTAAACTAAACTAACTAGAATAAAGTGAAAAAGTACCTGAACTCTCTACCCTAACTAATCCTAAACACGCAACAACATATCTAATACATCAACCCCCTCCCACCCTTAAGGCACATCATGAGACAGGACAAAGACATCTAAGCTATACACAAACTAACTACACACTTAACCTACACAAAGATATATTTTTTTGTATTTTTAGATTTTTAAACAACAAAGACATCAACCCCCACCCAAAGGAAAAGGAAACTTATCCCCAAATACTATATAATAATAATAATCTAAAACTACCTTAAAATCTAACACTACCTATGCCTACACTAAAACTACACTACCTAACACTTAAAATACTTACCTAACACTACCTAAAATACTAGATTAAACATTGGGGGAAGGGAGAAGAGGGGGATGGGGCTCTACATGGGCAGGCATCATGGTAGTCCCAGGGCTTTCCTCATGTCCTCCATGAGCCTGGTCTGCTCGGACATCTCCCTCCTAATCTCTGCCAGCATCACATTGTTGTCCATCAGAGTCCTCCTGTCCCGCAAAGTGAAAGTCACAACCTGATCGGCAGGTGCAGGTGGCATTGTCCCCTGTGTGTGTGAGGTTGTAGGGGGATGGGACACTGCCTGTCCACGCTGGGACCCACCACTGACGCCAGAGGGTCCTGGGATGGCCTGTGTGCCACTGCTTCTCCCACGTGTTGCTACCTCGGGCACCGACTTCCAAGTGCCAGCTTCCTGGTCTTCCTGGTACCTCCGTTCCATGTTGCGGTACCCTTTCGCGACCTTCCTTATGTGGAGGTACCGGTCCTTCCTCACCTGGAAGGCGTGGGACTCCTCTGGCGTCATGTTGTCTGTAAAATATGAACAATGGAAAATTGTGAGTCCTTTGGACTATGTCAATGTTCTCCATTCAAATCTGGCATACAAGATCACTTAAAAATGGGAGCCTACACTCTGGCGTAACTATGTGTATTCAGAGAGTGACCTGCACAACAAAATGTTGAATCCAGGATCAGTGACTACATGCTGGGGAGACTGACATGCCAGTGCATGGCATGGGACATGTACAGTCACAACCAAATGAGACTGTCAGTGTCAAATGATGGTGCTGTGACATACCCTGACTGAGGGTGACATGTACAAGGAATCGGAGGAGGGAGGCATTATCCCTCCGTGTGTAGCGCCACCCTCATCCTCTCCTGCAACACAGTGCAGCATCATATGTACGATGCTCATGTGCAGCCCTGCGTGTCCCCCAGCGACTGTGTGCAGTGCATCAAGTCTGCGCAAACACAGGCACTCTTGTACAAGAGTGCAAGGGTGTCTGTGTGCAGGGGGGCTTGTTAATGTGTAGGAAGGTTACCCTACCGGCACAGGAGCAATACTGGGACAGCCCTACTCACACTTTCATCTGTGCTGCATCATGCAGCAC
The DNA here is from genome assembly GCA_963921515.1 of Calotriton arnoldi. Classification (NCBI taxonomy): domain Eukaryota; kingdom Metazoa; phylum Chordata; class Amphibia; order Caudata; family Salamandridae; genus Calotriton; species Calotriton arnoldi. The sequence goes on from CAWUFW010011932.1 coordinate 156,325, forward strand.
ACATGGAAACACGTCAGGTGGCTGAACACTGACTTGTACATGAGGCGCTGGGCCTCTCTCCACCACTACTTCACAATAGGTGACGCGTTGCTGCCCAGAGGGGAAACATCGTTTCATATGAATTGTCAATCATGCATGTCTTGGATCCACTATTGTCACTCCGTAGTAAATTTCACTACGCAGTCCTTCACAACGCAAACTGTTACAAGGCATTCCCCATTGTAACGTCAACCTGGAGTCATAATGGTTATTGTGTTATAATGGGCAATGCATTCTCACAGATAGCGTTGTAGAGGCCTGCATTGTAAAATATATGGCACAGCAATAATTGCAGGACTAAAGCATGCGTGGTAAATGCATGCGGAGTGATGTCACCAAATTGTACAGAGGGGCTCATTCACCTGAGCCAGAGTCGACCAGGGAATTACCCCAAGGAGGAAGCATGACAACACCATTGCAGTGGCCAAACATGCCTATGTGATTCTTTGGGCCATCTTTGCTAGGTGTTTGTGGAACGTGCCATTGATATGCTTGGCTCAGAACTACGCACTGCTACTTCTGTGAAGCTGGTATGCAGCATACCTGCGAAATAACTTTGACGACCTGTGTCTGAGCACGCACGGCCTGACAACCACAGCCTCCTTGTGCATGATCGGTCACACTTGCACAGTCATCTCAGTCAAGGATGAACATGCATTCCATGTCTGCTGATACTCATCAGCTACACCACTTACATGTCTCCTATCCTATCAGTGCGCTCTGTCATCCACATGCATGTGCTGTAGTGACAGAACCCATAGACCTAATTTACATGTGTATCACTGACTGGGAATGTGCAAAGTTACAACTGGAAGACAAATGCAGAGCTCCACCTTAACCTACTGATTCATACACACTTATGAGTTCAACAAAACATCATCACACTGTAGGCAAGGTACATGTGATACACACCCATACTGCATACTACGCCATCGCTTGTTTTAGCCAGCCATTCCTGACACCGCACTATGCCAATATATGATGTCCAAACTCACCAGTGGCGTGTGGGTCCTTGAACTTGTCGATGTCCCCCTGCGTGATGAGAGGTCGTCCAGCTGTGAGACATAAAACCCAATATGTGTTGGTATCAGACGTGAAATCACATGTGTCATATTCATCTTACATATCATCACCATTACAGACAATGCTCCTTAACTGTACTGTTGCACATGTGTAACATGTTTGCTATATGATTGGGTCTACTTTGCCTGCCATTCACACAAGACCTGTGAATGCTGAGTCGGGCCAGACAAGACGACAATGCTAGAAAACTTGCGCATTCTAGTTGTGTGACACATTCACAAGGCCCCATTTCTACACGCAACATGATGTTATACATGCTCTGTGTACGATTGCATCGCTGCCGATCGGACAAGGCTGTTTCACAGGTGTTGGTGGTGTATGACAATCTGGGGATGTCCTGTTACCTATGAGCTATTGTACATGTTTCAAAGATTGTCACACAGAGCATATGTACAACGGAAGCATAGCAAACGTACAAATATTCATGTGCACACCATTTGTACACTTCCTTTTGTGCAGCACACAGGTCCCAGAAACAATGCCTTGAATTGTTCAGGTACAGTCACCCTTCCTGTGCACGAACAATCTTTGTCCTGCACACAGTATTGCACAATGGTGCCAGCCTTGGCACTACAGTGCTAAGTGTTGCATCAGCGCTGTGGATAACACCAACCTGCACCCTATGCTTGTCAATATGATGCAGCGTTGTGTTTCTCATGTGCCAACGTGAGGCGTGAACGCATGATATCTCCCGCCTCACTCTGCCACATTTTAGCACTTGGACACCAGTGTGTCACACACGTAAATTCTGGCTTTACATTACAGTGTTCATAATTTAATTTGGAGTTTCAACTTAGCACACTGTAGGCCAACGATGACTCCCAGGTGGTCCAGCAGGTCACCCTCACGGGCCAGGCAATCCTGCCAGCGGTGCTTCCATTGGCGCACAGTCCGGTCCACCCCAAAGACACACAGCATCTGCGCCCGCACACGCTCCCACCTGACCTTCCGCACCTTGACGTCATATCCGGAGAGGATACGGCCTCCCATCTCCACCATCCGGGGCAGGTAAAAATTAATCAACCAGAAGAAGCCCCCCAATGCTCCCTCGGACATCCTGCCCTCCCTGCCCACACCCACCATCTCCCTGCACACACCTAAACCCACTGCCACAAATCAAAACCCAATATAACCCAATATAACAGACCCAACAACTACAAAATAAGTTAACTACCCCAAGACAAACGCCCGGCAAGATTGAGGACAAGAGACAATTAAACATGTAAAACAGGTACACCACACTTCACAGGGACACTATCGATAGGACACAGCAACACTCTCCAATTCAACAATCTGCAGCACACACCACCAAACACCTCCAGCACTCTCCACAATCACCAGCAATGTGCTCAAAAGAGAAAGTGAAAGTGCACAGCACTCCTCCAATAAACAGGAAGCATGCAGACATCACTTCCTGTGTGTTTGCAGCCCGTTTTTTGACATAGCGATGAAACTCTGCACACAAAAAGGCTTTGGGGTAACATTTTGTATAGTTCAATGTGTTTAGCGATGTATTTTCCATCGCTAGTATGAAAAATACATCGCATTTTCGGACATGCAGGCATTTTTGCACGCTAAGTGCAAGTTCTTACATAGATGAACAGTCTTAGATGAAATTTCATTTCTTGTCCCAAAGAACCCCATGAAAAGCTTGATTTGACCCCAAATGACACCCTTAATTTCATAATTGGCCCCAAATGACACCCTTAGTATCATATTTGTCCCCAAATGACACCCTAAATTTCATATTTGTCCCCAAATGACACCCTGATATTCATAGTTTACCACTGTTGATACCCTATATGTAATTTTTATCCACATATGACATGCTGAACAGTAGAATTTCATACGACATTTGACACACTAACATGTCTAGTTTAGAACAAATGTCACCCTAAACAGCATCTCTGTTCAGAGGTGACATATCCACCATCAGTTTAAAATTGTGATATTGTTACCACTTAATGTTACACTTACACTTGTTAGGGTGATGTACTCATGCGGAGGAGAAACATGCACACAGGGTATGTGTGTAGTATTTTTTGTTTACATATACTGTGCTTATGGGCATTTTGAACTGATATAGGATAGCTGAGGACCGTCACGATGCGACGTGCTCAGGTGAAGAAATTGTTTATGATTCTGATCCTACTGCAGAAGTTGTGGGGTGTGCTCCACCTGCCTCATCTTCCTCATCATCCTGAGCATCGTCCAGTGCATCTCGCACTTGGATCCATGGGGCATTGGTGCGTACACATATATTGTGCAATACACAACATGCTATGATAATCTTGCACACTATTTCTGGGCTGTACAACAGTCTTCCACCTGTGATGTCAAGGCACCGGAAACGTGACTTTAGCATGCCAAATGTGCACTCCACAATGCCCCTGGTGCGTCCAAGAGCCAAATTATACTGCCTCTGGGCCTGGGTGTTGGTGGCTCGGAGGGGTGTCATCATCCATGGGGTGAGTGCATATCCTTGATCACCTGTAACATGTAATGGCGAGATGTGTCCATTATTAGTTATGCATTCTGTGTGGGCAGTGTTAATAGTGTTGTGGTGTGTGATTTGTGCTACTTTGGGATTAATGTTTGCCATGTGTAGCTTCTGACAAAATGACCAGCATCAATGCGAATTACATTGCCTCACAGCTGCTCGTCCCTCCCCCGAGCCTATTTACTTGTGTGCGCTGCGCGGTTGCATCACTAGTACTCCAACAGCGCACCAATGTCAGGCCTGTCTGCACATGTCCGCATGCCTGACACCTACACCAGCAGGGTCCCTGGCTCTCCTAACATCTAGCGCTACCAATCATCCGCACTCCTCGCAGTCAACGCCAGGAGAACGTTTAGATGCCAATGGGCCACACCAGACACGCCTCACATTCTGTTCAGCTACTGCCGCTGCCACTAGACCTTCCCCACCGCCCAACACCTGAAGTTTCCAATCCAGACCTGCCACAAAGCAACAGTCAATGGCACCTTCACCTGCAGGACCCACAGAGGGCGGGAACGCTTCGCAATCACTGTCAACATCATCACACGCCACGTCATCTACTCCATAGACTACGTACTCATCCATGAGCGGAGCCTCCACCTCACATACCACAAGAACTCCAAATCCATTACCCTCTGGCAGATGCTTGCTAACATCGAACTGAGCCAACTCTTCTCAACACTGAGCCACAAGGCAGGGCACACCTTTGACCCCATCTTCACATGTGGAAACTGTGTCCACTTCATCAACACCACTCAACGCCCATGGTGTGACCAGCACAGCATACACTTCCTCGTTGTGAAACCCCATGACACCCAAACCCACACAGAGTTACTGGAGCAGAGTCACCGAGGTTCTGGTACACTCTACCATCAACAGCAACACCCACACCACTGCAGGCAATGCCAACAGCACTGGTCGGAATTACCACACATGTCCCTTCAACTGTGTATACACACTTGCCCCAATATGCTACTCGAACATACATCGTGTAATGAATGCCACCTCGGTCACCAACAACATCCAAGATGACAGATGCATCTGCAGACGCCTGGAGTAGAACTGGAGCTACATGGAGGGAACCATTGGTCATCACCACCTACAAGGACACCTAGCTCATACTCTCCCTCAACAAGGTGCAAACAAACACCAGACTGGGGTTCCAGGGAGGATTGCAGCAAGTTGCAACATGGATGTTCAACAGTTGGGGGGGGGCTCTACAAAGAGGAGACATTAGTCCTCATCCTCGTGACCACCCCATCAGCATGTGGCAACACCTGGTGGGCCATCGCCTTAGGCAGCCCCACACGACAACTCAAGGTACCTAGGCATCGTACTCGACTCCTCCCTCTCCATGTACAAACAGGTCTACGCAGTGGCCTGCAGCTGCGTCGACAGCCTCTGCATCCTCCATGCTACCTTCACATGGTTCCCACCCCCCGTCAGGTAGGACAGTCACCAACGCTGTCATTGCCATCAGGCTGGACAACGGAAACGCACTATATGCCCACATGGACATGTCTGTGCTCTGCACAGTCAAGACTGTCCAGCACACCACTGCCACACTCGGTCTTGTGTACATTCTTTCTTCGTAGGTCGAGTACCTCCATCGCACATACTTGGTTCGGACCTCTCCCCACATTTGCAATTGTGTGGCAGAGGGGCTATGCCTTTGGGGATGGTTTGTCTACATGGCTGGCCCCAGTTACCACAGTTACTTGTGTTGTGGTGTCTGGTAAGTGGGCATGTTGATTGGTATGTTGTATGTGATTTTGGAACGTGTGCATTCGATGATAGTGGAGTTGAGGTGTGTGGTGTGTTCAGTTAGTACTTACCAAAAAGCAGTGCATTTCCATATGTGCCATACTGAAAGCGCTGGTTGATGATGGACTGTCGGAAGATGTAGGAATCATGCACACTGCCTGGGAACTTGGTTACGACATTGGTGAACAGGCCCCGGTGGTCCACTATTGCCTGCACATTGATGGAATGTGTGTGCTTTCTGTTGCGGTATATGTGTGCAGTTTTGGCAGGAGGCACAAGTAGGACATGTGTGCAGTCAATTGCCCCCAACACATGCGGGAAGCCAGCTATGGCGTAGAACCCTTGCTTGGTCTCCAGCTGTTCCTGCGCAGTGTTGGGAAAGTGAAGGTGCTGGGGTATCAGGCTGATGATGGCATCCAAGACAGTTGTGAGGAACTTTGATAGGGCTGGCTGTGAGACTCCTCCGACTCGGGCAGTTGTTGGTTGGAAGGTACCAGAGGCCAACATGTGCAGCATAGCCAGCAGCTTTGTTTGCGGAGGGATGTTGGTTATCCGCTGTGTTGGTGCCGTCAGCCTGTGGGCTATCTGGGTCAGGATGTGGAGGATGGATGTCCTTTTGAGCCTGTAGTGGGCAATGAAATCCTCTGGTGTTAGGTCTGTGAGGCTGAGGCGTCGGCGATGGACCCGCTGTCTTATTCGGCGCAGTCTCGGTGGTGGTCCTGGGGGAGGTGGCAGTGGCAGTGATTGCTGTTGCCTTCTTGGTGCTCCAAGCTGCATGATTAGTACCTCCATGGCATCAGTGGGTCTTCAGATGAGGCTCTGGGCTAGTCTCCCTTATGCACTGCTATTTATCACCATTTTTAAGACCTCCTTTTTCTGGTCTTAAGTTCCAGCAGCTAACGGCCCTTAGCGTGTGTTTTTTTATCACATCGCCAGTCCGTGCGACCGTTGAGAATATCGCAAAGTGGGGTTAGCGTGCATTTTAACACGGGAATGCCTACATTGCATATGATTAGCGTTAGTTGTCGCTAACATCGTTGGTGATGTTATTAGCGGCCGCTATCGCCAGGAAGCTGTTGCTAACGGCTGTTAGCGACAGCTTGTGAATAGGGCGATAAAAAGATTGCCGCTTTAGCGGCAGAAAAGTGCCGCTAACGCGGCGATATCGCCTTGAGAATATGCCCCTTCGTTTGTGGGCTCCTGGGAGCTAATGCTTGCCTCTCTTATATCCTACAATACCTCCCTTACTTCTATTTATGTCACATTTGGGGGATGGTTGTTCTCTCCTACACAACATCACCTTTAGTATTTGCTCTCCGATAGCATGCATGAGAATAATATCTAATACATTTTCAATTTATATTTTCTGTTGATGCACTTTCTTGTCTGTAGGTGTGGCCCATGTGATTTAGTAACTGTTTCCCTTTCTGCAATGTTATGTATTTTGCTGCCTCCATCATTGTTACTGAAAGTTGTGTAATAGTATATATACAATATTCTAAAGTGTGTAAGTTTGTTATTTACATGTAAAATTATGCAACTACTTATATTTTGTATACCTACATGCATTTCTGTTTCGATGTTTCACATTGTTTTTCAGCTTTTCTGTTGGGAGTGTTCTAATGTGGAACAGGTGTTTTTTTTCTATTGGATGGAAAAAAATCAGTTTCATTTTAAATGTTAATTTGTTGATAATTTGTATTTGCTATTTGGCAGCGGTGGCCGGCACAGGTAAACGCGGTGGGGTGGGAGCGGGGGAAGACGACAGACGACGGAATAGTATAATTAAATAAATAAATAACCCCTATTCTGTCTGTCGGCTTCCCCCTGCAGTGTCCTGACCCGTCCCACCCCCTTACGGCATTTACCTGTGCCAGTCGCCACTGCTATTTGGGTGAGTTTATAGTTTTTTATTAATTTATGTATGCTTATTTTGTTATATGTTTTTGCTGGTTTGTCATAGTTGTTTTTTTCAGGCAGTTTCTCACTTTTACAAGTCTTAGGGGCCCATTACGATACCCGGCGTAAAAAAATCCGCCAGGCATGGAAGCGGCAAAAATCCGCCCGCACACACCGTCTGAACACCGACCACGCCATTACGATTACACAAACCGAAAACCGCCATCGGCGGAAAAATCCACACAAGATACCGCCCGCCATCGTCCGAGTCGGAGTCAAACCGCCCGCCACGGACGGAAACACGCACGACAACACAAAACCGCCCGCCCTCACGGCCGACACACCGCACGTGAAATTACGATCGCACCGCCATGAGCGCGGGAAAACTACAAATATACCGCCCGCCAGCGCAAACAACGCCGATGAGAATCGACACGGCAGAAGCCATGGCGCCCACGTACCTGCACAGAAACCATCCGCTCACAAAACCAATAGCACACAACATGGCCAACAAGTCCACACAGCAAGGCACGCACAAATACACAAGCACAGTACACATCCCGAAAACACCCCCCGGACAAACAAAAACTACAAAGGCCAGAACCCCAGACACAACACACCTGAAAACAACAGACCATGAGGACACACCCACATAGGTAAGTACAAAAGCAGCACTCCCACAGACCACAACCCCTTGCAACATTGCAAACCAGAGAGGAGAGGAGAGGACACAGTGACACAGCAAGGACAGCAGCACACCACAGAAACGCACACATCACAACCACCACCACCACCACCACCACCACCAAACACCTGCACCACAAACCCCCTGCACATTACACAACACACACCGCACCAGCACCACAAACACCATGGCACCACAAAGAATGCCCAAGTTCACGCCCATTGAGCTGACGGTCATGGTCGACGAGATCATCAAGGTGTACCCACAAATCTATGGGAACATGGTCCAGCACACACCACTAGCCACCAGAAACAGAATGTGGAACCGGATCGTAGACCAGGTCAATGCAGTCGGGACCCTGCCCAGGAACAGAGGAGAAATAAACAAACGTTGGAATGACGTCAAGAGCCTGGTCAAGAAGAAGGAGGGCAAAAACAGAGAGCTGGCTGCCGTCACTGGCGGAGGGAATCCCGCGCTCTTCAAGACCTTCAAAGCGTGGGAGGAGAAGGTGCGAGTCATAATACATCCGGAGATCCTCGCCGGATTAGCAGGAGAGTGGAGGCTGGTAAGTACAAACTAATGTATACCAGCACACCGCTATGTACTCACATGCACTACCACCATGCCACAGCTCCCAGAGACAAACACCCCCATGTCCAGCACACAATACACAACACATCACACACACATGCAACAGACACCACCACACACAGCCCAAACCGAACAACTGTAAGATACGTGGGGACATGTGTACACTCAGCCAGCCACGTAACCACCAACAGGTCCCCAAATATGCCAGAAGCGCCACAACGAGCACCCACCACACCCATGTGTCCGCCACAGCTGCACTAACCGACAAGTAACAGGTAAGTGGCAGGAACACAAAGTGCAGTGGGTGGGACGGTGGACAGCCCAAGTACAACACACACCAGGCCCCTAGTCCCACAGCACAGCAAGGAGGAGCATCCCCCACACCCCACAGCCACGTGTCAGCCACCGCAGTGCACAACGACAGCCGAAAGGCAGACATCACGGTCCACAGCAATCGGTGTCAGTGGGTGTCCAGCCACCCCACGACCCACAACACCCCCCACCCCCACAGACCTGCAACATGGAGCACCCCCCGCTTAGAGCCATGTGGCATCCAGTACAGTGCACGCACGAACAACTTGCAGGTGGGAAACTGGACAGGGCTGGATTACTGGAGGCATGAGGACCGGAACACGACCAACACATGGGACATGTCACGTAGCAGACGAACATGCAGCACCGCCCACCGTCACGAACAAGTGAACAATGTGCACACGGACATGAACAACAGACTCACACCCCACATGACCCATCACAGACATAGCAACACCCAAGGAGCCACGTCTGCATGCACAAGCCACACTGAATATAGTACCACACGGCAGCCACTGTGTAACTCATCACACACAACCGAAACACCATTGAAGTCCTGTCCATGTAGCCCCTACTGCCTGTCAACCACACACCCCACAACTACGCCTATGTAAGACAAACAACACTAGACGCAACAGAGCGGAACAACATAAATGCACACGAACACCACTGAACCCATCAAACACACAGACACACCATGCACATACAACATACCATCCATCCCATCCGTCAGCCCCAGTCTCATGAAAGGCATGTCATCCGCACAGCTGCCACACATACAGCAGTCACGCTAAGATACATGCCCATGACCAACCATGTGCCAGAAGTCAATGAAGCGCACGACACACTGTGAGCAACAACACACAACATGGGCCACACCCCCCGAGCACTGCAGTGATGCACATGGCACAGGGCAGCACGCACACCAAGGAGATGGGACAACTGCAATACGTTGGCTGGCACACAACCATCACTCACTCATAACGATGCGTCCAATGCCATGTCCAATAATCACAACAGACAGCAAATATGCAGGCCATGTCAAGCATGCACACACCTCAAACCATGCACTGCCATGCTGCCACAACACATGTCACGTTCGGCACCCATGGCTCACAGCATGTACCCCAAAAGCATATTCCCTCCCAAATGCGAATCTGGGGCATGGCCCCCATGTTGCCATATGCGTTCCTAAGCGTTCCATTTGAACCCCAAAAGCATATTCCCACCCAAATGCGAATCTGGGGCATGGCCCCCATGTTGCCATATGCGTTCCTAAGCGTTCCATTTGAACCCCAAAAGCATATTCCCACCCAAATGCGAATCTGGGGCATGGCCCCCATGTTGCCATATGCGTTCCTAAGCGTTCCATTTGAACCCCAAAAGCATATTCCCTCCCAAATGCGAATCTGGGGCATGGCCCCCATGTTGCCATATGCGTTCCTAAGCGTTCCATTTGAACCCCAAAAGCATATTCCCTCCCAAATGCGAATCTGGGGCATGGCCCCCATGTTGCCATATGCGTTCCTAAGCGTTCCATTTGAACCCCAAAAGCATATTCCCTCCCAAATGCGAATCTGGGGCATGGCCCCCATGTTGCCATATGCGTTCCTAAGCGTCCCATCTGAACACCAAAAGCAAAGTACAAACCAGACCCAGGATGGGCCAGGAGCCCGCATACACCAGAGTCACAATAAGTAGGGGCACAGCAACACACCCATCGGCATGGCCAATCCGTCCCATGCCACATGTGCACAGCACACAGTCCCATTGCCAAGCACACACAACTACAAATGGTACAGCCACACACACGCCTCCGGGAAACCCATGTACGAGATTGCACGAACTGTTAATGTCAGACGACAAATACATACTTCGCCAGGTGCAACACAATAACAAATCTCATTCTCTCCACAGGTGACGAACTGCTGGATGCTGGGGATGGAGCCAGCAGCCAGCACAGCCAGCCTACAAGCCCCCAACGAGGACACACGGATGTGGAGGATCTGTCCTCCTCTTCGGACACGGACCACCAAGCAGGCCCATCTGGTGTGGCAGGGCCCAGCCGCTCCCCAGGACCCCTCCTACCCACCAACCCTTCATCCAGGGCTGCTGAACATTCCCAGCCCCCTGCTGCCACTGTCGTTGCGGCCACACCCACGGTCATTGCGGCCACTACCACTGCCGCAACCGCCACCATCGCCGCACCGACCACCACCGCCGCCACCACCACCACGTCTTCGCTGGCACCAGCCCCAGCGCAGGTGGTGGCCCGGCTGACTGGATCCACCCTGGGAGCCACAGCGAGGACCGTGGTGAGCAATGTGGCTAGTGGGCAGGCCGGTGGCAGCAGGACTGGTAGGAGGAGCAGGGTCAGGGAAACGCCAGCCTCCCCTGGGAGCCATGCCCTGCCTCAAATGGCCAGAGTCCTTGGGGCCTATGAAGAGGCCCAAGGACAATGGGTCAGGTCTGCTTCAGACACGCGGGAGGTGCTGGGGGTGCTGAGGTCCATGGACGCCCGTATGGGCCAACTCGTGGACCTCATGGGCCAGCTGGTGGTGGCGGTGAGGTCACAGCCAGGGACAGCAGCTCCCCTCCGCCACCACCTGCCGGGGCGCAGGGTCGAGCAGCAGTGTCCAGTTCCCCTATGTCCACAGCCAGTGAGCACACCTCAACCACCAGCATGTCGCAAGCAGGCACCCCCCCTCGCAAACGTGGAAGGGGCCGTCCGAAGTGGAAACCGATCTCCCGGGAGGACTTCGCACGCTCCAAACGCAAGTGAGGCAGCCAGCCAGCCTTCCGCCAGCCTTCCTTGACCAGCCACTGCATTGACTTGGACTACGATCCCACTCCACACAGCCATCTGAATGGCATGTGTGTGTTGGACTATGGACATAGAACCAGTGGGTACACCCTGAGCATCACGCAGCCATGACCGACAGCTCATTGTCACTGCACGCACCACTTTTGTCATCACCTTACACACAATCACATGTCACAGTTTGAAATAAATGCACCTCTTACACTAACTGCTGTTTGTGCCCTGTGTTTTATTTGTACGGAATACAACGGCCACCTTGGGCGGAAAGGCACCTGATGCGTGGCATGGCAATGGAATCCGGAGGGCCTGTAGGGACCTAGGGGTGGGAGACAGAACAGGAGCACATTCAATGAGTGTGTCACACACCCATCACACAGTACATGTCAACAACTACAAGCAATGTACACACATCGCACAGAGCAATAGGGCACAATGCCACAGCCACCAACAGTGGCATACTACCCTGGCCATGGAGCGTTGACACACAGCACGCAGTGAACAAACGGCCACCCTGACACAGCACACACACACCTGCACAGATACAGCCACATCAGCCGTCGTACATGGACACTCACCGTCAAGTGAAGTAGCGGGCGATGAGCTGCTGCCGCACATTACCAGCTTCCTCCTCTCCGCTGTCCTCCTCACTCGAGCTGTCCTGGTCTGCGGGCTGGGGCCCTGGTTGATCTCCGTCATCCACGATGAGGGGGATCTGCTTCCGAATGGCCAGATTGTGCAGCATGCAGCACACCACCACTATCCGGCACACCTTCTGTGGGGAGTACGCCAGCGCACCCCCGGTGCGGTCCAGGCACCTGAACCTGGACTTGAGGAGGCCAAAGGTATGCTCGACCACACGTCTGGTCCTCTCATGTGCCTCATTGTAGCGATCGTCTGCTGGGGTGCGAGGATTCCTCAATGGACTGAGCAGCCATGCCCCATTCGGGTACGCAGAGTCACCTGGGTGTGAGGGACACAGAGAACCGTTGCTATTCCAACTGGACAGGGGACAGCATCGCACAACCAGCACGCTACACCACTCCACATACTCACCGACAATACAGCCACGATCCTGTTGCATATTGGACATCAGTCGTGGCAAGATGCTGTTGCGCATTATGTGTGCGTCATGGGCCGAGCCTGGGAACTTTGCACACACGTGGGTGATCACCATGTCCGCAAGGCACACCACTTGCACATTCAGGGAGTGCGTGTGCTTCCTGTTGCGGTACAGGTGCTCAGTGGCCTGTGGTGGAACAAGGCCGACATGTGTGCAGTCAATGGCTCCAACGACGTGTGGGATTCTGCCAAGGGCATAGAATGCACCCTTCACTGCCGCCAATTCACGAGCCCTGGGGAAGCGGATGTACCTGTTTCGGTACAGCATCATGGCTGCCAGTACATCCCTCAGCACCTTGCTGAACATGGGCTGGGACATCCCTCCTCCAATGCCCACTGTGTGCTGGAATGACCCAGTGGCGAAGAAATGCATGGCGGCCATCACCTTAGCCGTGGGGGTGACAGCAGTCGGATACACCCTGCGGGGACGGAGATGGGGTTCTAACATGGCACACAGTCGATGCAGGGTTGGCCTGTCCAGCCGAAACTTCCTAATAACCTCTGTATCGTCCATGTCCGCCAGCAATTGGTATGGGCGGTCAATGTTCGGTCTCCGCCTAGGGACAATGGCAGAGTACACATGTCAAAGCAACACGACACATAGCAATTTCGCATACACATCACTGACATGACTGAGCAAGCACATGAGCCACAGCCCAGCTGTCAAGCTGGGACGGCACGGCCACAATACACTTACACAGGTCTCCCAACAATGGCAATGGCTAGTGATACAAACCACTGCCATGTGCATGCACATGGGGATCTAGGCCCCAATGACTTGCGGGGCGTGCTGATGGGGACTGACTGCATATCCGTCAAGCGGCAACGCCACGGCAACATGAATGTCTGCTGAGCATGGAACTGCTTCCGCGGCTGGATGAGTATGGCACACGACGATGACGATGTGGGCACAGGCTGAGCGGCCAAAACAAGTGGGACCTGTGGCACGAGGGGATATGAGACAGTAGTAGGTGTCAGCACTGCACCCTATGTACAGCACTGTACGGATCACACCTCCCGAAACATTGACAGGTGTCCACATTGACAGCCCCATGCCAAGACGGCTGTGTGCTTGCAGTCACACGTCACAGGTGAGAGGTTACATTGCACGTGCCAGGTGGCAGACGTACATAGTGGGAGCTGGCATGTGTGTGCATGTGTCTCCTGTTCAGGATCCACCAGATGGGCGCTGACTCTGTACTGACCATTGGACACAGCATGTTCCGTGGAAGGCTTGTGTGTGTGGGATGGTGGCACTGGATGTGCCTCCGTTGGGTGGGGGGCCATGCACAGGGCGGGTACGTCGATGATTGCGCATTGTTGGTCACGGTGGGTGCACCCACTCAGATGTGTTGCCCTGTGTTCAATTCCTATGTCCGCATGATGATGGACTGTAGATGTGGGCAGACTACACATTGGTCGATGTGCTGTCTATATGCATGTGCCTTCACACCAGGCACAGCTGCCCCTGCACATGTGACCCCTGCTGGACTCGCTGCTGGGTCTGTGGAGCTGATGCACCTTCTGTGCGTGGGGCGGACAGCTCTCCTCACTTCCCTCATTGCGCATGTCATGACTTTGCCGCAGGTGACATGGATCATGGAGGGCCCACATGTACGCGTGGGTAGGCTACACATGATTGTTCACTGGTCGCCACCCCAGTCAGTGTTTCGAATGGGAAGGTTGTCGTGCTGGTGGTATGTTCGATGTGGCGGATGGGCGGGCCTAGGTGCGGGCTTACATTCCGGACATGGGGGGGTAGTTGGATTGGCGACTAGTTGCAGTACACACGGGACACGTCTCTTCCTTTCCACATCTGGGTCATCCCTTGTACTCACTGACAGTGATACAGTCATCTTCGCCCCAGCCCTCATGTCCTCCCCTCGCTCCCCCAATATGCATGTGCACCTGCGAGGCTAGCGCTTGCACAGGCAGCCCCAAGCTCGCACCAGAGAGGGCAAGGAGTGTATGTGTGGGTCCAGTTGCACGAGTGGGCTGTCTCAGGGTATGATGTGTTGCGGGACGCCGTCCACCTGCGTGGTGCCCCAAATGGAGACCCGGCCTGCATGGACTATGCATCACAGTCTTCGCCTTCTGGATCCGCCACCTGCGACACCCAGTGGCTGTGGCTGCCCTTGCGGCCAGGCCGCGTCCGTCTGTGACTGATGGCCCACACATTCACTCTTTGGCCTCTCTGGGGAGGGCTCGGGGTGGTGGCGCACGCGCTTGCACTTAGTCGCAATGGCATGTGGCGTTGTTGGTATAATGGGCAATGGATGGGATGGTGCGAGGCACCTCCCGTGACGTCAGTGCTGCTCGTGCTGTGGTGCGTCCCCCTACACTTCCATTTGACTTGTGCCATGCTAGACGTTGAGGTTCTATTGCCTGCGTGATATGACCAGGAGGAGCGCGAGGAGACCTCTCACACACCATGCTCCACTGCCATCCCGTGCCCTGTATCGCCTGTGCGGATTGACTATGTTGGGGTTACACCTGGTCGACTGGGGCTGTGTGTGCCTTGTCAAGGGGCATGGCGGGCGCACAACAGGATCCAGCTTGTCCACAGAGGGTGGGCTGAGGTGCGCCTGGTACCGCTTTGTACGTGTGCCCGGCTGCTGTGCACACACGTGTTCACTCCCCCCGACAGGTGTCCTCTCACAATGCCCAGGGAAGCGGTGGTGTACTGTTCATGACCCCTCCCAACATGGCGTGCTCCAACTTGGCATGTGCGCATCTACCCGTCACACCCACCCACCTGAGCACTGCGTCCATACGACTTCACACGACACATGTGTGTCTTCCACAGTTGTGCTACTCATTTGCGTTGACATCCAATACCAGTGGACTACATGGTCATGTCACGACTGCCGTGTACTTCACATACTCTCATCCTCTCTCATTCGTACTTGTGAAATGAGTCAGCGGAGACAGTTTTGGTTTCAAACATTATATTGAGTCTTCTGTCCTCTGTGATGCAGTATAGTGGACACTACTGGCAGCGGAATACATGTTGAGGATATACTGAGCATGATTGCAAATGGGATAGGGTGTGGGGTTACATGTGATTGGCTGTTGCATGTGGGATGTGGGCTTCAGAGTGACATCTGCTTGGCCAAGGCTGTGCTAATGTACATTTACGTATAGCTGCGGAGCTGCGGACTTTGACACAGACGGTATACATGTAGCCTACCAGACCGCTTGGCATCATGGGCACAGTCCATCTCAGTTCCATGTGACAGGTTTGCTGCGGTTGTTCCTCATGCACGCGTGCATGTGAGATGACATCAGGGCATGTGCTTGCGTGCATGCAGCGGCGTGCCACTTGTTGTTGCACTGTGGTGGTTACTGGACATGTCACAGTCACTGGGGTCGTGTTGTTGTTGTATGCACTTGTCGTCCATGCAAAGGTCCTGGTATGGGATTCCCGGGGCGGGGGTGGGAGGGGTGCAGCACCCACAGACTCCAGGCGACCTATTCATGTCCACTGAGCGGTGTGTGTGTCCATGTGCGCTGGATCCATGTCGTGTCCTGGTTGTTCGTGCAGTTCCGTCCATGTGGGTGCGATACACAGAGCCCATGCCACTGCCTCCCACGATGCATGCGGTGTTCCTGGATGTGATGGGGAACAGTGTGCATGTCCCGGTCATATCCGATGTCATGGCGATGTCGTTGATGGTGTGGTTACAGTTGCCGGTCGTTTGGTATGGCTGTTGTGGTGGTGACTGGCCAGTCCGTGCGGAAGCTAAGCATGGGTGCGGGGTTGGACATCATAGGTCAATCGGGGAACCTGCGTTGTGGTCCGACGAATTTACAGGTTGTCAGGTATGCGATGCCGTCCAGCAGGGCTTCCATGTCATTGGTGGTGTACATGTTTGCCAGCCAATGTAGCGGATGGTGGCTGTCAAGGTGTTGTTCGTAAGTTGTCCCTTGGAGGACCATGATGGGGCATGCTGGGTGACATTCGATGTAGCTGTTCTCGATGAACCGTCGTGTGGAGGCACAGTGGTCCCATTTCAGTGCGGGTGCGATGTTGGCCACATACGCCATGCCCCCATAGGCAGAGCAGGCCCTGTCGTGTGCGTCCAGAGGGAGGAGTAGTGGTAGCAGGTCCGCCTTCAGACATGCCGGGTTGGAGAGGCATATCTCCACGGGATGCTGGTAGGGACACCTCCGACAGTAGAAGACGGGCATGACGCAGCTGAACAATGTGATGCGGTAAGTCAGTCGGTAACTTACGTTCAGCAGGGACAGGAGATCGCATCCCAATATATGAAACAGGTTGGTTTTGTACAGCTTGAGCTGTTCGGCGTAGTTGGGTAGGTGTGTTGCGGTTGCCATTTCGCAGCGGTGCGTTGTGGTGGCGTGCTCCGGCTGTGTGTGCAGTCTGCAATGTGCACGCTCCGAGGTTGCTGTGAGCTCTGTGTAGTCGTAGGGAGACAGGACTTGTGTTCTGTTGGCTTGTTTGGAGGACACGGGCCCTCATCCTACATGCTTCTCAGACAGTTCAAGGTCAGTGATGTGTGACTCCTTCCAATTAACTTGCATGTGGCCGACATGGGGGAGTGTTTTCTTCTTTCTTCCCCGTCCGTTGTGTGCTTCTGTGATATGCGCTATCTGCCCTGTGGTCGGTCTCCTCGGCATGCCTGTGTTGGTCTATTCTTGGACAATGGCTGTATTCACCGGCTTCTGTCGTAGGGCTGTGGTTTCGGAGTTGGAATGGAAGGTCATTCAGTGCTGTCTGCTCTCCCTTGTGTGGGCGGCAGGCTGCCTTACCGCTCTGCGTTGGGCCTTGTGTGTGAATGTTATTCTTGGGCCACCTGTTGTCGGTCCCCGGGCTCTTTGGTGTTCCGTTTTATATGTCTTGTTCATATGTGCAGGGTGGTATGGGTGTTTCAGTGTGGTACTGGCGTTCCTCTTCCCGAAGGGAGCCCTGCTTCTCCTAGTTGGTGTTGCCGCCGCTGTGTGCTACGCCATGTTTGTTACACTGGGGTGTGTCCTGCTGTTGCGTGACTTCACTGACATGTGTGCGTCGGTTGTGTGGCGTTGGGTGTTGTCCGTGAATTGGGCGTTGGGGACATGTCTGTGGCAGGCCTGTCACGTGTCATGTGCGTTCGGGGTGGGGCTGATGTGTGTGCTGCTTGGTTGTGTCCCTATGTCTGTGTGCGACGCATGCATGGCGCTGCGGTTGGCCTCTGCGTTGTGCGCATGTGTGGCGGCGTCATCGCCGCTTTGGGGCCGTGACGGGGTTGTTGGTTCCTAGTCCCAGGTGGTGTGTACACATGTGTTACGCGATGTTACGATTTGGCCTGTGTGTCATATGTGGATGCAATGGTGGATGTGTAGTGTACACGCGCTGGTGGGGGGTTGTCCGCTTTTTCCGCCCTTGCACTGTGTGCGCTGTTTGCGTGCACTTGTTGTGTGTGTGCCTACCTGCGTCTCCGCGGTACGTTGCGTCCTTGGTGGTGCATCAGCAGGAGCATGGGGAGGGCCTGCAGTGCTGGATTCATGCTCGGGGGAGCCGCTTCTTCGTTGTCCGTGCTCGGCGTCCGTGTTACCGCTTTGGTTTGTCGTACGGTATCTCTTGGCCGTGGGAGCCGTTTGTTTGCGGCATCGTAATTTATACGCCGGGCGGGACGTGTTTCGTCGGACGGTGTGTGTCAGTTGGGCTGCGCCGCTACGTGTACGGGCGCACTTTGATGGCGGACGGTGTTGCTGGCTTGCCGGCGGTGTTTGGCCTACTTTTCGCATCGTAATTGGGCGGGCGTGTGGACTGCTGCGTGCCGGCGGTAACTGGTGGTTTTTGCATCCGCCAGCACGGCGGTTGTGCTTCCGCCCGCCATCGTAATGAGCCCCTTAGTTCTTTTTTTTAGGAAGTCCATGCAAAGAGATGGAAAATATAGAGTGTTTTATTAATTATTTGCTATTTTACATTTTTAAGTTCACTAACAAATACATTTTAGTTTAAACATAAGTTGTACTTACTTGCTTAGGTAGTTGTTGAGAAGTATTTTTTTCTTCTTTAATGATCTGGTCAGAGAATCTGCTAGAATTTCTTTGCCTCACAACGTTTGTAATTTTTGAAGTATTGAGTTGTGCAAATTAGTATGCCTTTTATTATGTTGATTTAATTGTTTGTATGATTTTATTGGTTGAAGTTGTTTATACTCTGATTTTATTGTTTAGTTTAGCTTTAGTTAGATTTTTTTATCAGTTATGTCCTTATGATAAATGCTAATTTAGGTTTTATTTATAAGGTATGATATATTGTTTGATAGTTTTTAATATACATGTATTTATATAAAAATGTATTAATATTTAGGTTGTTGTCTACATGTTTGTAGTTAATGATAATTTTTTGGGGGGGTTGCAATGTTGGTATTTTAGTTATATAAGTTAATAGAGTGGATAAGAAATATTTTGGTGATGCAATATATTTATATTTAATTGAGGCATGTATATAAAATGTTTTAGGTATAATTCAAATAACTGTTTTACGTAAAAAGTCATTTTTTTATATTTGCTAATGATAAATTAATTATTTTAGTGAAATGGTTGTAATCGATATTGTGTGAATCGATATTTTTGACATATTAATTTTTTATTTAAAGGTGACAACATTTTTGTTTCCGGTATATGTGTTTTCAATATAAGTAAAAATAGATATATTTAACAACAATATTCGTGTTTTCAATATTTGTGGTTTTACTAGTTAAGTATAGGAAGTTAATATTTTTGTTATCAATATTTAGTTTCCAATATTTTTGTGTTCAATATTGTATGCATTGCTTTTATGACAGTGATCCGGAGCCACTGGCTCCAAAACCGCACATTCTAACCTGGGGGCTGATTACGATGGCGGGCAGTAGCACATCCGTGGTGCTGGAGGTGGCGGAAAATGCCCTTTTCCGCACTCCATCGGCGGACCTTGCGTCCGCCGTATTACGATGGGCAAAGATAGCCCATTTCCCATCCGCTGCGGTGTTTCG
Source organism: Calotriton arnoldi (assembly GCA_963921515.1). NCBI lineage: Eukaryota > Metazoa > Chordata > Amphibia > Caudata > Salamandridae > Calotriton > Calotriton arnoldi. The sequence continues at coordinate 176,124 of CAWUFW010011932.1, forward strand.
GGAACCGCCAGATATCCCCCTCAGCAGCGGTGGCGGATGGAGCCAAAAGGGAGGGACCGCCGTGCGGAATGCGGTTATGATCGCCGGTTGTATTACGATGCCACAAACAGCCCACCACATCGCTGCAGAGAATCCGGACAATCGAGGATGGCAGTGGCAATACTGCGGATAGCTCCATGTGTTCCTGGCCGCTGGGGAAATGGCGGTCTTTGGCCGTTCCGCAGCGAATCCGACTGCCGCAGACGGATTTTCAGCTTTTCCGCCGCTGAATCCTGGAATCCGACTGCCGCGGTATGGAGTTTCTGACGGTGCATCCTAATCTGGCCGGCGGTTTTGCCACGGTACCTGCGGGCGGCAATTTCCCACTAGCACGGCGGTCAGAGTGCTTTTCCGTCCGCCATCGTAATGAGCCCCCTGGTTGGTACTCCACCAAGGTCGCCTTCTGATCATACCACTGCTTGATTAGTTCCTGATTGGCCTCAAGATTCTGGCTAGCCTTTTCTTCCATGTACTCATACATCATAAATTGCAGACCTAGTACGTAGTCACTAAGATCTTGTTTGGGATCCTTGAGAGGTTACTCCCATCCTTCTCTTAGAAGACTCAAAGTACCTTATACATGGTTACCATTCAGTAGCTCAAAAGGGGTGAATCCCACTCTCCTCTGTGGTACCTCCCTGTAGGAAACAGAAGGCATGGTAACAAGACGTCCCACTTCAGCCTGCATTTTTCAGTTTAATATGAGGCATGCAAAACTTGTCCTTCAAAGCCTTACCAAGACGGCGGCAACAACTCAGACCAGGACCGGTGTAGTCCATATATGGACTTTGGTGCTCCCCGATTGGACCCGTTTTTCTATCTCTTGTAAACCCAAGTAAAGAATTAGAACTGTGACATTCTCAAAAAGAATGACAGATACGGATAGAAGTTTTAAAGGTTTATATCAGGAATTATTAGCCAAAATACATCAAATATGACATCAATAGTTAGTAGCAAAGTATACAGATCATAAATATTGTGAACTCAGTAAAGTTCAATAGCAAATCCAACATATATTTGCTTTGCAAGAATGGAAAATGTGGGTTCCGTTTACAAAGAAAAGCACATCCTTTTATAGGACTTTAGGCAAAGGTTTTCATACATTATTATACAAGTACATGGTTCTCAGGATATGCACCAATGAGAAGCAAGCAAGAAGAACCATTTTACAACAGAATACATTCAAGGTTTCTCTTGTAATACTATTGCATTGAATGTGTTCATTCTCACAGGTTATTCCAGCACTATTGTTGATACATTGTACAATTGATAGTTAGAGACAGTTGGGATGTCCTTGATTAGGTACAGTGTGGTGAGAAACTCCAGGGGAAGATCACTGTTTTTTAATGCAAAGCTCGCAATTCTTTTTTAGAACAAAAAAACAACAGTTGTTCTATTCTATATAAAGAACCTTGAGTACTGATTGACACAAATTTATCCTTTAACTCACAGGTAAACAGGACAGTTTCGACCTGTTCTTGGATAATTAAATCTCTGAGAAAAAGGTTTCAATTTTTTCCATTCTGGCACGAAAACAGGTGACTTTGGCACTTGTTATGTTGAGACTGAATATTTGTAATGCTCTTCATCTGGACATTCACAAGACAGACCTTACTAAACTGCAGCTAGTCTAGAATGCATCTGCCAGACTGATTCTTGATGCCCCTAAATCTCAGTCTGTCTCTGTAGGGATTTGCAAACTCCATTGGCTTCCTCTTACCAAGCGAATTACCTTTAAGGCTCTTTGCTTGGTCCACAAAGACCACAACAACAGTGGCCCTCAACAACTCATGGATCTATTTCACTGCTACACCCCCCCCCCCAGACAGCTTTGGTCCCCAGAAAAATATTTTTTAAAGACACCTAGGTTCAAGCGATCAAGATGGGGAGGCAGAGCCTTCTCAGTGGCGGCATCTGTGTTGTGGAACTCTCTTCCTCCATCAATTTCTAGCCTTCAATCTCACACCTTATTCTGTAAGGCCTTAAAGACCTGGCTGTTCACTTCTTAACAGCCATTAGTTAGCCTCTTATACTTCTCTTCTTCTGCAGACTATCTTGCTATTAGCGCCTTGATGCCTTTAGGCATTTGTTGCGCTTTATAAATCTTTTTCATTATTTCAAACATCACACAGTGTACTACAACATAATTTCAAGATAGAACAATGTAAACACAGATCATGTTAGCATAAGCTCAATTACTAATACATTTTAAGCTAATGAATAGGAAACATAGCTCTCACAAACCCATTATCATGCCTTTCAGGGTCTAGTTGAATATGTCAACCAGCTCATTGGTTTAGGGGTGATAATATTTGGTGAACCACACATTCATCCCACTTGGCCTTGCAGTAAGCAGACTTGAGGTTTATCCCACTGGCTGAAATGGCCTCTTTGGGTAAAGAAACCAAGCAAAGCCCTGGCCACCAAGAGCACAGTTAGTGTCCTCCGAGGTATGGCCATAGGATATTTAGGGACATGTTGTACTCTGTTCTTTGAGACCTGCTCTACTACTTTAGCCCTGGACTTCCAGATTGACTCCAAGGACTGGTTGGCTGAACTCCTGATCAGAGCATCAGGGACAGAAAAGGTTCCTGCCATCTTGAACCCACACCTGGGCCCAGCTTGAGTGAGTGTTGACCCTCCAAGTGGATTCCCTCCAGCCCTGGACCCTTAGAGGTGGTGCTAGAGGTGCCCAGATAGCCCAAATCCAAAACTTAGAATGAAGAGGACACTGGGGCCTACCTGGTCACTGATTTGCCCAAGGCGCATCACGGGTCGAACTGGGATTGCTGCAGCTCCTACTATGTTCTTCTCTGCAACAACAAATCCTGTTCACCGGCTCCTCGCAGAAGGGATATCCAACCTCATAGAGCCCTTGACTACAGCCTGCAGCTTCGTCCCGCTGGAGATTTTCAACTTAAAAATAGCTAGGATTCTTCACTGTCATTTTGTCAAGTGGCTCCCTGACGATGACGCCTCCTCCTTGGACACCACTGACTGCCTTAGCTCACTAAACTTTACCTTTTCAGACATTTTTCTCCAAAAATGCCTTCAAAGTCTGAATGTAAGTGGAGACCGGGTCCAAACCACTTCATGGATCTGAGCTGCACTCCATCAGTCATAACTTTCAACTTTGCCCCGGTCTCATATGACTAGATGTCCACAGTTAGCGCTTTAATTTTTAGGAGCTATTTTACATTTCAAAATTCATACCTCCGATTCTACTGATTAGATTTTTGTCATTTTGGTGTCAAGTGCTTTATTAAAGATCACTACATTTTTCTAAATTGGTTTCGGATTGGTTTCAGGTTTTTCTTGTGTTGTGTTTTCACTCTATTAGTGTATGAGTGCTTGTTAGACCTGTCAGCCTTAGTGTGGTCTTCCCCCAAAGTTTTTGCCTCACCTCTTCCCTTTTTCCTGCGCTTATTTTTGTTGACCAGTGCTAAAGTGCTTGTGCTACTCCCCTAAAACATATTGACATTGGCTTCTGCCCAATTGGAATATTTAATTTATTTGTAAGTCCCTTATGAAGTGGTATGCCATATTCCCAGAGCCTGTAAATTAAATGCTACAAGTGAGCTGCAGCACTTATTGTGTCACCCACTTCAGTAGCAATTCAAAACATGTCCCAGGCCTGCCCCTGCAGCCTGAATGCAGATATAAACTGCCATGACTTGGCATTAAAATCCACTTGCCATGCCATAAACTCCCCTATTATTTCATAGAAGACACCCCTAAGGTAGGCTCTTGGTACCAATAGAACAGGGTGCTGTGTAATTAAAATGTTGGCCATGGCCCTTTGAGTTTTACATTTCCTGATAGTGAAAAACTCTTAAATTCATCGTTTCACTACTGCAAGGCTATCCCTCTCATAGGATAACATTGGGGATTCCTCATTACATTTAATAAAGCTGTAATTTCTAATTGAGAGCAAGTAGCGTTGTCATGTTTGATATCTATGAAATTATAATGATGAACCCTATTTAATGGTAAAGCTGCGCACAGATACATCGCACTGCATCGCCATTGCAATAGCTAAGTTTCTGAGATGGACGTGGGTTATTAGATCACACACACTCCCAGCAAACTGATGAATCTTTATTGATATATTGCGCGCCTGTGTAAATGAAGTTGGCTACTTATTTAACACGTATCGCATAATGAATAGTATATTTTTATATGTCTTCAGCACCCGAAGGTTGACTTAGGTATCAATGTTTTACCAAGTCTCATGAATTGAATCTGTTTTTATCTGTTTTATCTGTTTTAGTCTTTTTAACTGTGTTGTATGTGTTTTACTATTGTTCGCGACAGCCTAGAAATATTCTTAACAATGTTTTAAACTTCTCTTAGTCATTATGTACTACGTTAAGAAATATTTCCATTTTTATGTATTGTGCTTTTATGACATAACTGTTGAATAAAGCTTTTTGGATTGGATTGGTAAAGTTGTATTTTTCATTACAATTTTGAAAATTTGACTTTTAGAAAGTTGCAAAAAGAACAGATGATAGACAGAATGCTGAACAAATCAAACATTCACCCACAGTCACAGATCTGGGTAAAATCCATCTTTTATTGCTTACCACGCCATTCCAGTTTGGACCAAGCCATAGGCAAATCAGTCTTGACCCTGCTCCTCATGGGAAAAGTCTAGCCAGTACTGCCAGGCCAGGCCACCCCTGGACCACAAAGAAGCATCCTGGGAAAAGGATCTCAGTCCATCATTTGTTCTTTTTGCTTTAGATAGTCGGCATTACCCTTCCCTTAGTCCTTTGTGCCTGCAGCCTGTCTTGGGTCACCAGACTGGGTGTAAGTGACATTTAGACTTTGAGAATTCCTCTAAGACAGTCATGCAATAGAGGGATTAAGTGTGCCTGAATGGGCTATTTTCTGGCAGAAATAAGGGGCCAAAGCTCAGCACAGCCCCACTTACAACTGACTAGCCTGTGCTCTGGCTTCACACAAAGGGCCTAAAGACCCTGCATTGTCACTGCAGCCAGTTTGGAGGCAGGGCAGGAGAGTTAGGAAATCCCTTGTACTTAAAAGATCCTTCCCTGAAGCTTCTCCCACCTTCCAGAAGAAGGGCACCAGGGTATAAAAATAGAACCTTTAAACCCACTCTTCAGTACACTTCTGGACCTGTGAATACTCTGCCAGAAAGAAGAACTGCTCTACTGCTGGAATAACTGCCACTCAGCTGGAATGCTCCTGTGCTATCTCCTGACGGGAGACAAGGACTAGATTTTCAACTGTCCCAGGACCTTTGAGTGACTCACAATGGCTAGTTTCCTGGCCTCCTGTTCACAAAATGCTTTCTCCACCCTGAACCCAGTCCTGACCCTCCAAGTGGTGCCCCTCTAGTCCTGGTTCCTTAGAAGTGGTACTAAAGGTGTCCAGATAGCCAAAATCCAAAAGTGCTCTGAGACCAGAACCAACCTGCTAGTCTGTGCACCCTAGATACATCACCTGTTGGATTGACTTTGCAGCTTCTCCTGCTGTGTTCTTCTCCGCTGCAGCAAACCGATTTCAGTGGTGCTTCATCAAAGGGGTATCTGACCTTATGTCATTGTCTTCGGCTACAGCCCTATCCTCGTCCCTCTGAAGATTTTCGACTACCATTTCAGAGAATAGGTCAAAAAGTAGAAATCTTCACCTTGGCTTTGACCCAAGGCTATCTGGCGATAATGCTCCTTCATCGGACACTGCCTGCAGCCTTGCCCCACTCCACTTCACCTTCTCAGAAGATTTTTCTCAAGTATTATTTTAAGTTTTTCAGCGCTGACTGGGTCCAGTCCACTTCTTATATCTTGTACCGCGCTGTACCATATTTTTCAGCTATGACCCGGTCTTGCAATGTTTGTGCTTTGTTCTTTACTAAAACATTTAAAAATTCATAACTCTGGCTCTACTGATTGGATTTTGGTCATTTTGGTGTCAAATCAATTATTAGAATTTACACTATTTGTCTAAATTGGTTTGGCATTTTTCTTGTAGTGTGTTTTCACTTTAATACTGTTTGTGTGCTGCATAAATACTTTAGTTACTCTTAGGTATGCCTGACTGCTTTTTGTGCCAAGCTACCCAGGGTTAAGCACGGGTTAATACAGTGACTCTCTTTGGTTCACCCTAGAAGGGATTGTGGCTCTTGCTTGACCAGGGCTCATACCCCAGTCAAGCAACAACCCAATTTCTAACATTACTGCATACATACTTAATATATTGCCTCTAAATTAAGACCGCCTGCTTTTGTTTAAGCTACTAGAGGGTTAAGCACAGGTTGATTTAGTTACTTTTTATGGTTCACTCTGACAGGGATTGTGGCTATCGCATGAGAAGAGCTCAACCCCCCCCTCAAGCACCGACCCCATTTCTCAAAAACTTATGTTCTGATTTTGCTTCCTTCAAAAAAACACTGTTCCAACAGAGCCAGTTTCTCTTCTCTCCCTTGTATCCAAACCTCTAGCACCAGGGTGCCCTCGTGAAGGTAGCAGCCATGTTTTATAAGTAAATGAATTCATAAGTGAACATGGAGTTCTGCTACACATCGGCCTGAAGTCTTTTCTGAGGCATAATTCCATAATACCTGACAGCCTAACGCTCCTCTCCAAGTCTCACAGTATCATTCAATGTATGTGCTGTTGTGTCTATTTTTACCACCTGCCTTTTATTCTCTTTCTCTCCCTTCACTGAATCTGTGCTCTGCTTTGTATGAGAGAATTGAGGGCTTTCATCATGCTTGCGGCAGGAAGATGCTGACTCGTGGGTACCTGAGAGACATGGGGTAGATAGTGGATCATTAACAGGCATTTCAATTATTATGATCTAGGACACAGGTGAAGCGATGGATTGTCATAACCTTAAAATCCCTGAAAAGTCAGAGAGGGAAACAAAGAGTGGTAGTTGGAGTAAAAACCTGTGAAAACGCATGAGTGACAAAGAAATAAAGAAAAAGAGAGTGAGACATAGGTGAAGTGGTGAATCAGTGTAAGCTTAAAGAACAATTCAGTCAGAGAAGGACAGATGGAGGAAGTCATTGTGAAGAAGAAAGAGAGGGAGAAAAAAAACTGAGGTAGAGGGAAAAAAGGAAGAGTTTAGCAGAAAGCGTGACAAGGAAATAAAGAGAGAATATTTGGATGTACAAAGGTCTACTGACTGGCTCTAAACACCATGCATCCCTGCCTCAAGTTCATCATAGCAAGATGTAGGGTTTTGACACCCAACCCTTCACACACAACAATCATGTGTGTGCTGGATGCATGAGCTGGTGACTGTGGTCTGGTGGAGCATACCATGTCCGTCCTCCTCACCAAGTGTGATTACCATCAGTTTGCTAGGCTGTAGAAGACTGACAATAGCGGAAGTGCTAAACATTGTAGTAGCAAGGTAGTCCTGTTTACCTATAACTGACTGGAAGAGTCACTTACTGGACTCTTCAACCTTCTTTTTAAAATTTTGTCTGCCAGTCTCCTGCAACCAGGTCCTTTAACCATTCGTGTGGGATTTTTGCATGCACTCTGCATGTATAAAGATGTATGTGGAGAATATGTGACACATGTAGCCATAGCCACAATGGAATCCTTTTTGTAATTGCTACATCCAGACGACGGGCTGGAGAGACCTCAAACAGCAGATATACATTGCAGGGCTCCTCTGAAACATTCCATGGATATTTTGTAATGGGACCTACTTTCACATGTGGAGAAGAGGAGAAACTGATAGTGCAAACAAAAACAAAAAAAACAATTTCACACTCCAACTGACACTAAGCACTTCGCCAGACACCCCGGTATTCCATAACATCATCAAGCATTCAGCATTCCACTACATCACCAAGCACTCCAGGGTGTATGGCAACAATCAGGTCACAGCACAAACACATCGACAATCAAAATGAAGTTGTTTTCCTCAAATACAGTAAAAGTAATTTGCATGTGTTTTATTATGTCTCTAAGGCAATGCCAATTCAACCCTCTCAAAATGCTAAAGTCATCCCCAGGACAACAACAGTGAGGGGAAAAGGATATAATTAGTCCAGAGTAACTACAGAGTGTATCTGTGAAGGAAGCACATGAAGTTAGAACTTACTCAGAGACTTACGACATTAAAGTATGAAGATGGGAAATATGTTTGCACCTATCTAAATATTCAGATCCACAATGTCCCAGATATAAAATACAGGCAAGGCCTTAGTCATGTCAGGACCACGTCGTCAGCCCAGTGAATGGTTGTTGCATTGATACATCGTTGATATACCATTGTAAAAACTGACAAGAGAAAAAAACTGACTTAGAAAAACAAATCAACTTAAGTGTCATAACTGACAGACACAATGGAGTGAACTATCTCTGAATTCAATATAATTGAGAAACAAAAGAAAGCTAACAAGGTTAATAAGGATATTAAAAATTACTGTTTAGAAAGAACTTGTCCTTTCCTTAAGGGCGACTCTATACATTCAGCAGACCCCCATATCAAGGCTCCTTTTGAGCTTGGGGCCGCTTTAATAAATAAAAACACGTTGCATTATTCTCTACTGTCTGCAGCTGCTCAATCAATTTATTGACTTTTACATGTCTCCGCTTCTGGCCACTACCACACTTTTTGATTCTTTTGGTCCCAAGACCTACTACATTTTACACCTGCCCTTAGTAAGTGGCTATTTATTACCATTTGTGGTAACACTTGATGGTTTAACTAGTGGATTAGTTCCTTATGTTCTCATTGTCTACATGGCGTCACAGGACTACTCCCTCCTGGTATGCACCAGGGGTCATTACTTCTCATAGGTGAATTTCAAATTTGCAAATTTCTGAGTAAGTTATATCTTCACACACCTTGTTCGCATAAACATTTGGGGCCTCATTTATGGCATAGGGTAGCTCAGCAAGTCAACTTGCTGTGCTGCCCTACTTCAAAGTGAAAGGGCATGAATATACTGTATTTATCCACTATGGTACATTCCAGTTCCTTCCCCATGCGCTGGCACTGTTTCGGCAGCCTTGTCCCAACACAGACATCCTTGCAACATGGTACAGGGGGGTCTGTGTTGTAGGCAGATTTTTTTTTGTGCAGGAAGGGGCACCTTCCTGCATGAAAACAATCCATAGAGGCATTTTCCTCCTTCTATTTGTGCTGCAGCACATATAAAAAGACGAAAGAACGAGGAGAAATAAAGATATATCTCCTTGTTACCCCTGCCTTGGGAAGGGGTAAGATTTTGATACATTTCCAGGTTCCTATTCCTTGTAAATCTGGGAATGCATGAAAACCCATGGGAGTTGCATGGAAACACCCACCCCAATGACCATGGAAGCCATGCATTGTGGCTTTGCTTGGCTTCATAAATCTGACTCAGAGCCTTGCATCCTGCATGTACCACTTGCATGGTGAAAACATGATGCAAGGCCCTCATAAATATGCCCCTCTGTGGTTACTCTGGACTCATTTTATCCTTTTTTCTCATTCTCTCTCGGATGCCTCGGGCTGATCTTCATTGTTGTTGACTGGGCAAGCCTATTGTATTTTGAGGGGGTGAATTGACGCTGACTTAGTGACATATGTACATTTATGCAATTTGCTTTCTATGTTGGTATTACTGTATTTGAGGAAAACAACTTTATTTTGATTAACATAAATCAGTTTTGCTTTTGTTCACACAATCGGTTTATCTTTTACTTAGTGTGTTACACCTTCAACACTGAGTAATTTTACTGTTTTCGTCTTTAGTTCACTTATTTAAATGAGTGTAACATAATATCCCTGTTTCTCGATATCTTAATTTTGCAATTGTTTGACACTAATTATCAGAAATGATTTATTCTTTGTACATTTTCCAGTAGGAAGTGCCTGTTTGTTCTGTACTTGTTACCCACGGTTCCTGAATATCGACTGGAATATCCATTGTTCGCTTGTTAACAGGACACTCCCAGCACCACCTCACCCTCCTGCTAGCATCTATTAACAAGGGTCTTTGCTGCACCAGTTTAAATGGAATAGGCCAAGGCCAGAAAAGCTCAGAATGGGTCTCAGTATTGACTGTTAGAATATACAAGTATTGTCTGCAAGGAGGAGGAGCATTGGAGGTACCTTTAGAAGGAGAGTGTCTGTGATGGAGCTGAGGCAGGACAAGCTGAAAGGGGAGGACCTGCTCCTCTCTGTAAGCGTAAATGCTAAGAGTCCCACAGTATCCCTGAAGTGTGGACGGAAGTGGGTGTGCAGAAATATCAAATCCTAAATATCGTGAGTGAGAAATATCGACAGCAAGAATATCGTGGTCAAGAATATCGATTTAAGGTAAGAACATTTTAAAAATATAGAAGTCATTAATATCGTTTGCAAAAATGTAGTTGTTTAAAATATTGTATGTTTAATTAGTGTTATGAATTTTAGTATATATTTTAAATGTATGTGATTTATTTATTTTTGTATAAGAATTGTTATTTTTTAATATATGTGTTAAATTTTTAGTAGTTATTAATTTTATTTTAATACAATTTTGCATTTTTTTCTGCTGTAGCCGGTTGTGGGTTTATAGGGGAGTAGGGTGGGAAGTAATTTAATTAATGATTATTTTGTATGTATTACTATTTACTTAATTAAGATTTTATAGTATTAATTGTGTGAAGTAATTTATTATTAATTAATTAATAAATGGTTGTTAATTAATATTAATTAATTAATTAATTGGTAACTAATTATGGTAATTGTGTAAATAATTTTAGGTGCGTGTTCTGTGTTTATAGGGGGTAAAGGGTGGGAAGAAATTTATTTTTGATTAATTCATAATTAGTTGTTAATTGATATTAATTAATTTATTGAAAATTATTTATGGGAATTGGGTAATTAATTTTATGTGCAGGTTGTGAGGTTTATAGGGGTAAAGGGTGGAAAGTAATTTAGATTTAATTAATTAGTAATTCGATGTTAATTAATATTAATTAATTGTAAATTAAATATGGAAATTGTATAATTAATTTTAGGTGTTTGTTGTGGGGCTTATAGGGGTAGAGGGTGGGAAGTAATTTATGTTTAATTAATTAATAATTAGTTGTTACTTAATATTAATTAATTCATTGATATTTAATTAGGGTAATTGTTTATTTTTTTGTGTGTGGGTTTTACTTTTATGCGGTAAAGGGTGGGGAATAAATACATTTTACTTGCTTAATAATTAGTTGTTTAATAGTAATAGTTTTATAATTGAAAATGAGTTTTAATTGTGTAATTAATTATTTTACAGTTTAAATTTAGCTGTGGGTTGTGTGGATTATCGGGGTAAACTGAGGGAAGTTAATAGGTATTTTTTAGTTTTCATTTGTTTTTTAATTAATAATATTTCTTTAATTGGTAATTAATTATGTTAATTATCGAAGTACATTTTTGTTTAAATTTAGATGTGGGTTGTGATTTGTGATTTGTGTGGTGTTATAGGGAACTTAAATATTTTCTAATTAAAAATATTTATTTGTTTGAAGTTTATTCTTTACCTTTTTTAATATAATATTTGTAGGTATTTGTCATATGTAATTAACACTATAATATGTTTTTAACATATTTCTATATTTATTTATTTATTTTGCTTTTTAAATATTTTTTGTTTTTGTTAATATTTTGTTTGTTTTTAATTTTGAACTGACTGGAGTGGGAATAGTAAATTGTATCCCTCCGCTACCCAACACTTTCCCTACTGTTGCACTGACTGGAGTGGGAATAGTAAATGTTATCCCTCTGCTATCCAACACTTTCCCTACTGTTGCACTCACTGGAGTGGGACTAGTAATTTTTACCCCTCCGCTATCCAAAACTTTCCCTACTGTTGCACTCATTGGAGTGGGAAATAGTAATTTTTACCACTTCACTATCCAACACTTTCCCTACTGTTACACTCACTGGAGTGGGAATAGTAATTTTTGCATCTCCGCTATCCAACACATTCCCTACTGTTCCACTCATTGGAGTGGGAATAGTAATTTTTACCCCTCTTCGATCCAACACTTTCCCTACTGTTGCACTCATTGGAGTGGGAATAGTAATTTTTACCCTTCCCCGATCCAACACTTTCCCTACTGTTGCACTCATTGGATTGGGAATAGTAATTTTTACCCCTCCGCTATCCAACACTTTCCCTCCTGTTGCACTCACTGGAGTTGGAATAGTAAATTTTACCCCTTAGGTATCCAAGACTTTAACTACTGTTGCACTCATTGGAGTGGAAATAATAATTTTTACCCCTCCGCTATCCAACACTTTCCCTACCGTTGCAATGACTGTAGTGGGAAATTTAAGTTTCAATATTTTTAAATAGTTTAATGTTTTAATTTATAATAGAATAATAAAATGCTTTTTTAATTATATTTATGTTATTGGTATATATTTATATATATCCACAGTCAAGCAAGCTCCTTCTCAGATCACGGACCCAAGGAAGGTGGTGCGTGTGCCGGCGAAGCAGACCGGCAAATAATAAGCTAAAGTTCCACCCCATGAGGGGGATAACGCACTCCCAGGACACACCACACGACACTGATATGATGCTCAAGTAATTTAACTGGTTCCTCGTAATGCGTTTCGGCTGACCTGCAGCCTTGCTCACACGTAGGATACCGTGCAAAAACATTGTCATATGTACAGAAAAGAAATACAGACATAGAGAGCAGACTTCAATTGTTGTTTCCGGAAATACGAAGATTTCGGCCATCTTGTAGTGTGGAAACAGAGGAATATATACAGGATGTGGCTAAGACATGTGTTCAATGCATTATTAGATGCTCCCACTTATCCCATTGCTGATACATTGGAGAAATGGGTCGATGCATACAGAAAGTTCCATTATGCCTTCAAGGAAGAAGCTAAAAAACTGTATATGTACAACGATTGTCAATAAAGATATGGCTTCAAACTATAGGCATATCTACAATACCTTTGTCAGTGCGCTCCAACAGAGTACTCAGATCCATGTAAAGAGAAAAGTAAAACAAAATACAATGGGAGCCCCCGATCCGTACTCAAGTATTACGGCCGTTAGTCCATATAGAGACGTCCGATCCACACAGTATGCATAAGAATAGTCACTCAGTCGCGAATTGCGCGTCTCGCCCCCAGTGTCAAGCCAGGCATAACATCACAGATATAGGGTACAGTTACGTATATTATCATGGGCAAGTGCCCGTTATTGATACCTGTACTCCATTGATACCTGTACGCAAGCTCCAAGTGGTGCAGAATTCCGCCGCTAGGTTACTTTATAAAATCCCTAGAATGTCCTCAATCTCCAATGCTTTGAGAGATTTACATTGGCTTAGAGTGGAAAGTCGGACTAAGTTTAAAGCCCTGGATTATATGTTTAAGATTAAGATTGGGACTGCCCCTCAATACCTGCAAAATCTGGTTAGCCATTATCAGCCCTCTCGACTGTTACGCTCTACGACACAGGAATTATTCATGGTTCCCAGGATCAAACTCACAAGAATGGGAGGCCGTTCTTTTTCCTATCTTGGTCCTCTCTTGTGGAACTCTCTTCCCATAGCGATCCGCAAAGAAACACTTCACTTAAAATTTCGTAAATTAGTGAAAGCTTGGCTGTTTAACCAATAGTACTTACTCTTTTTTATTTGTTGGTTCCTCACGGTCTGCGCTGGGAAACCCTTTTTGGGTAGCTACGCGCATTACAAAATCAATTAACATAACATAACATAATAGTTGCCTACGGATTCATAAAAGACAGCAAAGTGGTAGAAGTCTGAAAACATGTCAAGAAATACAATATTGTCTCTGTACAAGGTGAAAGACAAACTCTTAACTTGTGGTTGCGTGCCAACACTGTGCCTCTGAAAAAAAGGTAAGGGAGCCTGTGAAAAGTGACCTGTGACGCAGGGTGGGCCCCTTCCCTTCCTCCTGTGTGAAAAAAAAAATACAGAAAAAGTAATTAGTGACTTGTTAATAAAACAAAGAACAGTGTATTATACAATAAAAGCAGTTCTGTGATGTTTGTAATTGGGCCTGAGGAAAAACCCAAGCTGCAAGATTCATCGATATGTAAACACTATGGGCATTATTTTCAAACTTTTGACGCATTGCAGCGCAGCAAGCCTTGCTGTTGCACTGACGTGCATCAAAAGGGCAGGAATGTGCCGTATCTACAAGATACAGCGCATTCCTGTCCTTCTCCCCTGTGCAGGTTCACATACAGGAGCCGTGCCAGCACAGTCACCCTTGAGTTATGTTGCATGGGTGTCTGCATTGCGGGGATGATTGTTTTGTGCGGGAAGGGAAACCTTCCTGCACAAAAACAATCATTGATGGCATTTTCCTCTTTCTATGCATAGAAAAAGAAAACAAAACGAGGAGAAATAAAAGTATTTCTCCTCGTTGTGCCTCTTCTACACCTTTTCCTGGGGAGGCGTAGGAATCTGACGCATTCCCAAGATTACGATTCCTCGTAAATATGGGAATGCTTCCCATAGCAACACTCATGGAAAGCCCCTTTCACACAGTGTTCTGCGTGAAAGGAGCACATATTTACAAAGCCATGAAAAGCTATGTAAGGTGACTTTGCATGGCCTTGTACATATGGTGCACCACATTGCACAATCAGAGTGTCAAAAAAGTGAAGCTCCGGCGGCACGGAAGTGCCGCTAAGGCCTCGTAAACGATTACGTCTTGGACTAGGCATTTTCGCTACCATGAGGGGCAGGTGCTTAAGGGTTGCATTTGGTGCTCAGTTTTGGCCTCATACTAGAGTGAGGCTCCTGGATACAAGTGGTAGGAGTTTCTGATTGCCATGGGGCTTCTGAAAACGGTCCTACAGAAAGGTAAATGGAGAAATAGTAAGAGAAAAGGAGGGAAAAAGAAGCCAAGTAATATATACAGAAAGAGGGAAAAAAGGGAGACAGAGTAGGAAGTATAAGCAATAGAAGGGCATATGTTCAAGGTAGTGGCGGAGTGAGGCGTTAGCCTTCATGGCTCAACGCCTCAATCCGCCACTTCAGAAACGCAAGACTGCACCATATTTACGACCATATGGTGCAGCCTTGCGTTTCCCCCTGCGATGGCGCTACACTGCTAAGGGTGCAAGGGTGCCAATGCAGGCACCCTTGCACCATAGCCAAAGGGTGTCTGCGTGCAGGGGAAAGATTGTTTATGTGCAGGAAGGTCCCCCTTCCTGCACATAAACAATCTTTAAATGCCATCTTGTCACTTCTATGTGTGCTGCTTAATGCAGCACACATGGAAGTCACAAAATGGCATTTTTTTTAAGATAGTTTATGTACAGTAAGGAGGACCTTCCTGTACATAAACAATCCAAGACATTTTGCTTTTTCCATGTGTGCTGCACAAGGCAGCACACATGGAAATAGCAAAAACGAGGAGAAATAATGCATTTCTCCTCATTTCGCCAAGTTAAGACCAGGTTTTCCCTGGTTTTAATTTTGGCGCTGCCTCCTATTTACGCTGCCCCTGATAATAGGGGGCAACGTCAAAATCAATGGTTATTGCGGTGGAACGCCCACCGCAACACCCACTGCCCACCCCTTTCACGCTAAGCATGGCGTGAAATGAGGCCTTATTTACAAGGCCGTGTTAAGCCACGTTAAGTGTCACAGAAAGAGCGAGAACGAGCAGAAGTAAGAAAGCAAAGCTGAGAGTGACAGAGGAAGCATGAGAAATTGAGAAAGAGCAATAGAATTTGGTAGGAGAGGATCATACTTTATGAGAGTGTGAACAAGGTGGAGCGAGACTGAGAGGAACAGATAACATGTGAGAGATAGACAGGGGGAGCAAGGCATATGTTGCTGAAATGGGCCAGAAGAAGCAATGAAGTAAAAGAAAGTGGAGGGGAGAGAGATAGGAAGAAAGATCCACAAAAAGAGTCAGAGGGCTAGAGGGAGGTAGAGAGATTGTAGGAGAATGAAAGTAAAGTGAGATTGGTGCTAAAGGTACTCAACTGTCATATCAAATGAGTGATGTCTAACATCATGAGCGTCTTCTGTCCTTGGAAATGGAAAAGGGAGGGACTTGATGGGGTTTCCTGACTTGTGACCTGGAGGATATGAGCTGTAATTTGACTCTTTTGGGTTGAGAGTTATTGAGCTGTTGGTTACCTCACAGAATTTCTCAATAGTTACATTTTTGTGTAAGATCCTAAAGCTTTTTTAATTTGCATCCCCAACCTGCATCAGCGTAACTGTTGAAGTAGCTGAGATCAATACATGAAAGTACAGTGATATACTGGTTACTTGATTGAGTTTCTGCATGATTTCTCTCTAACACGAAACTCAATATCTTTTTACAGACTAAACGTACAAGTTCAATGCATTTTAATCTTAAAATGCCCCAATCATTAATGTGCACATGAACAATCAGAGCAGCTTTGCTACTGGACAAGCCCCGGGTAAAAGTCAAAATGTTAGTGCCATCATGGGAAACTTTGTTAATGCTCAAAGAAAAGGAAACAAGTCAGCCAATAAGCAATTTAATGTAGTGATGATTTTCTATATTCACGGAGGCCCAATCACACACCATGTTACTGTAAACCATGGGTTTACATTTTAAGAAACATCTTTTTCTGGAAGATACAGTTCATTTAAATTCTGTTTCAGATTCTTGTTCTCAGCAGTTCTGATCCTTGTTACAAGATCAATTTCTGTGTGTAGTGCCTCCATGCCTCCAGTTTCTGTCTTTCTGTGCATCATAGTTCTTGACAACAGCATATTCCCGTTCAGAAGTACTGAATCACAGTTCTGACTTTCCATGGATCCCGCCGCTGAAGCTCCACTTTGTACATTTCTTTCCTTGGCTCTGCAGCTACAAATTTGTATTGTGGGGGATCTGTTTTGCATTGGTGCTCAATAGGGATCGATCAGAGGCAGCCGCCACCCCAACTGGCTTGGCAGTTCGGTCTGGACTGTTCCCATGAGGCACAGGGTCAAGACTGATTTGCATATGGCTGGGTCTGAACTGGGGTGGCGAAGTGAGCTAAAGAATTGTGATGGATTCAACCCAGATCTGTGACTTGGGGTGAATGTCTGAAAAGTTTCAGCGCTCCGTCCATCATCTCTTTGTGGTTGCATCTCACGCTCTACTATGCCATGTACATGCCACTTCCCCGGAATCCTTATATTGCTTCCTTAAAATGTCCTCTCTTGTACAATACTCCACGCCCAAAACACAGGGCTGCCTTCACGGTTGAAAACTGACATTTTGCATTCCACTAATTTGACCACTTTTAAGTTTTTTAACCTCAACTGTCACTCATTAGGGAAACACCAATTAGAACTCTTCAGCTTTCTAATAGATCATGGCCCGGATGCTGTGCTTCTAAAGGAGATATGGTTAAACGAGGCCTCAGCTCCAGATATTCCAGCTGCACTTCCCTCGGGTTACGGAATCCCTAGGGTTGAATGCCTCAACAAGAAAGGGGGTGAAGGGCAATTTACTGATCTTTAAAGCACAATATCTCTGCAAAATAGACAATCTTGCTCTCAGGAAGTAAAGCTCTATTGTTCTCCCTGACTCTTTTGAACACTTGTACCATATCAGGAGCTTTGATCTATCGACCCACAGGCCTAGTTGGCAATTGGAGCTGCTCCCTAATTGAGGTTCTATCCCCATATATGGTAAGGTTTGCCAGTTTTACAATCATCAGAGATTATAATATACATTTGGACAACATGGTATGTAAGAAGGCCTACTCGCTCGATGAGGATCTCAGGGCCCTGGATATCCAGCTTATCAATAGTGGCCTTACCCATTTAGCCAGCCACTTGCTCAATCTCATTGTCTTCAATGAGAAGAACTTGCGAGCTGACCAGGCTCTATCCTTAGCCTGATCTGACCACTATGCAGCTCCCTTCGGTCTTATGATGTCTGGCATACATAAACCTGGAGCAGCCCAGCACTCCTCCAAGGGTAGGAACTGGTCAAATCTCAATATGTCCGCCATTAATTCCACCTTAGAGTCCAACTGTCTGAAGCTACATAATTCTGTTTGTCAGGATGTGGTTATAATTGATGGATGGCATCTGCGTTTTGCTCCCTTATTCCAATCATAACCAAAAATCATCACAGAACTCCCCCGCCGGCCTACTAGTTTACTGATACACTAAGCAATAGCAAAAAGATCTGCAAATCTCTTGAGAGAGTGTGGCGTAAATCATATAGTGTCGTCGATAAAACTAAGTATAAGGTGGCCCTAAACGAATACCATAAAAGCTGCCACAATGCTGGATCCACCTACTTATAAAATTAGAACATCCCAAAACTGTTCAAAGACATTATTTCAAGTAGTCGAAACATTCTCTGATCCTGCAAATACAGCCCCCACTGTCTCTCTCTCTCTCTCTCTCATAATCACATTGTGATGAGTTGGCATTCTTCTTTTTAAAAAAGTTGCAGATATTCAAGCCATCCTCTTCCCTACATTAGACCATCATTTGATGGATGGTGCTGGCCCTACTCCTTGCACAATAGAAGTCAATTTGTCACCTAGCCCCCATGGTAGAACCTACTTGTTTAGTTTGTTTCAGCATCCGGACTCCCCAACTCTCAAATCTCTACTCTCCTCTATCAAGTTGGGTTCACCACTTGACCCCTGTCCTCCTTCAGTACCTGGTAAATTGGAATCCTTAACAGTGTACCTTTCACACATCTTCTTAATACCTCACTTTTGGTGGGTATTGTCCCTAGTGCATGGAAGCATGCAATGGTCAAGCCTTTGCTTAAAAAAACTAATTTGAACCCATACATCTCGGCCAACTACAGACCTATCTCTCTCCTGCCCATCTTGTCCAAAGCCCTAGACAAACATGTAAATAAGCAACTCACAGCTTGCCTAGAACTCAATGGCCTTGTCCACTCCTCATTGTCAGTTTTCAGAGCCGGCCATAGCACAGAATCTGCCCTTCTGGCCGTAAGAGAATATCTATGGCAACAACTCGACAATGGTGCCTCAATGAAGCATTTGATACAGTGAACCACCACATTCTTCTTCAAAGACCAGAGGCTATGGGGTTACGGTGGTTGGCTCTGTCCAGGCTGATTTCAATTCTTAAGGAACATGTCTTCCAAGTTCACATGCACCAGTATCATTTTGTACTATATCATTTAACATCTGGGGTCCCTCAGGGTTCCACTCTGAGCCCTACTCTCTTCAATGTGTACATAAAGCCACTTGCATGGATTGTAAAAGCATGCAGCCTCACTCTCTTGTCTTATGCAAACGATACCCAGATTGTTGTCTTCTTATCTTCCCAGGAGAAGCACAGTGCAGAGGCATTGAATAGCTGCCTCAAGCAAGTTTACACATGGATGAGCACAAACTCATTGAAGTTGTATGGAGATTAGACAGAGGTCTTATTGCTAGGCAATTGTCACCACCTTTGGAGTCCTCATCTGCGGCCAGATGTAACGGATGCTCTGTCAACTCTGGCCCCTGTAGTCAAGAACCTTGGAGTCCGGCTGGACGATAATCTTTCAATGAGCCACCAAATCACCAAAGTTTCTGCCACTTGTTTCAGCATACTGAGATGGTTTAGAAATATTCTAGGGTGACTCCCTTACTCAGCCCAGAGAACAGTCATCCATGCCTTAGTCATGTTATGGCTTGATTCTCTACCTAGGGATCCCAAACTATCTTCTTAGAAGACTTCAGGTAGTGCAGAATGCTTCCGCTATACTCCTACTTCCCCCCGCAAAGTTCCATCCCACTGCCTGCCTGCTTCGCAAATTGCACAGGCTCCCAATTGAGTGTCAGGTCCAATTTAAAGTGATATGTTATGTACATAAATGCCTTTCAAACTCTGGTCCCTTAACTTATGATCTCTGGTGTCTCCCTACACACCAAACCGATCCCTGTGTTCAAGTAACTTTGACCTAGCTGCAGTTCCCAGAGTTCGGAGATCCAGGTCAGGAGACCGAGCCTTTTACTTCTTAGGCGCAAAGCTATGGAACTCTCAACCCCCTGATCTGAGAGCATGCCGATCATTCTCAATTTCTGTGAGAGGCTTAAAACCTGGCTGTTTTAACCTTGGACTTAGGATCTGCTATCGGGATATTCTCTGAATATCTATGCCATCACGTAGTGCTGGGAAGCCCTTGGTTGGGTAGACATGGGCTTTATTAATCCGGCTAATAATAATAAATACCTCAGATCCCAGGTGTAAAGTTTTACACGTATTGCTATTTTTTAAAACATTCACTTCATCTTCCTTCCAGTTTTAGATTAACAATCCCTCCCTTGCCAATAAAGGGGCATTTACTAAAAGTTCTTACAGAGCAGGACAGCAAGCAAAGTTGCTGAGCTGCATTATGTGAATGGGAGAGCTGAACAGTGCCATATCTACCAAGATATGGCACTGTTCAGCTCTCTACCTGCGCTGGTGCACTTGAGGCTGCCCAGCACCATTGGTGGCACAATTGCGCCACACTGAAAATGTGCTTTTCTTACAGGAAGGATTGTTTTTGTGCAGGCAGGGACATCTTCCTGCACAAAAGCCGTCCCAACAATTAATTTCTCCCTAATTATGCGTGATGCAGAATGAATCATGTATAGAAACAGGATGTAACAAGTAGAAATAAGCACATTTATCCTTGTTACGTCTCTCTGTGGTAGGCGCACCAGTTTGATTTTAGTAAATCAAGCATTGCATCAAATTCCATCAGTGGATGCATGGGAACTCCTATGCATCACCAATGGAATGCCCATTATGACAAAATGTAAAACAATGCGTTGTGTTGCATTTCTGTACAATGTCATGCAAGGCTGATCAATAACCCCCTGTGTGGCTTTGTAACTCCTATTTAAGGAGGGGAGCGTCGTGTTTTTAAAAAAGTTTAAATAAAAAAATAAATTTAAAAAAAACAGAATCAAAAAGGAGTGACCAGGCGCTGCGGAATGGCAACTCCCTATCCTTCCTCCATCCAGCCTACCCATCAGGATACTTACTCTACGAACTCACCCCTGACCGTGGAGACCTAGCTTTCTGACCGATGCCCGATGGAGCTACCTGATAGCTAAAGAGGAGATGGGCTGTGGACTTCCCCCTCGGCCGTCACCTACCCAGCCGGACTCTGGGCAGACTCTCCTTCGTCTCTCCATCCTATTTCCCTCCTACCCCTTTACCCTACACCCTTTCCCTTCTAAGCTCAACTTATCTCATTTTCTACGTTCGTGAAATGTTTTTATAGTAATTGATGTAACTTGTAACTTATGTAATTTTGTAACTTTGTGGAACCTTATGTAAAGCGCTCTGATACCTCCGGGTCTAGCCAGCGCGATATAAAACTCAAATAAATAAGGACTTGGGTTGCCTTGCGATATCTTGTGTCACACAAGGACAACGTAAGTCCTTAATAAACCTGGGCAAACGTGTTAGACAAGCATCCATACAATGCAACAACCTACTTTGTCATTCCAGTAAGTAAGTTGTAAGATAAGACTTCTGAGTGAAATCAGAAAGTTCAGAACTGTCTAATGCATGAAAAAATAAATTGCCTTGTAGTTTTAAGAGAAAAACTGTGCTTCTCTCGATGAATATAGTGAGCCTACACGTCAGAAAAGTTTCCCACTGACTGAGAATTACCGCGATACTTGGCAAAGTTGAAGAAACTTTGATATATGATTACCTGTCATTCAGGATTTACACCGAGCTACAATTGGAAATGCCATCTAATAAACCATAAATTCAGGGTATTAACATTTATTTGCTAAAGCGATTGAGTTGACAGCTCTAAAATTACTCCGAAAAAATAGTCTAACCTTTGCTACCCTTTCTCAGAAAACTAAGATAGCATGTTAATAGGAAAATAATAGGACTGGTGATAATTACTACTACCAATAATAAAAATATAAAAATATAAAAATATACATAATAATAATAATAATAATAATAATAATAATAATAATAATAATAATAATGAATAGGAAGAAGAAGAGAAAAAAACAGATGAAATCCAACTAAACATGATGTTCACGCAGATTTCTTCATACGTCTTGACATTTGATAGCTCCTATGTCTGCCACGTAGGAGCTAATTGGCCTGGATATATCAAATCTCTACAGACTTGAATCACCCACATTAATGATTTCTGATTTGAGAAACTGATTCACTTATTTAATATATTAATTCTGATTGGAGACAGTCTCTAGAAGGGTGGAGAAATTGGAGTTTGTTACCAGTGCTGAAAAGGAGGCATGGTGTACTATGTGTGATGATTTATGTATAAAGACATAGGGGCATATTATCAAGGGCAGTATCGCCACTTTAGCGGCACTTTTTGCCGCTAAAGCGGCGATATTTTTATCGCCCTGTTAGCAAGCTGTCGCTAACAGCTGTTAGCGACAGCTTTATGGCGAAAGCGGCCGTTTTCTTGCCGCTTTGCATGTCAGCGATAATTATCGCTAATGACATGCAAAGTAGGCGTTCCCAACTAAAAGCGACTGAAAACAGTCGCAAACACAACTTCCCCCTATTAGCAATGCCCGCGAAGCGATAAAATAATTTGCGCTAACCGCGAATATCGCTGGAATCTAACACCTCTTTAAAACTTGACTTAACCATTCTAGTCAATGGGAGGTGGAGTGTAAGGTTAAGTCCTCACCTGCCTATTAGCAAGCTTTTCATTAGCGCGTGGAATTTATCGCTGGATTTCGCGCGCTATTGCTGGGTTTCGCCGCTATCGCTGGATTTTCTATTGCCTTGGAGATAAGCGTTGATAATAATGTGTTATCTCCGCGATGTAATCCAGCCATAGCCGGCGATAAAAAAAACAGCGCTAAGTGCGCTTTGCGATAATTATCGCACATCCTTGGTAATATGCCCCATAGTGACAGCAGGAGGGTCATGTTTCCTTTACCAATTTTTGATTTATATACAGTGATGGAAATTGTCTTAATGATATGTTTTCCAGTTTTCTATTGCTCTGTACATCTAGACTTTTGAGCTGTGCACTGTAGAGGCCTTTAAAAGGAGAGCCATTTTTATTTGCATAATATATACAGTAAATAGAAGCGAAGGAGTTCAATTCAAAGTGCATGAGGGAGAGTTGGGGGTAGGAGAAAGCTTGTATAGTTAGTTGCAACAGGCATTCACCAGTCTGAATTATTTGGAGCATGGAACTCAGGCAACTCTTACAGGGATGCATCAACAAAGACTGTGAGGTTACACCATTTGGAAAACCCTGGTTTGTTGCACTCCAAGAAGAATCTGCTTGGAGCGTAAGAGGAAAGCATGCATCATTGTTGTGCACCATTGCCCTACTAATGAAAATAGTTATCTGCAGCTCTTTCTTGAAGGTTTTGAAGCAAAGCAATAATTCCAGTGGACCACCTAGCAGAGGCGTAGTAAACCTTCTGCAACAGTAAAAAGTTGGCTGGTGCCTGAGTAGCCAGTTCTAAAAATTTAGGGGCAGATGTACGACCCTTACATTTTGTGACTTGCAAATTACGTTGCTTTGCAACTCGTAATTTGCGACTCGCAAAATGCAATGTACAGCAGTGTCACAGACACTGTTAGCGATTCCCAATGGGGTAGCAAATTGTATGCCTCATCAATATTCATGAGGCAAGTGCAATTGCGACCCCATTGGGAATGGCTAGCACTCCCAGGGATGGTGGCCTGCTGGGGTCAGCACTTTGAATTTGCATGGCTTAGTAAATGCCAAAATGGATTAAGCATTGAGTCTGCACCAAAAAAGTGACTCAACCCTGATGCAAAATCTCAGTCTATCTGGACCTTAGGGACTCTCCCCTCAAGGGAGCAGTGGTACCATAAGTTGCACAAAAGCATTACAAGCACACTTGTAATCAGGGCCCAGTTGATCTTTCTTGATGAAAGTAGACGAGAAAGTACAACCTTGTACAGACTGTTTGCTGTAGATGCTCTGTTTATAATGCCTGAAGCACTTCTCTCCTTGAAAAGTTTGCTTACATGCTTTATATAATATTGTCCTATTTTTTTTGTAGGGGTGGAAATAAACCTTTTGATCTATAATTTAATGTGAGAATAGAAGCTCAGAGACAGAAATAAGGCACAACATGCCTAGTAGGACTAGGACATTCAGCGATTCCTAAACAAAAGAGAATAGATTTCAGCAACTTTAACTCAGGACCACATTAGGAGGGGTGAGGAAAAAAGTATATTTTATGGTAGCTGAAATATAACAATCCCCAGGGTATCATTATTTATCAGCTACAATAAATATTGCACCAAACAAGCTAGTGTTTATTCCATATGGTGTAGAAGTGGCGTGACCAACGCAGCCAAGATGGAGGAAGCATTCTGAAGATGCTCCAGAGAACTCCAAACTAATCCTCCAGATTCCGGCACCCTGGGTCCTTAAATTTGCCGGTGACCATCAGATTTGGCCTTCTCACCACTTGAAGTGGCTGCGGTTTTACAGACAACTGCTCCGAGACCCATGGGAGCAGAGATAATGGACTCAAAATTGCTGCTGCCTGCAGACTCCAACTCTAATGTCGCACACACATTGCACGGCGGCCCGTGACTACCTGGGAACCCCGATGTTGGCCGCTGGTCACATTCTTGGAGAGGCAGCTGACTTCAGCTGGTGCTGCCTGCCTCCTGCGCGGCCCTACATACCTCTGGCCTTGGGACTGTGCCTGGGCGCCACAGAGGGAGCCGTGGGCCGCACTGATACATGGGGCTACATCGGAGCCATGCTGACATTCTACAACGGCCCATGACCCACCTTCCTGAACCAGCCCTGCCCCACTCAGCATATCCGCAACCCTCTGATGGCCCTGGAGGCAACCTTCTGTCGCGCTTGAGGAGGAGGCCTTTGCTTTGTGGGAGGCAGTTTGCCTCTGTATGTGGCGTCTAGTTATAATGCCACACACTCATTGCTGCGGTGGCCCGTGACTGCCTGGGACTTCAAGGTTTGCCACTGGTTGTGTTCTTGGAGTCATGGCTAACTCTGGCTAGTGCTGCCTTCTTCCGGTGCAGCCCTATGTTTCTATGGCCCTGAGACTGTGTTTGAGTATTGCTAGGGGGGCAGTGGTCCGCACTGATACAGGAAACTACATTGGAGCTATGCTGGCATTCTTTGACAGCCCATGACCTGGCTTTCCACACCAGCCCTGCCCCACTCTGCATACTCGCAGCTGTGGGGCAGTCAGCGGTTGTGCTTGAAGGGGAGGCTGTTACTGCATGCGGCCACTTGCCTCCAGATGTGGGCTTAACCTGTTCTGCTTTTATGGCTGTTTCCAGGCGGTGCTGGGATGACGCGACAGTGAGGGAGGGTGTGTTTAACTGTAATGCGGGAACTTTCTTTAGATGATTGATATCTAATGTTTGGTGCCTGAGGGATCATTTTTTTCGCACTTAGCCAGATTTAATTGCAGGGTCCTTTTCTTGTTTTCTGGTTCTTCAGAGAACAGAACAGTCACTTTAGTGAACAAACAATAATCTATGCAAAATTCTGCAATTCTGTTTCTTTACTTGTTCTTCGGCACTACAGCAGTGCACTACACGTCAATCTTGTTTGGGTCATGATGACTCCTTCCTGAGTGGGAACAGCATGCTATTTGGAAAAGCAAAATGTTAGCATTGTAGAACACAAACACAACAAATAATTAATACTCACTGAACCCCGGAATCTCGACGCGTAGCAGGCCGAGCAGGTCCTGGTCCCGGTCTAACACATCCACCCAGCAGTGCATCAGCTGCTGGATGGTTCACTGAACTTGGCTGGTGCACCGCATGCACCAGCATATCATCTGCAGGTGGTATCTGCTGCCGAACCTGCCGCCTGCTACCACCGTTGAGGAGAGGTGGCGATGCACAAAAAAAAGTGTGCTTCTACGTCCTCCTCACCAAAGATCATCCGCAATGTAGCTGTCCGCCCTCTGCCATAGCCCTGGGTGGATTAGAAAATAGAAAGGAAAAGGAAGGGAAAGGAAAGGAAAGAAGAAGGAAGCAACAAAATACAGAAAGTCACAGAAAACATGAATCAAATGCTCCATTGTTCTTAAATCTCTTTATCGCTACGAACCTGGAGTAGCTCTACTGCAGGAGACCAACCTCTTGAGCATTTGTTACCCCTTTTTCTGCAGGTTCAGCTACAACTGAATCTTCCACTCTGGCTCCACTAGGGGTTCCAGAGGCAAGGCAGTCACAAGACTTTTCCCCTAATGTTCACCCAGATATTACACTACCTGCTGGGCAGCTATTTGGGAGTGATAGGCACACTATTGGGAAAATCCTACAATCTCCTTAGCGTTTACATCCCCCCTCAACTGCACAAAGTCTTTTTGCCACATGACCCAGCTGATTACTGACATGCCTTATGAGGTATTGCTTCTTGGGGGAGACTTTAATGTTGTAACTGACCCAGCTCTCGATGTTTCAGGCCCTGTCACCAGAGACTACTGAGCCCACTCCCTATGCCTTAACCAATTAACATCTTCCCTTGGCTTTGCTATGCTTGGAGGGTCTGGAACCCATGAGACAAGGCTTATGCCCATAGCTCGTCCTCTAGACTCACTATGTCCCATATTGACTATGCCTTTCTTCCAGCAGTCGTCATTTCTGCCATGACAGTAGCCTCCATGTCCCCCGGGGTTTATTGGACCATTCCCCAACACTTCTCCAACTGAGATCCCCGAATCACCATAAACGTCCTTTGTGGTGCCTTAAATCATGGTTCCTGGTGGACGACAGACTAGTTGAATTCTTATCTAAGGAGTTAAGATCCTACCTCAAAACTAATACGAGGACAGGTCAAATTATCAGCTAGTAAGCTGACAATCTGGGGAGTCGCAAAGACCTACCTTAAATGCAAGGAGAGAGATAGACAACGCGACATTATAGACCTTATGACTAGTATACTTAACAGCAAAACTGCCATTGCTCTCTGCTAAGCTGACACGCTGACCCAACAACTTGACCTAGGCAAAGCAGCACTTTGCTACTTGATCTCTCACGAGGCCCGCCGATGCTGTCACGACCACTCAACGCATATATGAACATTGCGATAAGAGCAGTGTGCCTATATACCGGCTGGTGACTAGAAACATTAGTTTGCGATTTATCCCTGCTGTGAATGATTCTTAGGAATCCTTAGTTACCACAGCCGCCGGTGACAGTGCAGCTGTATTTGCCGCTTTGCCCACCAGCCACATCCTCCTGTTGAACGCATTCAGACGTTGCTCTCAGACATACCCCTCCCTTCCCTGACTTGGGTCCAGCAGAAGGCCCTAAATGAACCATTCACTGAAGACGGAATCCAAACGGTCCTCTGTAACTTGAAATCCGGGAAGACCCCAGGCCCAAATGGATTCTTCCTCGAATATTATTCCAAACTCCGCTACATTGTAGACCCTCACTTGCTCAGGCTCTACTCACAGGCCATGAGGAGGGGGTCCTTCCCCCAAGAGCTTGATCTGGCGACTATTGTTCCCATCCCTAAGACTGACGACCATCGACGGATTGCAAGCCTTACCGTCCCATCTCCCTTATTAACGCTGGCATGAAACTTTATGCTACAATTCTGGCTCCAGAGAGTTTTACCATCCCTGGTTCACCCACCTCAATGTGGCTTTATGTCAGGCCATGGCACTGGGCACTGCATTCGGCATATGCACGTCACCCATGCTCAGGTTGGTGAAATCAAAGAGGCTGTGGCCTTGCTACTAGTCGATTTTGAAAAAGCATTCCACATGGTTGACTGGTATAATCTTGGAGCAGTGCTCAGCCGATCATGATTTGAGGTCCATTTTAGGGGGAATGACATCTCTTCTATACCAGGTCATGATTAATGGGGTGTCATCTCATGCGTTTCCGATCGGGCATGGTACCCAACAGGGCTGTCCCCTCTCCCACTCTTCTAAGCTCTGGCCATTGAGCCCTTGGCATGTTTGATTCAATGTGATGCACAGATAAGGGAATGGCGATGGGTTGAGGCCTCTGAATATAGAATCGCATTGTATACGGATGATGTGTCCTATATCTCTGAGATCCAGAGGCTTTGGGCCCAAGTGCCCTTGAGCTTCTCCATCTCTTTGAAGAGCCCTCCAGTCTTTCCCAAAATTAGGAGAAATATTTTCTTATTTCATTGCGCGTGGACAGCTAATCGAGTGACTGGTCGGTGGGCATCCCCTTCCTCAGGTTTAAATACTTAGGAATACTGTTATACCTGCTGCTCAGCCAGTGTGAGTGTGGAGTAGAATGTTGGTGTGAGAGGTGACTGCGGAATGTTGGATGAGTGAGAATGTCGGTTGGTGTATGGGCTGAGCAGCAGGAAGGCTGCTCCTGGTGGGGCTCTCTGTAGTATACATGTATATTTTCCATCTTTACCTTATCTACATGTATTACTTTGAAATTGTTTCCTTGCCCCAGTGCTGCATGTAATCATCGTATTGCCATCTTCTACTTGCAACACTCATTTTGTGATTCATTTGAAGTTGATTCTCATTTGTGTAAAAAAGGGAGATGTGTTATACCTGCTGCTCAGCCAGTGTGAGTGTGGAGTAGAATGTTGGTGTGAGAGGTGACTGCGGAATGTTGGATGAGTGAGAATGTCAGTTGGTGTATGGGCTGAGCAGCAGGAAGGCTGCTCCTGGTGGGGCTCTCTGTTCATTTCTACTAAGATCTTACTTGGAATAAATTACTATAAGAATCTACATGGACTACGCTACTTTCATTTACATCAAATACACATCACGACTCTACCTAAAAAATGCCCATGCTCTTAAGATGGTACTCCTCTTGAACGAGACCACAACCAACCTGATGGCGTTGCAAAATCCCCTCTTAATCTTTTAGGTAGTGTTGCATTAATAAAAATGATGAAACTGCGCGATTCCTTTACATCCTACAGAATTTCCCACTCCACGTTCCCAACATTTGGTTCAATGAGGTGGCGTCGCTGTTTCAATCCTTTCTGTGGCACAGCAGTCCTCCTTTCATTGTCCAGAGTTAATGTCACTGCTCGGTTTATGATGAGGGAATTGAGATGGTGGACATCCGCCTCTTCTATTGGTCATCCCACAGACTGATTATAAATGACTGGCTAACAGGAGGCTGTGCTGACCCAGAGTACCAGCTGAAGATAAGCAACCTGGGCCTCAATGGAGTGATGCATTATTTATATGGCTGATCACTTCCTCTCACTCTTCCAGAAGTAACTAGAGTGAAATTCTTTATGTGGAGAAGGGGTTCTGCACTTAACTAGCTAGGATGGATGCCTGACCGGGCAGACTCCCCTTTGGAGGGGTCTCTGGTTAGGACAGTTGGGGCGTTTGGAGGTATTTAATTGCTGGAATCGAATACGGATCACTTCACTAGTTGATGTGTGGCATGGGCCCACCATGTACTCCTTTACCGACCTACACACCCAGTTTTCACTGTCTCAAACTCAATTTCAAAAATGCTTACAGGTGCATCACGCCCAAGAATGTTATGGCGAACACCTGAAAGAACTCCGAGACTTCAGCCCCCTAGAAGCTAGTTTATTGATGGGGAAGCTGGAGCGAGGGAGTAATTCCCAACTATACCATGCCCCTATTGGTAACACCCCAGAGACACTGGATCTGCTTCGACAGAAATGGGAGGAATGGATCAGGTAGCCGGAGGACGTTGAGTGGCGAGAAGCATGCATGGCTCCTAGAGACTAGCGATCTCAGCACAGGTACGGTTGATCCAATTGCATAACCTACACCAGACTTACATTGACACCCCAATGACTGGTTTATGCAGGCATCCTTTTAGACCCCAGATGTGCCCGCTGTCAATCTCTGACAGCAGATTTCTTTCACATGGTCTGGCAATGCCCGAAGATTACTCGTTGTTGGTCCTAGATCAACTCTACCCTCTCAGCCATCTTGAATACCTCAATCCAACTGACCCTAAAGGTGGCACTGCAGGGTATAATGGATGACTTTGAGGATTCCCAGGGTGATATGGCTCTGATGGGACTTGTGGTACTGGTGGCCAAAAGAGACATAGCGCAGTCTTGGAAATAACCCAACCCAGCATAGTTGAAGCAATGGCGCACTGGTATGAACTGGTGTGCTAAGCAGGAGGAAGCAATTTAAATTGCCCAAAGATGTCAAAAGAAATTCTTGAAAATGTGGGGTAAATGGTGGGAGTATTATCGGTTGTCCTCAACATTGGATTCTCTGCTTTCTAATGAGGTTTGAATTGCAGGGGCAGGGTGGGGGTGGGGTGGACTGGACTGAAACCGAAACCGAAAATGAGGAGCCTTTATTTGTGCGCACAATATTTTGATTTATTTGTTATTCATTTATCAAAGCCAAAAAAGGTTTATAAAAAAGAAGTGATTGTTTAATTGACTATGTCCTGAGAGATATAAAGAGACATGTCAAGATCACATAAAACGCACCAGTGACAGGTGAGTTTACTAGCCTTTATTAGATGTTCCTACCAAATAATTGAATTTGAATTTTGAATTTTAAACTGGCCGATTGGTTCAAATTTTGTATTTTCCACTGGTTGCCAGTGCCGATGGAGCAGCAAAGATGTTCAGCGTAGTTTCAAGAGCGCAGAAATGTAGCATATCCTTGGAAATATAGAGTATTTCTGTTCTCCTCCTTTCATGCAGCACAGCGTTGCAAGAAATCATAGTAAATGTGCCCCTAGATAACCTAGAGTTCCGTGGAATATTAATTCCACAAGAAAACAGATGCAAATAATGGACAAAAGCTGAAGTAGACAACATCCCGCTATTTTTCAATGTATATGAGTAAAAACCATAAAAAGTGCACACCACAGCAGTCACCTTTTCAAACATAATTTTAGTCACAGTTCTTCATCCAGAAACCAACCATGGAAGAGATTGCTTGATAACCTTTGTGACTTCTCATAATGTTAGATCATGTTTATCATAAGGCAAGTGCAGCTTTATTACCATTTTCATCAGTGATGTCATTGTCGCTGTGTGACACATGGCAAAGGTGATGCTGCATTAACATTGTCTATTCATAAATCACAACAAAGCTGGTATTTCACCCAGCAATTATCTGCACAAATGTTAACATCTGCTTCAGGAGAAGGGTGAATGTTTGCTTGTGGTCTGATACAACTATAGTGCAAGTGTTTTTATTTCTGAGGGGGGGGAAGGAAGATTCAACTACATCTCCATTTTGAGAACCCCCTCTCTCACCTGTCCTAGGCCATGACTTTCTGTATACTCTTTTATTCCAAAAAGTGCAAGATATATGTAGCAGCAATAAGGACAAACCCAGGCCTTTCATTCTTGCAGAACTAAATCCGTATAATGAAATAAAAGTTGAAATGGAAAGCCATTTATTGTGCCTGTGCTCAACGGTGGATGTCGAGGAGGGAAATTACTTAGTTACATGCTACGTCTAGGGGGAGATCCAGAACAACCCACTTAACCAATATTGGAGTAGAAACTTAAGGATGCCTTGTAGCTCAGAGTACAAGACACTTTACCCCCTTACGGGGTCCTCCTCGTCCCAGTCCTAACATAGTGAGGCAATCCTGCCTCCCGACGCCAATCAGAACGCTTAGAATATTTTCAAAGGATATATAAGCCCCTCGCACCCACCGCCATTCCTGTTTTTTTTGCTGTCCGACGTCGGTCGTAACGCTGGTGTGCTCCGTGTTTCCTGCTTGCCGGTTCCCGAGTTTTAAGGGCTGGGTTTGCGGTGCCGTGAGTTTTTTTCTTTTCTTTTCTTTACTGTTGAAGTGTTTGTTTTACTTCTTTTGTTGCGCGCGGCCGCACCGGTGTTCCGGTCGGCTGTGTTCCTGCTCCTTGGCCAGAACGTGCACCCCGCGCATGTGCTGGGCTGGGGCGGGGAGCTTTCTCTTGCGTTCTGGCCTCGCGGCCATAATGTTTGTTCTGTGGCTGTGGCTGTGGGGGAGGCTGCAGGGCTGTCCCTTTTTCTTTCCCAGGTCTCATGTTGCTATGACGTGGTTGTTTGGGGACAGTTTTTTAGGGGTGTTGTTGGGCACTTCCTGGTGTGTGCTGTGGCTTCCTGATACTGCTGCATTTGGCCAGGGGTGTTGAGGTTTCTGCTCCAGTGCCTGCAGGATCTTTGTTTATGCATCATCATGTTTCGGGAGCTGCAGGTGGTTGATCTGCTGCAGATATCCGGGTCTAGCCTACGGGATTTGGTTCATTCTAATGTGATGCCTTCCCATGCAGGCTGCGCTGCTTAAGCATTCTGCTTCCTCCTCTCCAGAGGGTGGGAGTACGTGGTCATTTTCCCTGCTGGGGGGTATGTCCAGTGAAAGGTTTTTTTTTCCGGTCATGTTGGTCCATTTTGTGAGGTTCTCTGCTTTACGCCTGCTTCATTGTCTGCGGAGGGGTGACTCCCTGTATTGTTCCTCGGTGGTGCATGACCTGCCTTTCCATTATGTCGTCTAGGAGGCTCTGGCTGCCGCATGGCTTGAGGTCGACATGCGGGGGATTCCTTGTTTTCTGGGGAAGCGGTATCACCTGACGGTGTTTGATACTCATTTTCCTCTGGTTCCTGGGGCCTGTCTATTTTGACCTCCATGTCTTTTTCCTCATCTTTGTCTTCGGAGGAGTCTGCTCTCATGCGTTCTTCTGCTGCTTCTTGTTTTGGGGTTCGTGCTTGCACTTCCTCAGCCTCTGCTTCGCAGGTCCATTCTAGGGGTTTGGGTACCTGTTTGTCTGTCTTCCGGATCAGGGGGATCTCACTCCTATCTTGGCGCAGATGGAAGACTTTGGTCAGTTTCTGTCTGCTGTGTTTTGTTGCCCTGAGGGTCCTCTCCTCGGCTGCTGGGGTGGCTGTGGCTGGTAGGAGGTCTTTCTGGATCGCGCTTTGGTGCCTTGATGCTGCGCAGACACCTTGGTCCGTTACCTGCCTTTTGTGGTTCTCAGGCTTTTTGACTTACTCCAAAGGCAGTCTGTGCAGAGGGCTTGTCTTTTTTCCTTCTTCTGGAGTTTCCGGATTCTCTGTCTTCTTCTCGACCCTTTCGTGGTCGGGCCTGTAGTCGGGGGGCTGCGTTCCATTTGGTTCCCAGCCTCTGCAGCGCTTGCTGCTGCCCCTGGTTGTTGGTCAGATATTGCTATGCCCAGGTGGAGTCACCGTGGCCTTTTGGTTCCGGTTGCGTTCTCTTCCTCAAAGGGTTATGTGTTCAACTCCTGGTGTTTCACTGGTTGTGAGTTCCCTGTCTACATTGTTGGCAATGTTGCAATTTTGGGGACTCGGCTCGGTTGTGCCTGGATCGTTGGTCCGGTCTGATTTCCGCCTGGTGGGTCTTGTCAGTCATCGATCTTGGTTACCGGATTCCGTTCCGTGGCCGCCCCCCTTTTGGACTGTTTTCGAGGTTCCCCGTTGTCCATTGGCCCTGCGATGCACTCTGCCATCTTCTCTGGAATCGGCCTGCTTTTGTCCTGGGACACTGTTGTGCTGGTTCTGGTGACAGAGCGGGGCCTGGGGTTCTATTTCTCTCTGTTCCTGGTCCCGGCGTCCGATGGTTCCTTCCGCTTGGTTTCAGAATCCCCGGGCTTTGTACAGTTTGGTGCAGCTGAGTCATTTTTGGATGATCCCTTTGTTGTCTGTCATTCCCCTCATCCTGGTGGCTGATTTTTTTGCTTCCCTGGGTTTGGAAGTTGCCTGTTTTCACATTCCCATCTATCCAGCAGGTCAGCGGTTCCTGCGGTTTGCGGTGGACGGGTTCCATTACCAGTTTGAGGTGTTGCCTTTCGGCCTCTCTACTGCTCCCCGGGTTTTTCCGCATTGTTGGCTCCTGCTGTGGGGCTTTTGCTGAGTATGGGTTTCCCTGTCTTTCCCTATGTTGCTTTTGTCTGGATTCTGCTTCCACCCTCCTTGTGGCTCTTCTGGCCGTGGTGGTGTTGATGGCCTTGTTCCAGGATCTGGGGTTCATGTTGGATCTGGCCTTTTCCCATCTGGTTCCTGTTCGGGGACTACAGTTTCTCGGAGGCCTGTTCGACACTTTGCAGGGGGCTGCTTTCTCCCTCCGGCTTGGCTTTCTACCCTTTTGACTCTTCTGTGGGTCCTGCTGGGTCGCCCTCTGCCCCTGCTTGGGGTTGGTTGCAGGTCCGGGGGTTGGTGGCTGCCTCCACGGCTGGGGTTCCTTGAGCTCGCCTGTGCCTCAGGTCCTTGGTGATTCTTCTGTTGGCTTGTTGGGACCCTTCCCATACATGTTGCGTGGCTCTGGTTCTTCTCTCCCCTGCTCTGGTTCCTACTTTGGTATGGTGGCTTGTGTGGGGGTGCGTTTTTTGCTTCCTTCTCTCCTCTTGTTGACCTTGGACGCCTGTCCTTGGGGTTGGGGGGCCGCGTTGGGGTCCTTGGTGTCAGACGAGTCTGTTGGTTTGTCCCGACAATCAGGTAGCTTGTTGTTACTTGCGCCTTCTTGGGGGGTCCACATGTGCGCCTCTGTACCTGCTGCCTTCCTTGATTTGTGTCTGGGTGAAATCTCATCTGTTGGCATTGAGGGCTGTTTCCGTTCAGATGCTTCTGAATTTCGTAAGGACTGCTTGGGCTGCTTCCTCCCCTCCTTTGTTTTGTGCCGTCTGTCTGTTCCTCTTTTCTGGGACCTTTGTCTATGGATTAGGACTCTCTGGATCGGTCTTTTTGCTTCCCCTCATGACGCTCTTTTCCCCCGGTTTTGTTCCGAGGTGGTCTGTCCTCAGGCTTGGGGGTTGCTCTCTCGTTTCCTTGGCCTTCGGGCTTTCTGTGTGTCTTCCCTCCTATTTCCCTCTTCCCGGGGGCGCTGCAGAGGATTCGTGGGAGTGAAGGTGTCTGTGCTGTTGGTTGCTCCTTTTTGACCTCGCTGCCTTTGGTTTCCACTCCTGCTGCTGCTGGAGGGGGGCAGGTTTGGCCGGCTTCTCTTGACTCCGGCTCCACTTCTGTGTCCGCACCTGTCTTTGCCCTATCTTTGCCGCCTGCATCTGTCGGCCTGGCTCTTGACCTGCTGTCGTTGGCGTCTTTGGGCTGTTCTTCTGTGGTGACCTGTGGCATTTCGTTGTCGCATCGGCCTTCAACACTTATGGACTGTGGTGTGCGTTGAGGCTCTTTTGTCTTTTGGTGCTCTTTTCTTGGTCTGGAAGCATGGTTGGTGGTCAGGCTTCTCTTCTTGTCTTTCTCCGAGATGGGTTTTTGATGGACCATTCCCCTTCTGCCTTGTCTGCTCTTTGGGCTGTGGTTCAGGCTTGTCAGGGTCTCGGGCCTCTTTGGAGGTTGTTGCTCCTTGGGTGAGTCGGATTCTGTGTTGTCTTTGGCTTCCGCATCTGATCTCTCCTGTGATTGTGCCTCCTTGGGTTTGCCTACTGTTTTGCGGGGTCTGCAGTTGCACCCTTTTGTGCCTTTTTGGGAGGCTGTTTGTTGTGGTTGTCTGCAACTGTGGCTTTTTTGTTGTCCGTCTCCTCCGCGCGGCGGTTGGGTTAGTTGGGTGCTTTGCTTCTCCCCTTCCCTTATTTGCAGTTTCTGCTGGATGGAGTTGTTTTGCAGCTGGGCCTGGGTTTTTTCCCTGAGCTTCCTCCGGGTTCCATTTGTTGCTGGAGGTGATTCCTTCCTATTTAGCCTGGGGTTGGGGATTCCTTTGTTCCTTCATCCTTGGTTGTTCGCACCCTTCGTTTTTTCTTCCTCCGTACCTTGGGGTTTCGTCTTTCATCTGCCCTGTTTTTCTCATGTGGGGGTGTGGCTCAGGGATGGTTGGTTTCTCCTTCCACCTTCACTTGCTATGTGCGTTTGGCGGTCTGCCTATTCTGTGGGTCTGCCTCCTCCGTCTCTGGTGCTGGGTCGTTCAACAAGTTCTGTGTCCACTTCCTGGGCTGAGGAGGCGGGGGTCTCTGTCCAGGTGTTTTGTGAAGCGGCCACTTGGCTGTCCCTTCACAAGTTTGTTCGGCATTATCGCTTTGCTGTTTTCCTTGCCTCTGTGGCCCGTTTTGCTGTTGGCGTTTTGCACGCTGCTGTTCCATAATCCTTTGTTTGATTAAGTTTTGTACTTTTGCAAGGATCCCTAGTGTCCTGCGTTTTTTCTTCTTGGGTCTCTGCTTGTGAGTTCCTCACTATGTTAGGACTGGGAAGAGGAGGACCCATGAGGGGGTAATGTCTTGTTACTTACTGGTAATCTTCATTACCCCGATTAGGGTCCTCCTTGTCCCAGTCCTGTTCCCTCCCTCCCTCCCGATGTATTTGTGTCAGGACTAGTGGATAACAGGCATGGCGGTGGGTGGGAGGGGCTTATATATCCTTTGAAAATATTATAAGCGCTCTGATTGGCTGTCGGGAGGCAGGATTGCCTCACTATGGGGTCTATCACGATGGCGGTCGGATGTCCACCGCCGGGCCAGCGGTGGCGCCCTCCGGACCGGCGGTGGATATCCGCCCACGATCGCAACCAAGAAAACCGCCGGTCAAATTAGGATGGCGGTGGTGACCATGGCGGTGGGAAATTCCGACCGCCGCTTTTCCGCCGGTAGCCAGCCTTTCCTCAGTGGTCACACCGCCATGGAAAGGCATGTGGATATTGTCTTCCCGGGGCCCGTTGCGGGCCCCCAATGTTTGGGGGGGTGTGGGTGCACTGGGGGGGACCAGGGTCCCCCCTACATTTCCCTGTACCAGGTGGCAGGCACTGTGCAGTGCCTGCCACGCAGTGCAGGGAAATGCAGGACATGCTCCTTTGGACATCGCAGAGGTGCTGCGGGCAGCAGCAACCGCCGCAATGTTAAGGCCCGCGATCCGACTGCCGCGGTCATCGTAATTCGACCGGCGGTGATGTCGCGGTCCATGCGGGCGGTCTTTTCCCGCTACCATGGCGGGCGGGGAGGTTTTCCGACCGCCATCGTAATAGGCCGCTTAGTTAGGACTGGGACGAGGAGGACCCTAATCGGGGTAATGAAGATTACCAGTAAGTAACAAGACATTTTTGTGATTGCAGAACTAAACGTGCCACCTTTCGCAGTAGGAAATGGCGAGTATCAGTCTTTTGTCTTAATAAACTGACTCCTAAAAACATGTTTCCCTTACTTCTGGTGAACACATGCATTTTTGACAGGCAAGGTCCTCCTTTTTTCCTCTAGTATGCAGAGGAAAGACACCCCCATGACATTTTCAGACGTCAAATTTCAGAAGATCTTATTATTCTTTGCCTCTGCATCCTCCTTTAAGCTTTGCCAAACCCTGAAATGAGCATTCTTCTGATTTTTTCTACCAAGGTATTGGCATGGTCATCTCTGTCTGCAACCTCCATCCAAGAGGAGCCACCATGGCAAACAAATGTGCTAGTTGTACCATCACAAGTTGATTAAATGATTACCTGGGTATTTAGAATTAAAGGAGTGAGTTGCAATCTTTTCTATGTCATAAGCCCAATTTGATGAAGATGGCTCAGATAATCAAGGAGCATGGTTTGCAATGTTAGATGCGAGTATGTCTTAGGCGATCTCCAGGCTAACTTGGATGAAGTGGCCTGTGTGGCAGACTGCCTTCTAGCGGTTAAAAACTAGGCAAAAGACAAAGGTCTGTGTTTTAATAGTTAAGATTACTGCTGAGTCACAAACTGATAATTCCCTGCTATGGAGATGTCCAGACCCAGGGGGCCATCCATCTGTACTCATTTTTTATGGCACAGGTACACATGGTTGCAAGTTATGTTCCCTTTCTGGTGAGCGCTTGTGCGCCCACGCACCCTACTCTTTGCCAGCACACAGGACATCTGCAGCAGCACGCATCAAGAGAAAGACTTCTTGAGCTTTTCAAAGCAGTGGCACAAACTGAAGCCTTCTCTTGGTGTAGGCAATAAAGCCCCTGCTGTAACAGGAGCAGCACCCCTGCTCCACAACAGCTTTGATGGGGGCCGCCAGAAGGGGACCGTCCGACTTTGGGAGCAGGCGGCTGTTCCCCTTCTGGCGTGAAGTGCATTGTTATTGTATATGCACCTAGCTGCTTTAGAAGCTGTTAAAAACTCTCAAAGTAATCCAGGTCAGCGATGAAGTCTGTTCCTTTTTTTCACATATTTTACTACACGTTTTACTCTAATAATATTTGCTATTCCAGTTGCGGTGTTTCCATAGTTTTTTTCATGCAACATTTGTCTTGTATTGTGCAAACCGCTAGAGGCGGACACAAAGTAACACGGTGCTTCTGCCTCATGGCTGTGCGTTGAAGCACTGGGATGCTCACAAGAATTCTTTGATGCAGAACCGGGGTAGGCAAAGTCCTGCAAGGCTTTTGGGTCGTGGCTGTTTAATGTGTGCTTTTTTCACAGTGCTCCCACAGCAACAACAGAACATGTGTAACAGACTGACATAATGCCACACAGGGCTAGTCAGCTTTGATAGAGTGCTGTGACTCACAGGTCATGATCGTTTTGCTGCTGGCATGCCCTGGCTTTGCCTCATAACCACCAACTCCCTTTTTAGGTCTCGCCTACGCAGCGCGCAAGCGTTGCTTTGGAGTGACCTCTTGGAATCACTCCGGACTTTTTAGGAAACTTGTGCTTGTACTGCACTGTTTCCAATGAGCACTCGTGCATGTACGGCGTTTACCTTGCGGGAGCGAGCAGCGGCGACATCTGTTTGCAATTATCGCGCACGCGCTTTGGAAACAGATGGCGCTGCTGCTCGCTCCTGCAAGGTAAACGCTGTACATGGACTGAGCCTCGAAGCCGCGCCCCCGTTCCCCACAGTGGCGTTGCCGGCCCCGCTCCATTCAAACACCCTTGAGTGGTGCCCTCAGCGTCCAAAGGCATCTAGACCCCCCCACTCCCTTTGTTACTGCGGCCACAGTGCCCTCCTTATCCACGGATGGCAGGCAGGACCAAAGACTCAGACCACTCGGTTCAGGCGTGCAACGCCCATTGTGCTGTAAAAGATGCTGCACTGCCCCGCACGCACCCCTCCCACTGCTCTCTGCCCAGGCTAGCACCAGTGGCTGCCAGAGATAAATCCAGCACAGAGGAGGCCGACACATTTTGACTCCCCGACGAACACTTCCCTGGGCTCCATATATGGCTGGTGATAGGCTGCGCTTTGTGTGACGCTTGTAAAATACCTCTGTGTATACGTTGTCCTCCTATAGTACATAACTCCCCATAAACAAGATCCGGCGTGTGCCCATTTGGAGATTGAAGGCCGCGCCATTGCAGCCTAGAAGCACATATGGCTTTCAGTATGCTCTACACAAATGAATAAACATTAACATAACATTGAAATAGTTCGTAAAAGGCGGAAAATGAGCTCTGTGACC
The DNA here is from genome assembly GCA_963921515.1 of Calotriton arnoldi. Lineage (NCBI taxonomy): Eukaryota > Metazoa > Chordata > Amphibia > Caudata > Salamandridae > Calotriton > Calotriton arnoldi. The sequence goes on from CAWUFW010011932.1 coordinate 215,350, forward strand.
CTAGCGACATGAAAGTTATGTTGTCATCCAGGGTGCCTGCTGCACAGACATACTGGTAAGATCTGGCCTTTGTTTAAGCAAGCTGCGTCTCGCCTCACACCTCTCTCCTCCTCCCCTCAGCGCGGCTGGCTCACACCTCTCTCCTCCTCCCCTCAGCGCGGCTCGCTCACACCTCTCTCCTCCTCCCCTCAGCGCAGCTCGCTCACACCTCTCTCCTCCTCCTCTGAGCGCAGCTCGGTGCACAGCGGCAGAGCACCCAGGATAATGTGCAGCATGACTGACCACTTATACGGTCCCAAAGGCGAGACCTATTGGTTATGCCAATGCTTGTTCTTTAATCCCATGCCAATTATAATAGTGGTAAAATAACTCTGATGGTGAATGCAGTTCTGGGAGAGTTCTGGGTCTAGTCCAATAACAGTTTTGACTCATAAATTAGCAAAGGGGGTTGTTGTGTCTGCTGCAAAAACCACATTGTGTAACAAGCAGATCACAGATTAGTATTTTAAGTAGATAGGTAAATGGGGTACGACTTTTGACACTGAGATAATTTTGTTACTTCCGGTTCATAAGTAGAAATCCTAATACAGTACATTGATCTATTTACTGGCATCAAAGAGCTGCATGCAAACTATACATTGTGGGTTTAGATCCTTATTTTTTTTCCAATCTGTTGTTATTGTAAGATTGCAAAGAAGGGCTCCCTGAGAATTAATAGTCTCGTTAATACAGACAAACCCAATTTCTGTGTTATGTTTTATATCCTGACTTTGTGTATCTCCCGACAGTTCACTCTTAACATATAATGTCTCCAAGTATGGATGATATGTGATTCCTGCACCTTATAACTCTCATTATCTTAAGAAACATTTCTGGTACATTGATTTACACATTTATATAATTTATTGTGTCGCTGTGTGTGATGTAGAATGCAGAGACACCCTAAACTGATAAAAAAAAAAAAAAAATTAGTAAATGCTATTTAAATCATGATTAATGTAATTACATATACACAAAGATGAATCTTGCATTCTCACAGTGCATGTATAAATCTTACATGGAGGGTTGAAAAAAGTCAAATACCTGCTCACAAATCGTAGTTTCTCTAAAGTACTGGTGAAGTGATAAACTGTGTGCCATTGTTTCCGTCCACTGCAATGGTATCTATGTGTTAGGCTGCAGATAGCTCTCAGTCAGGATGATACTTGAACAAAAGTAGAGCTAATGGCCCTTTAAATTAGGTTATGTGTGTAATAGGCTGCAGGTGAAAATAAAAAAGCCCCCTTGCTGCCTGCAGGTTGCTGCAGCAAATAGAATGCAAACAAACTGCAGGAGCTGCTGAATCGTCTACTGGTGTAAAAAAATGACATCAAGTCCCAGATCTGGCCCAGCAATAGGTGCCGTAACGGAGATCCCAAGCAATTGCCCTTCTTTCCAGCACTGTTAATAACTTAAACACTAGCAGTTGCTGGTTGTACGTTTTAGATGTTTACTGCATGACATGCAGCAATACATGCCATGTTGAAACAAGCATTAGCAAAGCCAATAGGTCTCACCTTTGGGACCTATTGTCTTTGCCCGCGGTTCTTTTCAAGAAGCACCTTACCCCCAATGCTGTGCAGCATGGCTAAATTCTTTTTATTAAAAGCTTTTGACACAGCTGTTTTTTTAACTTACCAATCCCAGTTGGATCATTAACTAAAAGAAAAATGCACAAACAAATCTTAAGGTAGCCAGTTTCTCCTTCTCACTTCAGTGTTTGGGTCTCCTCCCTCCAGCTAAAGGAATGCAGGTACTATTCCACTGTCTGGAAATCTTTCCTCACCCACATCCTGAGATATGGTAAACCTGGGACATCGAAATGCTTTGCTTTGTCACTCAAGCAAAGCATTTGTGAGGCAGATTTTCAGGGTAAACATCAGAAGGCATGATTCCAGCATTTGCAGACTCTCTTTTTCAATGTTTGCATTAAATGCTTGCATTATTTACCATGTATATTGTCTCACGTTGCTTTGATAATGAGGGTACTGCATCATTCTAGTGCAACCTAAAGCTCTCTATACCTCCCTACATATGCAGACAGCCATTACTTTACACTTACACCGCCCACCTTATCAGCTGTCCTGGCTTAAGCAATGGTCTAACAATTTCCCAAAAGTAGACTGGATGATAGCCTGATTATACGTCCTATCAAAAGGTCCTAATGTAGCACTATCTCACATGCAAATAATTATGTTTCTTTGTACAAGTTTTAATCTTCAGATTGCATACCATCTACTCTTTGTGCCTAAAACCCTGCATACCTTGATTTAAAACATCTGATTGTTGCCTCTCCTTTTTTTCTTTGAAGGACCCTCTCTTTTTCCATTGTCTGCATGCCTCCTCTTCGAGTACCGCGTATTCTAAATTTTGTGGATATTTGTCTTAATCTCTATTAATGTGTTTGTGCAAATTGCTCACACCTCATCTCAAAGATCACATCCTGTCCTCCTTTTATTTCTTGTAATTTAGCAATACCTAATATGTTTCAGCTCATCTACTTATCCCCCCAACAATCTGAGTGAACTCACATACCCCCACTTATCATCACACCTAACAACTGCTAATTTTAATTCACCTCAATAACACTGGAGTAAATGCATAGAATGGTCTCCTTGAGAGAACAAGATTAAACCCAATACCAATAATAACCAGTAACCAGTAACCACTGGATTAACCACTTTTTCCTGAGTTTTTGAGTAGTGTGATTTCTGTTTTAAAACTCTTCAACAAGAACTCAGGAATAGTAAGCACTAAATGTAATTGCAAAACAATACATTCTACGTGATCTGCTAATTTTCTCTAGTGTCCACTCCTGGTCCTTCCTTTCCCATATCAACTATTTAATAGATGGATTCTGAGGGGCTAAAAGTCAGATAAGATTCTTGTAGCTCACTCGCTTGCTTAGTAAGTTGTCACATGTCTTTGACGCACATTGCATTACATATGTCTTGTGGAGTTATTAGGGCCAGTTAAGAAATCACCATTTTACATGCATGTCTGCTTAAGTTTCATTCTCTCCCTAAGCTTAATGGCATTTGACACACATTCAATTGCATGCCCATATGGGATAACATTCTTCAAACTCCATTTGCTTACAACACCATTTCATAGTCACTCTATCAAGACACCTTGAACACTCTGTACAAGGGCTAAGTTCAGCATGCAAGATGTTGTTATTTGTTTTTTGGCCGCACAACGACAGAACTATCATAATAGGATACACAATAGCAGCCTGACTGGGATTTTGACATGGTAACTTGGAGGATGTTATTACATATATAACATCAAGCCTTTGTCTATACAGAGGAGAATTTTACGGGCACTGAAAGGTCGGTCCAATGGCGGAATTCCAGCTCAGCTGATTCCTCTCACCTCATGCGAAGGATGCTGTCCTACTCTACACCACGCGGGCAGCTTGCTGACACCATTACCCACAGGTAATGGGGGTAAACGTACGGAACAATGCAGCCAGAGCCACTAGTCCTGGAACAATGCAAGTGTAACCATGCTTGCCCGAACAACACATCTGCCTTAACCACTCTGCGCTCTAGTGTTCAGGATGGGTGGGGACTTGGGGAGAAGCGGGGAGCGGACAGGTAAGTGGGGCTGCGGCCATGTCTGGGGGTTGCGTTGGGGGTGGGGTCGGTGTACTTTTGGGAGGGGGTAGGTTTTTAGAGCTCAGGGACGGGGTCAGGGTATTTTTAAGAAAGGGGCAGGTTTTTAGGGCTCAGGGGAGGGGTTGGGGTAGTTTTAAGGGCTGGGTTTGTGGGGAGTTTTTTTAGGAATGAGGCATTTTAGGGCTCAGGGCAGGGGGAAATCGGGTAGTTTTTTAAATTAAAGAAGGGTTTTATGCCTCAGGGCATTGGAAGGGGTTGGGGTAGTGTCAGGAGCAGTGAGGGGGTCAGGGTAGTGTATGTTAAGGGGCAGGGTTTTAGGCTTCAATGCAGGGTTATGGAAAGGGTTAGTTTTCAGGGCAGGTTTTGGGCCTCAGGGCGGGGGGTACAGGTAGGGGGCTTGAAATGTATGACTTCGGGTGGGAGAAGGGGATCGGAGTAGTGGCAAAATTAACCATGCATACCCCCTTACCATTAATGCTTTTACAACAAAATTCAATGTTAAAGGCTTGCATGGTAAAGGAATGCATGGTTAAGATGCATTCGTGGTTCAGGCTGCATGGTAGAGGCATGCGTGGGTTAGCCATGCGTGCCTTTATCATACAACCGTAATGGGAAGTTAGACCACCCGGACAGGGATTTGGCAGATCCATTCACCTTATACACACTAGGGTAGAATGCGCTGGGTAGGATAACATTATATTACAGCACTTGTATGCAAGCATATAGACTTCTGTAATCTGCAAAATGTTTGAATTGTTCATCTTTTTCACCATTCTCGTAATGATAACATTATTCTGTTTCCTAATATTAATCATTGCAGCACACGTATTTTACTCAATAATCGCAATGCTTCAATAAATATTCAGATCGTGTATTTCTTGTGTATCTCTTTGGGTATGCATAAGTAACTGAGCGAAAGGGTTCTAGATCTGCTACCAAGATTTCCTTGGGGGATCAGGGTTGTCATATTCTGAGGTTGCACACACATTTGTTACCCTATAAGGTTAGGGGTACAGATGTTGCACTGTAAGCTAGCAGGACTATAGGCCAACATATCTTGAGGGGTGCTCAGAATCAGTCTCGCACTTGTTTATGTTGTCCAAGAAATACACAGTTTTACTCGAGAAAGTGCAAGCCGTATGACAGATGCAGTGTACAGAGAACATTCACTGTTGCACACAGAGGAAAAACGTTAGTGGGAACAGTGGCTGCAAGTGATCTCAAAAATCAGTAGATACTGCGGGGTATATTCTCAAGGACTTATCGCCGAGTTAGCAGCACTTTATCGCAGCCAAAGTGGCGATAGATTTATCGCCCTATTCACAAGCTGGTGCTAACAGCCGATATCACCAGTTTTCCTGCGATAGCAGCCGCAAAAAACATCGCCACGGATGACACCGGCAACTAACGCTAATGAGATGCAGAGTAGGCGTTCCTGTGCAAAAAGCCACGATAACACCACTTCGCAATATTCTCAACGACCAGCCACATCGGCGATAAGATCCCAAAACAGGCGATAAGGCGCGTTAGCAGCAGGGATTTAACACCTGCTCTTACCTGGTGTTAAGTCGGACGACAACCTGCACATAAAAGGGAGCCCAGACCAGAGCCACACCTGAAGAACAACAGATGCCATGGAGCTATTGATCATGCAGCTCGGAACCCCAAGAGGGCCACAACACCTACCGCCACCACACCCAGGCCCGCCACCCCCCCTGGACCCTCCCGCCCCCCCGACTACCACAGAGGCAGCGCAGACAAAGACAGCGGACCTTCAGAAAACGCACCAGCTTCACAGACTTAACACCAGAGGATGTCATTGCCCACTACAGGCTCAAAAGGACAACCATCCTCCACATTCTGACCATCATCGCCCACAGGCTGACGGTACCAACACAACGGACAACCAACATCCCTCCGCAGACAAAGCTGCTGGCTGTGCTGCACCTGTTAGCCTCCGGTACCTTCCAACCAACAACTGCCAGAGTCGGAGGAGTCTCACAGCCAGCCCTATCCAAGTTCCTCACACCTGTCTTGGATGCCATCATCAGCTTGGTACCCCAGCACCTTTACTTCCCACACACTGCACAGGAACAGCTGGAGACCAAGCAAGGCTTCTACGCCATAGCTGGCTTCCCGCACGTGTTGGGGGCAATCGACTGCACACATGTACTCTTCGTGCCCTTGCCGCCACTGCACACAATTACCGCAACAGGAGGCACACGCAATCCATCAATGTGCAGGCAATAGTGGACCACCTGGGACTCTTCACCAATGTCGTCGCCAACTACCCAGGTAGTGTGCAATATTCCTTCATCTTCCTACAGTCCATCATCAACCAGCGCTTTGATGCTGGCACCTATGGGAATGCATTGCTCGTTGGTAAGTACCAAATGAACACACCACACACCTCAACTCCACAGTCATGCAACTCACGACTCTGGGAATGCACACGTTACAAACTCACATACAACATGCCAAACAACATGCCCACCTACCAGACATGACAGCACAACTTACTGTGGTAACCTGGGCTAGCCATGTACGCAAGCCATCAACGGCATGGCACCTCAGCCACACAATAGCAGAATGTGGGGAGAGGTGGGAACCAGGCATGTGCGAAGGAGGCAAGTGACCCATGAATGAGAATGTACATAATGCCAAGTGTGGCGTGGATGTGCTGGCCAGACTGCAGTATGCAGACCACAGACATGTGCATGTCGACATATACTGCTGGTGTTTGGAGTTTAGTGGACAGTGGACGCAACCATGTTACCCCAGGCAGTGGGGAAGATCGTGGAAGTGTAGCTTGTTATGTCCCCCCTGTAAGCGGGAGCGGAGTGGGCTGGCCCGGTGTACGCCAGGCCAGTGTATGGGTGTGAATAAAAAGCCCGTTGCTCCAGGCGTGGTTCTCTTCCGGAATGGCCAATGTGTCTGCAAGGGCGGTGCCTCCCAGCCCGCCATGAGGCCGACGCCATGAGTGGCGGTGCCTGCGATCCTGTGCGCCTGCTGCACCCCAGACCGCTGGTCCCCAGACCCATCTTGGCCACCCCTGCGCAACCAGGCCTCACTGCTCACCTGCCTACACTGGGGTGTGTCAAAGAGGGCCCACCACATGCCGGTGCAAGCTCCAAGCCCGAGGCCCGCGACCTTGGCAGCCTCCTCAGACCATCATGGCCTCCGCGACACAGGCCCCCAGCACTCCTTTCTCGTTGACGTACTCCACCGCTGCCTCCAGCCTACACTGCGGTCCAGTAGGTCACACATTTGGAATTGTGTCTTGATTTCATGATGGCCGAGTTCATATGTTAATGGCAGCATTTATATCACTGTACTCCCTTCGATCTGGTGCCACCAACTCTGTGCATCGCAAGCCAACGACACATGTCTGTGGGCTCTTGCTGACTACTGCCTTCGGCCCACACTGCGGTCAAGTAGGTCACACATTTGGAACTGAGTCTTGATTTCAAGATGGCCGAGTTCATATATTAATGGCAGCATTTATATCACTGTACTCCCTTCGATCTGAGTCTTGATTTGTTAATGGCAGAGTTCATACCATTGTACACGCCTCATCGCATTCTGCATCCCCTTTCAGCTCTGGTGCCACTAACTCTGTGCACTGAAAATCATGGACACCCACTGGTTGAACTTTGGTGGCATCTGAGTCTATGGCCTGGGGGTTGTCTTCATCATTATGTGGCTGGTACTGACTTGGTGTTAAACATGAGTCTGTAGCATTCATCTCCTCCATATTGCCTGTTTCAGCTTGGTTCTGCCCTCTGCATCATGCCCTGGTAGAACACCTTCCACTGTCCCCCGAAACACTCCGCGACATTCAGCTTCGACATTGACGAGAACCCGCTCAGCTCTCGTGGCCCTACCTCAGTGCACCGCAAGTCACCGTCCCGTGGCGGTGTGCCTGTGCCGGCCGCAGTGCATCCGGGGCCACTAACTCTGTGCAGCTCAAGTCGTGGACCCTTGCTGTTTGAACTTTGAACTTCTGATTGTCTGATCACAGTTGTAGTTGTTGCCAGCACCAACCACTCCCTGAGGGCTGGCTTACACTCACCCCACACCCATCCAGCAAAGGCATCACTGGACATGTGACCCTCGCAATAAAAGGGGCTGGGCGCACGTGCCCGTAGCCAGTTCCACAAACTATCTAAGTGTGTCCGTGTGGTCATTACATATGCATGAGGGCCCCGGGCCCTACCACATTACATTGTGCTGTGTACAGCGGACGCAACCAAGTCACCTCAGGCAGTGGGGAAGACCTGGGACATGCAGCTGTGTCGTACCCCCCTGTAATCATAAGCGGAGTGGGCTGGCATACGACAGTCCAGCGTAGGGGTGTGGATAATCAGCCCAGGGCTCTGGGCGTTGCTAAGTGTTGGCCTTGCCAAGGAAGTAACTAATGCGTGTGTCTCTGTTGTAGTGTCGGCGCCACCCGTCCCGCAATGGACAATGTTGCAATGTAGCATGCCCCCGGAGTGCGGGCTCGGCCGAAGGGATAAATGAAGGAGAGCAAGCCCACTAGGGGTCCGGGATCATACATGCCAACTGTTGTGTGTGTCGCTATTACCGCAGCATATGACAAAGGTCTACCCTCAACCGCATCATGAGTTCAGCCAGCCAGGAACTCTACATCTGCATCTGCCCTATCCTCACCATAGGCCTACACACACGTGGCTGCCCACCGTCAATGCACAACATCACAGTGTCGTTGTCAGGCTTGTGGACATGCGAACACAGGCATGACAATGGTGTGCCGTAGGAGTGCAAGTGATGCAACCGCACTGCGCACACTAATGAATAGGCTTGGGGGGAGGGAGGAGCAGCAGTGAGGCTACGTAATACACATTGATGCCGCTCATTTGCTACACGCCGTACCTGTCAAACAGGAATCACTAAGTCACACATATCACACACCAATGAACTAGTGAGCCTGCCAACACATCATGCAGAACCAACTTTTGACTCATGTCTCTCTGCACTGTCACAGGTGATCAAGGATATGCACTCTGCCCTCCGGGCCCCGAACACACAGGCCCAGAGGCAGTACAATGCGGCCCACAAACACACCAGGGGCATCGTGGAACGCACATTTGGCGTGTTCAAGTCACGTTTCAGGTGCCTGGACATCACAGGTGGAAGGCTCCTGTACAGCCCAGGCATCGTGTGCAAGATGATCGTTGCATGTTGTGTGTTGCACAACATATGTGTACGCACCAATGCCCCATGGCTACAAGTGCCAGACGTACCGGACGATGATGAGGAAGATGAGGCAGGTGGACCACACCCCACTGCAGCAGCAGGAATAGCCCGTAGGAACACCATCATTGACAATTTCTTCACATGAGCACGTCACATTGTCACAGTCCTTAGCAATCATGGGACAGTACAAAATGACCACAGGCACAGCATGTGCAAATTAATTCATTACAACACACATTCCCTGTGTGCATGTTACTCCTCTGTACAAGCACATCACTCTAACAAGTGTAAGTGCAACATGTAGTGCTAACAATCTCATAAATTGGAAATAGATGGTGGGTGTGTCACCTCTGTACAGAGAGGCTGTTTAGGGTGTCACGTATTCGAAATGCCATTTCTGTGTGTTAAAGATAGTACGGAATCCCACTCATCAGCGTTTCACATGTGTCCCAAATCATTACATATAGGCTGTAATTTGTGACCTACAATTGACAACAGGGCTTCTTTTGTGGTCAAATATGTACCACCATGATGCAGGAATGCACCCTGTGACTCAAGTCCCACAACATGAGCTACATGGACGTAAGGGGGAATCACTGCCCCTACATTCGTCCATGCTTTCATACTTGATTAATCATAGACATGACACATCTGTGTGTATTAGAATGTACTATTCACGTTCAGTGGAGTGTTGAAGCTGTCTTAGTACTGGGCCATGCAGACAACACTTTACAATGTTGCCCTGTGGAGGGCCAGCCAGAGTCCTTTAGGGATTGACAAGTTACTCGGAAGGGGAAGAGTCCAGTCTGCAGGCTGATTGCTGTGTCATTGTTGAGCATACAAAATATGGCAGTCCATGTCGAGGTCCAAGGTTAGTGTCGCAGAGTGTGTCGGGGGACAGTGGAAGGTGTTATTCCAGGGCATGATGCAGAGGGCAGACCCAAGCAGAAACAAGCCATATGGAGGAGATGAATGCTACTTCTTCCTCCTTACCACTGAGGTAGATTCATCCTCATCTTCGTCCTCTGACGTTTCATGTGCCTCACATGTGGGTGGTGGTGTTTGGTTTGCAGCACTGTGTGACACTAACACATCAGGGGCCGGAGATATGGATGTAGCAGTAGCAGCAGCATTCATCTGCGCAATGTCGTGTGGCATCACTCCCATGATGAGGATCTGCAGGGCATAGAAGATCCCATCTACAGCTTTCTCGCGTGCAGCCGTGGTACCCATTCTTTGCACCTGCATCCACTCCATGTTCTCCATGGCCCTCCTTATGTTTCCCAAATCATGGATGACATCGCTGTAGCCACTCTGACTAGACAGTTGTTGTTGTCTCCGAGTCATGACTCCAGCGACGCCAGCCATGGATTGTTGGAGGGCATGGGGCGGACTGTGGGTGTCCGTTAGGGAGTGTAAGTGGTCCCTAATGGGACTTAGACACCCACGTATGGTATCTAGTTTGGCTGCCATGAGGTCGAACCCCACCCGCACCTGTTCAGCCAGCTCCTTCTGGTGAGGTGCTGGGAGCCAGATGTGGTGGTGGGTGCTTTCTGCTGTGTGGTCTGTGCAGGGGGTGGGATCACCTCGATGGTGCTGGTCTGCCCTGCTGCTGGAGGAGGGGTGCAGAGGTTGTCCATGAACCGTTGGAGTTCGTCGTAGTCGATGTCCTGGGGGTCGTCTCCATCATCGCTGACGTGATGTAGGGTCTGCTCTGCAGGAGGTGCTGATTGTCCCTCTGCAATGTAAAGGGGAGATGCAGTTTCAAAGTGTGTTCCATGTATGTTGATGCATTGGCGGAGTTTACATACAGACTGCATGACAATGTACATTGTGACTGTTTGTGAAGAGATGCCTATTTGATGCGGGACAGTGGACATTTGTACTACATCACGGATGACAATGTACTCATACATTGTCATCTCACAGTTTCCTGCTACGCCAGATGTGATTGGCCATTTTGTACACACATGCAGCACCAGTTGTGTCCTGTGTTCTGTTGAGAAAGTGTTGCAGTTTGTACCACATTGTTGTCAATGTTGAGGTGCTCTTATTCTTATGTGTGTGTGCTGCATTGTGGGTAAGTCGCCCCTGCAGCTCTGATTTGGCTGCCCCTTATCCCTTTCAGGCAGTGTGCCTTTGACTTCTGTGCTTCTACAGTGCTGAGATTTTGCGGACTTGGGTAAATTGGGCTCTTGGTCGAGTTGTCACTCTTGGGCATGGTTTGTCCGCAGATGTGTTGTTGACGTCAGGGGTTGTTTGTGCACGTGGTTGTGTCAGAGTGTGACCTGCTCCTTTCGGGATGTGTTCCACACTCAGTCACCTCAGTGCCGTGGCGTGCACCATGTCATGATATTTGGTCTGCAGCCATGCTAATCGTCATGCAGTGTCACTTGCATTGTCAGTGTGGTCAACGGACCCGCAGCTTTTCTGTGGTCAGCACATGTGTATGGGTTTGTTGTGAGATTAGTGATGTGTAGGGAGGGCCCCCTCCAGGCACATTGTCGACGGGGGCCTACTTGCTGTTTCTATGTGTGCTGCAGGAAGCCAAGGAGATCAAGGACATGATCCAGAGTCATTGTGGGTGTGCAGTGTGCTCTACTTAATTGTGCATGTGTGCCATTGTGCCCATCTTCCCCCGTCCCCCAGTCCCTGGTCGGTACTCACCCTGTTGATGTTGTGTCAGGTCATGTTGAGCAGTGTCCGGATCCACCATTTTCTCCATGTCATCCAGCTCTTGGTGTGCCGCTGGACCCCCACCTCCAATCTGCGTTGCTGCTTTCATGTTGGCATCAAGTTTCTTCTTGATTTTGCCCTTCACATCAGTCCAGCGCCTCTTCCAGTGTCCTCCTCAACTCTGCAACTGCATTCACATGGTCCAAGATAGTCTGCCATGTTTGCGTCTTTGTTCCCAATGACACGTTGAGGTGACGAACAGTTGTTGGTAGTGTTCTATCACCTCCGTAACGATAATCCTGTTTTCCTGCGGACTGAACCGCGTCTTCCTCTTCCTCTTCTCCTTGGCCTTCCCTGACCCCGAGGTTCCTTGCTGGTCGTCTGTGGGGCTTGTGGGGTTCGCGTTGTCCTCTGTACTCGGTCCGGGTGCATCCATGATGCAACGCATTTTAACTTTTTTTTCTCTTTTTCTTTTTTTCTGCTTTTATGGTGCATTTTCCCGCATGACGCGTGGGAATTGCCGGCCTGTCGCTGGTTATGGCTGATTTTTGTATCGTGATTTGGGCATTGCAACTTTTTTCGCATTCGTGTTTCACATTTTTTCGACGTCGCGTTAATCTTAACGCGGTCATTTGGCGCGTTATCGTGAGACAATCGCATGGTGCCGCGGGGTTGAGAATACAACGCTAAAACAGTGTTATTTTCCCGCGATGGACTGCGATGTGCAAAGTTGCGTTAAGCTAATTTTGCGATAATTATCACACGTTCTTGAGAATATCCCCCTGCATTTTTTTTTAAACCACATAAATGTTTTCCAAATTTCCAGGTAGGGAAAATTGGACTAATTGTATTTGGAATGAAAAATATGCATCAGGTAAATATCATTAACTGGCCTTGATGTCTGTTGACTTCGACATGAAAAGGAAATATTTCATAGCACGTCAAGCCTATCCATATTCAAAACTTACCTTATCTCACAATGTTCTTCAGTTTTGATACCCAAGTAAGGGGAAAGAGGGAGACAGAGTGAGGAAGAATAAGCTATAGAGTGACACAGAAAGAGCAAGAATGAACAGAAGAAGGAGAGCAAGGCTGAGAGGGAGAGAGGAAACATGAAAATGTGAGAAAGCAAGGGGTAAGAGAAAAGCATATTGTATGAGAGTGTAAAACAAGGTGGAGAGAGAGCGGGACAGAGAATGCGCAATAGATAGATAGGAGGTCCAAGAAATAGGTTGCCGAAATGGGCCAGAAGAAGAAATGAAGTAAGATAGAAACAGGGGGGTGAAGAGAGCATGAAGAAGAGAGAAAACAAGAAAGACAAAAAAAGATCAGCAAATTGAGTGGGAACGCTAGAGGGAAGGAGGTAGAGAGAATGTAAGAGAGGGAAAGTAAAATGAGATTGGTACTAAGGATACTTCACTGTTCATACCAAATGAGCTCTCAAGTGCTGTCTAACATCATGAGCGTCTTCTGTCCTTGGAAATGGAAAAGGGAGGGAGGGACTTGGTGGGATTTTATGACTTGTTACCTGGAGCACATCAGCTGTGAGAGTTATTGAGATGTTGGTTGCTTCACTGAATTTCTCAATACTTACATTCTTGTGTAACATCCTATAGCTTTTTTTTTATTTGCATCCCCAACCTGCATCAGCGTAACTGATGAAGTAGCTGAGATCAATACATGGAAGTACAGTGGTATACTGGTTACTTGATTGAGTTTCTGCATGATTTCTCTCTAACACGAAACTCAATATCTTTTTACAGACTAAACGTACAAGTTCAATGCATTTTAATCTTAAGATGCCCCAATCATTAATGTGCACATGAACAATCAGAGCAGCTTTGCTACAGGACAAGCCCCCGGTAAAAGTCACAATGTTAGTGCCATCATGGGAAACTTCGTTAATGCTCAAAGAAATTAAAACAAGTCAGCCAATAAGCAATTTAATCTAGTAATGATTTTCTATTTTAACTAAGGCCCAACCACACACCATTTTACTGTAAACCCTGGGTTTACATTTTAAGAAAAATCTTTTATTTCCGAAAGATACAGCTCATTTAAATTCTGTTTAAGATAGCAGAGTTGTGTTCCTATTCTTGGCAGCTCTGATCCTCGTTTTCAAGAGGAGTGTCTGTTTGTAGTACCTCCATGTCTCCAGTTTCTGTCTTTCTGTGCATCATAATTCTTGACAACAGCATATTCCCTTTCAGAAGTACAGAATCACAGTTCTGACTTGCCACGAATCCCGCTGCTGAAGCTCCACTTTGTACATCTGTTTCCTTGGCTCTGCCGCAGCTATAAATTTGTATCGTGGGGGATCTGTTTTGCATTGGTGCCCAGGAGCCATCAGAGGGAGCAGCCACCCCAAATCCCTGCAGTTCCAACAATGCGAAAGATAAGCACATTCGCTCTAAATTCACATCCCAGGTGTGACAATTTACACATATTGCTATTTTCTTACATTGTCTTCATCTTCCTTCCAGTTTCAGATTCACAATCTCTCCCTTGCCAATAAAGGGGCATATTTACTAGAAGTTCTCGCACAGCAGGGGAGCAAGCAAAGTTGCTGAGCTGCCTTAGGTGAACAGGGGAGAGCTGAACAGTGCCATATCTACCAAGATATTGCACTGCTCAGCACCCTGCCTGTGTGGATGCACTTGATGCTGCCTATCGCTAATAGTGGCAACCTTGCGTCATGCTGAAAATGTGCCTTTGTTACAGAAAGGATTGTTTTTGTGCATGCAGGGACACCTCCCTGTACAAAAATCATCCTAAGAGGCGATTTCCCCTACAAATGCATGATGCACAATTTATCACACATAGAAATGGGATGTAACAAGGAGAAATAAGCATATTTATTCTTGTTATGCCTCTCCATGGGAGGCGTACCATTTTGTCTTTAGTATATCAGGGATTGAGTCAAATTCCATAGGTGGATGCATTGGAATGGCTATGCATCGCCCATGGAATGCCCATCACAATGAAATCTAAAATAATGCAGTACAAGCTGCTGCGTTGTGTTACATTTCTTTACAATGTCAGGCAAGCCGGAGCAAATAACCCCGTATGTAGATTCGTAAATCCCATTTAAGGACATCATTGCATTGTGACGTCTTGTGTCACACAAGGACAGCGTAAATCCTTAATATACCTGGGCAAAAGTGAGAAACAAGCGACCATACAATGCAACAACCTACTTTATCATTCCAGTAAATAACTTGTACGATATAACTTCTGTCTGAAATCAGAAAGTTAAGACTTGCCTAATACATGAAAAAGTAAATTGCCTTGTAGTTTTAGGAGAAAAACAGTGTTTCTCTCGATAACTATAGTGAGCCTACACGTCAGAAAAGTTTGTTATTGATGAGCGAATTCTGTAAACACACGGTACTTGGCGAGGTTGAAGAAACGTTGATATATGATTACCTGTCATTCAGGATTTACACCGAGCTACAATTGGAAATGCTATTTAATAAATCATACATTCAGGGTATTAACATTTATTCGCTAAAGCGATTGAGTTGACAGCTCTAAGATAATTCTGAAAAATAGTTTAACTTTTTCTATCCTTTCTCAGGAAATTAATAGAGCCTGTTAGTAGGAAAATAATAGGACTAGTGATAAAGATTACTATTACTACTACTTCTACAACAATTAATAATAACAACAATATCAACATTTAATAATAATAATATTAATAATAACTAGGAAGAAGAAGAGAAAAAAACTGACAAACTCCAACTACACATGATGTTCACACAGATTTTTTGTTCTTCATAGGTCGGGACATTTGATCTCTCCTCTGGTTTAAAGTCTGCCAGGTAGGAGCAAATGGGCCTGGATACATTAAATCTGCACAAACCTAAATCACTCATATTTTGGAGTAATTTCAGATTTCAGAAACAGCTTCACATAATCAGGATATGAATTTTGGTTGGAAACAGTCTCTTGAAGGCTAAAAAAGTTGCAGTTTGTTACCAGTGATGGACAAGCATCGGGGAAGGGGGGTATGGTGTACAATGTGTTATGACTTAGGTGTAAAGACATTGTGAAAGCAGGGAGGTTCATGTTTACTTTACCAATATTTTATTTAATTCCTTTAATGGTATCTATCTCAATGATATGTTGTCTAGTTTTCTATTGTTCTGTACACCTGGAGGTTTGAGATCTGCACTGTAGAGGCCCAGATACATGTACCCTCTTTAAAAGGAGCCACATTTTTTTGCATAGTATATACAGTAAATTGAAGCGAAGGAGTAAAATTCAAAGTGCATGAGTGAGAGTTGGGGCAGGAGAAAGCTTGCATAGTTGCAACAGGCATTCAACAGTCTAAATTATTTTGAGCATGGAACTCAGGCAAATCTCAAAGGGATACACACAAGGAAGGCCTGAGGAGAAAAGAGGGACCAACGAGGGCAGGCTCCCCAGTCAATGACTCAATACATAAAGAGCCCTCGGGTCCCAAAAAACTGAGTGACGTCACAGACGGGAAACAAACTGACTTACAGGGGGGGTTTCCCTTTTAAGGACGGTTTCCCTCACACACCAAAGGTGTCATGCTTCATCATGGGGAATCCTCCTCGCATCATGAAGCCTAGTCATGATGCGGGCAACAACCACCTCGCTGCGAGGGAGGAGCTCAGTGATGTTTTCAGGTGTATAGGGTATTCCTAAAACCCTAAAACTCCTTCTTTTCCAGTGTACTCTGTGACTTATGGTTTCACCACGAGTGATCGCTCTCACTTTTATGCATACAATCAGGCTCACCTCCTATGAGGTTACCCGTCAGATCACACACCAAGGCGCCAACGCGTATGCGGGCGGTGTGTTGCAGTTTTACTACACCGCTTTCTATTGAGAGCATACCCTGCACTGATGGGGCACATCTACTGATACGCCTCAGCGTTGACTGCCATGCACACCACGGCTAGCGATCGCCCGTGCCTGGTTGTAGATCCCATCTCCATCCACTGGTTACTTTGAGCCATTAGGGGCACACAGATCACAAACGATATGTGGGCCCCTGATCACGTTAGGATATTACATGGTCTACATCGTATGACAACATTATTTGCCTTAGACACCGTGTTCGGTCTCCATTTCAGAAATGCACTCATCTTATTTGGATGATTTTCCCTTTAGACTACGCTGCCATTGAGCTAGCAATACACTTGGATTTTTGGTACACTACCTACTAATCGGTGTTGGGTACTGGGGGTTAGTCCATCTCAGGTCTTTCTGTGTCCCTACACATAGACATCGTGACTCATTGATCACGATCTGTTAAAGTCACATTAACAGCTATCTTCGACCACAATCGTGTACAGCGTAGATATGCCACCACGATACCTCTGCTATGGTGCTTGAGATCAACAGCCCTAATACACCAACACTTTTTTAGATGAGCACCCTCTTGCACAACAGAGTCTGACTCGGTCTCCATTTCTTTCTTTAACCTTGTCAAATCCTTCAATACTGGGCAACACTCCTTTTTAACGCCACAACCTTAAGTCTAGAGGTTGGAGCAGTGTGTTGTACCTATGCCAAACAGCCCAGGACAGATGTGTCACTCTACCTGACTCTTGCAGGTGAGTGACGCCATTCGCAGACAATTCACCTCAAGGGCACAATATGTCTGTACAAACCACACATCTTTTCTGAAATGATAAACTTGTGATTATTTCTCTAGCAATTGATGCTGACGAAACATTTTGAATTGTTTAGCTTGCTTACTTTGGTACGTCACTTTTGGGCTAAATGTATAGTACATTTTCAAACTGATGTAACTGCACAGTTTGTTGTTTGTTTCTTGGATCACTGGTCTAGTATCTTAATCCTAACAATCCGATGCATTATTACTATGTTTTATTGATTCACTTTTTCACACAGCAGTAGATATAAAAGAGATCCTGATGAAAGCCACAACCTAGGTCTTAGGCTGCAACATGTCGATCACTTCTCAGTGCGCCGGCATCTAATGTCTGCAGCCGCACTTTCTGTCTTCTGTTTTTAACACTGGCACAGGGTAGCAAGAATAAAACTCATCAGGCTAGCCCTGTAGCTAGTTGTACTCACTCAGGTCCTTGCACTGCACACTTCCCATCACTCCATTTGCTCTCATTGGGTTTTAAGAATACCCCATACATCTGAAAACAGCCCTGCAGTTACATCAGTTTGAAAATGTACTATACATGATGCGAGGAGCATTCCCCATGATGAAGCATGACACCTGTGGTGTGTGAGGGAACCTGTCCTTAAAAGGGAAACCCCCCCTCTGTAAGTCAGTTTGTTTCCTGTCTGTGACGTCACTCAGTTTTTTCGGACCTGAGGGCTCTTTGTGTTTTAACTCTCACAGGGATGCATAAACAAAGACTGTGTGGTTTACCCTTTGGAACACCCTGGTTTGTACACTCCAAGAAGAATCTGATTGGAGCATTAGAGGAGATAATGCATCCAGGTGTTGTCTTGTGGTTTGTGGCCTCCTGGTCTGCCTTGCTACGTTGTCTTAGGCCTGGCTGCCATGATGCCTTTTTTGCGCACGTTACTTTGTGCCGTTGTTTCTCCAGCCTCTGCTTCTGCCAGGTTATTTTAGAACTGTCTGCATTTTCTGTCTTTCACCTTTTCTCCTGTTCCCTTTGGGCCACGTCTGCACAACATGTACAAGGTCGAAAAACAACATCCCTTGTTCTTGCTGATCTGGCCAGTCCCTCGCACCTAGACATAACACTATGTACAGCTGCCCTGGAGAAATTCGTGTGCTTTTAATATTGTGATTTTCACGGTTACACACACTTGGAGAAAAACCTTTCCAGGGAGAAGAGCTGTGATTGTCTGCCGATGTAGACTTTGCATCTAGATACTGAGGTATGGGGGTTCGTTAGACAATGCCCAGAGGTCTTCTATTTTTATAATAAACTAGCTACTAGCATGGGGAGGGTGGTAAGGTCATTTAGCCCTATATCCACTGCTTTATGAAATGCTTTCCCCGTTTGTATTCTATGGAGTTGTAACTATGCTGATTATATTGTTCTTATGCATTATGCTGATAGTACTGACACGTGTACTGTACCTTAGAGCACGTTAGTTGAAATAAACATTTTAAACTATACAGGGGTCGATTCCGATTCGGGCCGGAAATCTCTCCGACCGAGCCGGACCCGGAGAGATTTCCGACCGAATCGGACCCGTGCAGTCCGACCGAACGAGTACGATGCGTCCGTATGTTATCGGACACGAAGTCGGTCGGACTCCCATTGAACTCAATGGGAGCCGGTCGTACAACGCGTACGCGGGCTCCCATTGCCTCAATGGGTGCGAGGCGGACAAGGGCGCCCCTACAGCGGAGTACGCCGCGAAGCGCTTCGCGGCGTACACGCACAGGTAGGGGGACCCTTGGGTCCTCCTGTGTGCGCCTCGCACGGGTGCGCAGTACAGGGGTCCGACACGGACCCCCAAAGTACGGCTCCGACAGCGAAGTTCGAGTCGGACGGCGCGAGTCGGTCGGAGCGGTCGAGGTGCGCATCGTACTTACCCGGCCGGAAAACGTCTCCATTGCGCGGTGCGAATCGGGTCCGAGCGAGTCGGTCGGAGCGGTACGATCCGGGTACGAGTCGGTCGGAGCGGTCGGGTCGCCCGGACGAGTCGGTCGGCGACTCGCATCGTACTCGCTCGGCCGGACTCAGCGTACGGTTCGGTCGGGAAACAGGCTTTCGCATGGCTTTTTTCCCGACCGAATGGTATTGGGTGCGCCTCCGACCGAGATCGGAATCGGCCCCTAAGTGTCTCTTCTTACGCACGTTGTGGACAGGTATGAGTGAGTTATGAAAGGGTGTTCTTGCTACTGCGAGTCCTGAGAGAGAGAGATAACGTGTTCTGGGTTGTCTAATCATTGGTAGCATTGTTGCTAATGAGACGCTACAGCTAGTCGGGTTGGGGTTTTAGGTGCTAAGGTTTATGGTTGGCTCACCACTATATTCCGAGGTTCTATCATCCTGTGCATAGCTCTGTGTATGTGCAGAATCCCTACAACAGTGTGCTGCATTACAAGTACCCAGCCAGTTTGCCTGACTAATGAAGATAGATATCTGCAGCACTCTCTTGAAGATTTTGAAGGAAAGGAATAATTCCAGTGAACCACCTAGCAGAGGTGTATTAAACCTTCTGAACAATGAAAAGTAGGCTGGTGTCTGAGAAGCCTGTCCTAAAGATTTTGGGGCTCATGTACTAATAGTTCACTCAATGCAGCACTGCTAGGCAAGTTTTTGGGCTGCATTAGGCGTTTAGGACTGATTTGAACACTGCCATATTTACCAGGATATGGTGCTTGTGTAATCCCTAAATATGCTGGCACACTTCTACCTCTCTAAGGCTAATGCAGGCCCCCTTGTGCTATAGTGCAAGGGCACCTGTGTTACAGGCATAAGCATGTTTTATGCAAGAAGGGCTACCTTACTGAACAAAAACGGTTCAATGATAGAATATCGACACCCAAAATATCCCCATACACAAATATCGAGTCATACATCTCGATGTCAAAAATATCAACATCCTACATTTATAATAAGTATAAAAATATAGAGAAAAAAATATCGATGTAAAAATATCGATGTACAAAATATAAATTTTTATATATGCAAAAAAATAATGTTAAATATTAAAATTAACTTTAAAAAAATGATTTGGATTCAATATACATTTTAACAACTAGAAGAAATAAATGTAATTTAAAAAATGTAAACATACATATATAAAATGTAATATATATATTTACTTTAAAACAAATAATAAACTATTAATTTTAATTTATTTTTAAGAGTTATAAATATATAAAAATGTGCAAATAAATATATATATAGACATACACCTATAACATAAAATCTAATAAAAAAACATGATATTATAAATTAAAACATTAAAACATTTAATAGTCTTTAAACTTAAATTTTGCACTCCATTGAGTGCAACAGTAGGGAAAGTGTTGGATAGCGGAGGGGTAAAAATAACTATTCCCACTCCCGTCAGTGCAACAGTAGGGAAAATGTTGGACAGCGAAGGGGTAAAAAATACTATTCCCACTCCAGTTAGTGCGCAACAGTAGGGAAGTGTTGGATAGAGGAGGAGTAAAAATTACTATTCCCACTCCAGTGAGTGCAACAGTATGGAAAGTGTTGGATAGCAGTGGGGTAAAAATTAATATTCCCATTGGAGTCAGTTCAAAATTAAAAACAAACAAAATATCAACTACAACAAAAAAGATTTAAAAAAAGAAAAAAAGAAAACATATATAAAAATATAAAAAATGTACAAAAGATAAAAACATATAATGTTAAAAAGATCTAACAAATACCTAGAATGATTTTTTTTTTAATTTAAATAATTTACAAACAAATAACTATTTTTAATAGAAATTATTTATAATCAAAATAATTAATTATTACATAAATGTATTTTTTTTAATGTCCTACCTTATAACACCACACAATTCAAGACACATCTAAATTAAAAAAAGTACCTCCATAATTAATATAATTAATTATCAATTAAAAGAATATAATTAATTAAAAAAACAATTAAAACAGATAAAAATTAATTTACTCCACAAACGTTACAGTAGTAACCACGCTCACAGTGGTTTGTAAGTGAAAGGTATTTATTCATAAGTACATCTTCAAAGATGTACAGTGACCTCCAGCTTCTTCAACTGACTCTCTTTCCTAGAACTACCCTGTGATGCCATTCTATTACATCACCAAGTTCTACAACGGAAGAAAGAGATCTCCACACATCTCCCCCTTACAAGGAAATTCAACACAAAATTGATAAACTAAGCAAACAAACAATAATGAACAATGTCAACTTAACATAACACTAATGCAAAATTATCATTGAGCAATGGAGAGAAAAAGAAATTCACAAAATATAATTGGCAATAACAAAGACAATTATTCGGTTGAGTTAGGAGTATTAACCTTGCACAGGCTACCCATGCTCCACTCTTTTCCATCATCCAAAATGACCACAGAATTCATCACTTTAACTACTCTTTGTGGCTTAGAAAATTTGCTCTCGGCCTTCTTGACAAATCCCATTCTTCTAGTGACCTCCCAATCACCACAATTAATTCCAACAACCTTCACTCCCTTCCTCCTGTCATAATCATCCTTGTTGCGTTCATGAGATTCTTTGACTCTTGCTGCAATCCGTTCACGATCCACCCAGACCTGATCTTTCTTTTACAACCGCACAGGAGACTCTTTAGTTGCGGGTTCTCTTCCTTTCAAAGCCACAAATGGTGAAATTCCCGTAACAGAATGAGGAGTCACCCTATGAGCCCACATCATTTTGACTAATTCTTCCTTCCACAATAACCCATTAGCCAAAGACAATTGGATGTTGTCCATAATGATACGATTGACCCTTTCAACCAATCCATTTGCCTGTAGTCTAAATAGTGCCACCCTATCATGCTTAATTCCTAATCCTGTAAGAAACTTCATCATAACAGTAGAAACCAGCTGTACACCATTGTCTGTGACTAAGGTCTTAGGTATCCCTTCCTCCAGGAACACATTTTTCAAAAACTCAATCACACTCACAGACGTAATATGTTCCACAGATTTAACTACAAACCACTTAGTATGGTAATCCACCAAAACAATTAAAAATCTATTCCTGACACCCAATCTTTCAATAGGACCCAAAAAATCCATCGCCAACTTCTCCCAGGGTCGATCAGGAACCCTCACACATCCCAGTGGGGGTTGACGGATCACTCTACACTTATCACTATTGCTACATGCCTGACAATCTGTAACAATGGCTTCCACCAGATCTCTTTCTCGTCACCAAAAAACTGTAGTAACCACGCTCACAGTGGTTTGTAGGTGAAAGGTATTTATTCATAAGTACATCTTCAAAGTTGTACAGTGACCTCCAGCTTCTTCAACTGACTCTCTTTCCTAGAACTACCCTGCAATGCCATTCTATTACATCACCGATTCTACAAAGGAAGAAAGAGATCTCCACAGTTACCCTTATAAAACTGTAAACCACACACAAATAAAAATAAACAATTACCATAAATATTTATGAATTGATTAATTAATATTAATGAGCAACTAATTATTTATCAATTAAACATAAATTACTTACCACCCTCTACCCCACTAAACACCACAACCCACACCTAAAAATCATTACACAATTTCCATAACTAATTTTACATTAATAAATTATTATTATCAGTAGTTGTATAGCGCAACTTACACCCTACGGGTATCCTGGCGCTGTGATTCGAATGTCCAGCTAGGTGTGGGTACTGGTGAAGAGCCCCTTACCAGAAGGAAGATTAACAAGATGTCAGAGAGCATACTCGAGGATAGAGCCATGTTTTTATCCTTTTTCTAAATTGCAGGAGGTTGCTCATTTGTCTGATATCAGGTGGTAGTTTATTCCAAAGGCGAGAGGCAGCCGTACTAAAAGCCCTGCCTCCTGATTTGATTTTCATGACTCCGGGCACCTTCACCAAATTTGCCGAAGAGGAGCGAAGCGTTCGGGGGGGGGGGGCATACCATGTGAACTTCTCCTGCAGAGATTTGGGTCCATAGCCGTGCAAGGCTTTGAACACTATACACAGTGCCTTAAATTGTATCCTTTGCGAGATTGGAAGCCAGTGCAACTCTGAGAGTGCCTGGGAGACAGAAGAGCGGCGTGATCTCAATAATGCCAGCTTGGCCGCCATGGTCTGTATTCTCTGTAGTCTCTCGATCAGATACTGTGATGATTCCAGTAGCAAAGCGTTACAGTAATCCAATCTACTGAGGATAGTGCTTCAGACTATCAGTGTTCTAGCCTGTTTAGAGAACATCAGGAAGATTTTCCGAAATGCTCTAATCAGAGTAAATCAGCTCCCAACTGTTTTGTTAACATGTTTTTCAAGTGTCAGTTTATTATCAAACATGACTCCCAGGTTGCGAACCGTATTACTGGGAACCAGTGGAGTAGTGGTGGGGGTGGGCCAGAAGTCAGACGGGAGTATTGGGGGAATTCTACCAGCTGCGCAGTGTAGGATCTCTGTCTTATCGGAGTTAAATTGAAGAGAGTTCTCCCTAAGCCAGAGTGCTGTGTCCTGCAGACAGGTGTGGAAATCTTTTAGGGATACAGATTGCTCCCCTTCTAGAGACAAGATGAGCTGGGTGTCATCTGCGTAGTTCCCAAAATTTATGTTATGAGACCGTATAATGGCAAGTAAAGGGCTCATATAGATGTTGAATAATATGGGACTAATCGCAGATCCTTGTTGGACACCATGCAGAGTGTTAGAGAACTTGGAACGAAAAGGAGGGAGGGCTACTGCCTGTTGTCTATTAGATAGATACGATTGGAACCACTTCAAGGCAGTGCCCGCCTACCCCACCTCTTCAAGCCTGGACAGAAGAGTCTCATGGTTTACCGTATCGAATGCGGCAGACAGATCAAGAAGACTCAGTATAGCTGACTGTCCCCGGTCTGCACGCATCCGTAGGTCATCCATGACGGTCACCAAGGCGGTCTCTGTCCCATGGCCTGGGCGAAATCCAAATTGCACCTTGTAAAGAATGTTGTTTGTTTCTAAGAACTGAGGGGGTCATTACGATGGCGGGCGAACAAGGTCCGCCCGCCACCGTAAATGAATGCGGGACCATCCGCCAGGGGTGCAGCGGTCCCGCACCAGCGATTAGGATGCCACCGCGGCGGTGGCATCATCCATTCCCAGCATTGTGGCGGGCAGTGCTCACAGCACCGCCCGCCACAATGCTGGGAATGCACTGTGTGCATTGTCATGCACAAGGTGACAGGCACCGTGAGGTGCCTGCCACCATGTCCATGCCAATGCAGGGGGGTACCATAGGTACCCCCCATGTGCACCCCCCAACCCCCCAATACCCTGGGGGCCCGCAATGGGCCCCCGAAAGTAAACTCCGCCTGGTTTTCTATGGCAGGGTCTCCGTCATGGAAAGCCCTGCAACGCTGCCCATGATAATATGGATGGCGGTGTCTAGCAGACACCGCCACCATATCCAGCCCCTTTTCCGCCCGGTCGACTGGTCGACCGGCGGAAAACCGGCGGACGGTCTTGCCGTCCGCCTGGGTCCCCACCGCCATACTAATATGGCGGTGGGGAAATGTGAGGCGGGCGGTGGGAAATAGCGGGCGGATCGCCACCGCCATACGGGCGGTGGCGATCCACCCGCTATTGTAATGACCCCCAGAGAGAGTGCTTTGCTAACTAATCGTTCCAGGATTTTAACTGGGTATGGTAGAAGAGAAATAGGTCTGTAATTTTTTAAACAGACCGGATCAAGTGACGCTTTTTTCAATTAGCAACCCTTATTAATTAATTTAAAAGATTTTACTTCCCACCCTTCACCACTATAAACCCCAAAACTCACATCTAAAATGAATTACACAATTGCCATATTTAAATATTTAAATTTTAATTAATTAATTAACATTAATAACAAATAATTATTAATTAATTATAAATAATTTACTTCACACCCTATTCCCCTATAAACCCCACCACCCGCTCCTAAAAAACCCCCACAATTAACATAATTAATTACCAATTAATTAATTAATAATAATCAACAGGCAATTAATAAATAATTAATAATAAATTAATTCCCACAATCAACACTATAAAATATAAATTAAATAAATATTAATAAATAAAAAATATTAATAAATGTATAACAATTAAATTACTTCCCACCCTATCCCCCCATAAACCCACAACCCGCTCCTAAAAAAATAACACAATTAACACAATTGCCAATTAATTAATAATAATTACCAACCAATTAATAAATAATTAATAATGAATTAATTCCCACAATTAATACAATAAAATGTAAATTAAATAAATATTAATAAATAAAAAATATTAATACATTTGTTATAATTAAATTACTTCCCACCCTATTCCCCTATAAACCCACAACCCGCTCCTAAAAATTGACACAATTAACATAATTACCAATTAATTAATTAATAATAATTAACAACCAATTAATAAGTATTTAATAATAAATTAATTCCCACAATTAACACTAATAAATAAAATACATAATAAAATACATACCACTAATTAAAACATTGATATTTTAAACAACTATATTTTTTCAAACGATATTAATGACTTCGATATTTTAAAAAGTTATATTACTTCCCTCCAAGTCGATATTCTTTACCAGGATATTCTTGCTGTCGATATTTCTGCATCACGTTATTTCCAACTCGATATTTGTGTATGTCGACATTTAAAACTCGATATTCTGTCTCTGCACCAACAAAAACAATCCTTAGAGGCACATTCCTTTTTCCAAGTGTAGCACACATAGTAAGAGGAAGTAGCAAGGAGAAAAGTAGGCCCTGGTTTCGGCTCTGTCGGTAGGCTCACCATTTTGGTGCAAACCCACTTTTAAAAGTATTCTTAAATATGGGTTTGCATCAAATTATACATGGAAACGCCCATGTTCCACTGACTTATTGTCTAGCCGACACAAACTTGCGTTATGATCTTCGACATTCTGTAACTTAGTAAATTACAAAATGGATTTTGCATTGGGACGATGCCACAAAAGTGACACAACCCTGATGCAGACTTTCAGTCAATCTGGGACTTAAGGACTTATCCTCAAGGGAACAGTTCAACCATAAGTTGTACAAAAACTTTACAAGGTCTTTTGCAAACAGGGCCCAGTTGATCTTTCTTGATGGAAGTAGGTGAGAAAGTGCGACCTTGGTGCAGGCTGTTTGCTGTAGATGCTCTCTTTAGAATGCCTGAAGCTCTTCTCTCCTTGAAAGGTTTGCGAGCATGCTTTATGTAATATTTTTAAAAAAAATTGAGGGGTGGAAATTAACCATGTGATCAATGATGTAATGGAGAATAGAAGCTCAGAGACCGAAATGGGCATGACATTCAACAGTAGGACTGGGACAATCAGCCATACAGACTGGATTTCAGCAATTTTAACTTAGGACCACATTAAGGGGGTCATTATGATGGCGGGCGGATCGCCACCGCCCGGCAGTGGCGATCCGCCCGCCATCACAACATAATTTTTCCCCCGCCATATTACTATGGCGGGGGTACCGCGGCGGACTGAAAGTCCGTCCGCCGCTTTTCCGCCGGTCAGCAATCGTCACAATTGCCGGCTGGGCGGAACTCGGGCATAATATGGGGGCTGTGCCTGGAAGGCACCGCCATCCATATTATGATGCCTGGCGGTTCTGGCCTTTTCATGGCGGCGATGCCGCCATGAAATGGCTGGCGGGAATTGCTGTGGGGGCCTGTTGTTGGCCCCCGGGGGGGTGGGGGGCTGCACTTCGGGGGTACCTATGGTACCCCCCTACATTGCCATGCTCAAGGTGGCAGGCACCGCGGGGTGCCTGGCACATTGTGCATGGCAATGCACAACATGCCTCTCTGGCATTGCAGCGCGTGCTGCTTACAGGAGCACCCGCAGCAATGTTAGAGATGCGGGATGCGACCGCCACGGTGGCGGTCGTATCCTAATTGGTGGTGCGGGACCACCGCACCGCTGGCGGCCCGTCCCAGCACCGCTAGGATGGCGGGCGGACTGAAGTCTGCCCGCCATCCTAATAGGCCCCTTAGAGGGGAGCGTCAAATTCTATCCCCCCTACACAAACCCCTGTTTGATCAGGGTTCTGAATTATACTTATACAGACAATGCCAAACATGGTGATTAGTGGGTGAGATAAAGTATGACCTTGCCAGAATTTAGCGTGTGAAAAATTTCAGGCAATCATCTGGACATGTCATTCCTATTATTAAGGAAAACAATTGATGCAAAATGAACATTTTACACTGGCCGGTTGGTTCAAATTTTGTTTTTTGCACAGGTTGCCAGTGCCAATGGAGCAGAAAAGATGCCCAATGTAGTTGCAAGAGATCAGCAAAGTACCATATCCTTGGAAATATCAAGCATTTCTGCTCTTCTCCTGTCATGCAACACAGCACAGTGCAGTGTTGCATGACATA
The DNA here is from genome assembly GCA_963921515.1 of Calotriton arnoldi. NCBI lineage: Eukaryota > Metazoa > Chordata > Amphibia > Caudata > Salamandridae > Calotriton > Calotriton arnoldi. The sequence goes on from CAWUFW010011932.1 coordinate 242,947, forward strand.
ATAGTAAATGTTCCCCTAGATAATCTTGCATTCCATCGAATATTAATTCCAGAAGAAATCAGATGGAAACAACAGGCAAACACTGTGGTGGAGAACATCCCATGGTTTTTCAATGTATATGTGTTATAACCATAAATAGTGCACACATTACATGATGTACACCATCACAATCACCTTTTCAGACATAAATTGTAGTCACAGTTCTTCATATAGAAACGAATAATGGAAGATATTGCTTGATAGCCTTTGTGTCTTTGCACAATGATAGAATATGTTTGCCATAAGGGAAGTGCAACTTTATTAACATTTTTATCGGTGATGTCATTGTCGCTGCGAGACACATGGTAAAGATGATGCTGCATTTGGGGGCATGACCAAGCCAACACAATGGTCACGTGGCGTTGAAGCTCCATCTGAACTCTCCACCATCCTCGATAATACTGGGCTGCAAACACCATCCAGCACCTGAAATCACTGGCAGTGCCCTGGGCATTCTCCTGCTGTGCAGTGGGAGAATAGCAGCACCGAGGGAGACGGAGCGGGCCGTCTGATACCCCTCACTGGCCAGGAGCCTGAGGCCTGCTTCGGTGTCATCGTGGCCGCACCTGCGGTGTATGCTACTGGGGATCACTACGTACCGCTTTAAAAGCATGCATTGGTAGGAGAGCCGAGAGGAACAATCACTCCACCCTATCCTGTAGTACCCCATCACACTACGACCTAAAAGCCCAGCTGAGATTATACATGCAGACAGAGTAGCCTTGCAGAGCAGTGGCTCACCATACGGGCCTGTGCCTGTGTGAGCCCTGCAGAGACCTGTCTGGAGGTGTTCAGTGGGAGTGGAGGAGAACAAGAGGCACAGCACGGGAGGCGAGAGGAGGCCTACCACAGAGGACTGTTCCCTGACACAAGGTAAGGCAGACCCAAGCAAACCCTGGATGAGCCTGCGGAGCTGGTTGGCCCAGCCCTCTGCCTCTCATGCTTACAACCTATGCACTCACCACCCCCCATCCAAACAGTGCAGCCAGTTGGCCTGCAGGGATCCCAGGACGGCCAATGGCGTGCCAGAGGTCGGTAGACACACCACTAAATAACACACCATAGGTCCATCCCTGTGCCTACATTGGTACAGAGATGCAAGACATCGACAACCATCAATTGCATGCTGGTCTCTCCTAGCTGCTCACTGATCCCTCATTGCGGGACACATTGTTCAGGGGAACACTGGGGTTGGAAAATTGGACATGTTGCATTGATTGGCCACACTCACTTGTACTCCAACAATTGCCTTCAGACACACACCTTTGCCCTTATCACCGGGCTAATCCTAATTGTCGAAACAAGATGGTTCCTGGTGGCACTTTGCCGAATTCCTGGGGGCTGCTTGTAGCTATTGTTAATGCTCACCCCTTAGTGACACATTTCTACGTCCAAGCCCTAAAGAACTCTGGCGTGAACTCTCCTGGAACTATGGTGGAGCCTTATGTACATCATCAAAGGCAACATTATAATTTTTGGTTGCCCTCATATCCTTATATAATGCATAACCTACCCGCAGGCGAGATACACCACCCAGGCATTGTTTAGATTGGCGGATCCCAACACAGACACAACTCCTTCTCTGACTCATACCTAGGGGGATATTGTTCGTGGGGACCCCAATCAGCGTCGCCTAACCTTTGACAAGCATAAACCCTATGATACTGCCCAACATCTGAATCTAGCAGAGGGGGGTACAACAAACAGCACAGAACCTACCTCCTTAACTGGCATTGATGCAATAATGGCCGAACTACTCTCTTTCGAGCATTAGATGACTGGTTCAATACTCTGGACAAGAGACTTGATGTAATTGGTGGGTGCCCCGATGGCCATGACCACCGACTTTAGGCGGCCGAGGAGAGAGTGCCAGATTTGGAAGATGGAGCAGCTCAGATGGCTAAAATACTGACCAGCCTGGAACAGCTAATGAAGACAGTAGCAATGATGAACGAAGACCTAAAAGTCAGAAGCATGTGGAACAATATTCGTATACTGGGTGTCCCGGAGTCCACGAGTACTGGCCGATTAGATCTGTTTGTTGAATGGCTACTGACGGAACTGTTCGGCACAGAACCATTTGTCTCGACATTTGTAATCGTGCAGGCCCACGGAACAATGGGAGATCGTCCCAACCCTGGATGCCCACTGAGGCCACTTATCGCTCAACTGCTAAACTTCAGGGACCAAGATCCCACCCTACATCTGGCCAGGGAAAAAGGCCCATTAAGTTGGCAAGGATCCTCTATTTCCATATTCCCTGATTTTACTGCTATGGTTCAAGTGGTCTGCTGCAAATATACAGGTGTAAAGGCCAACCATGAGTATTTGACACCCCTGCTAATGTACAGGCTTTCTGATGAATGCTCCCTGTCTCAGCAGAACTCTCCCAACAACTAACCACCAGATATCCAGTGCGGAACAAGTGCCAATCTCTTTCCTCTAGGCTGATGATCCAGACTATTCTTTTCTCCATGGTTTCCCAGCTGACGGTGCTATCACTGACTGTCCAAGGGGACTTTATTATTGTTCTCCACTGTTAAGATGGCTTAATTACTGCATTACTGCTTAGACAACCCATGATTTTGCACTCTATTCGGCAGACTGTGGGGACCCGAAGTAGTGTTGCCGCCCTCAAGTGTTATACACACAAAAGTTGAATTTTATTATACTCTATGAGTAGAGGAATTATGTTTTCTAGATTTTTGCTAAGTTTGGGGTTCACTTGGCAGGTTGTCACCAGGTGTGGGAGGGGGGAAGGTAATGGCCTCAGGGATGTTTTAAGTTATTTAGTTCTCATAAGTCATGATTTTATCTATGTACCATACCAAGCATACCGCCGCAGTCTTTTCTTGTTCTTTCCTACCTAATGTCATTGCATGTTAATATCCACCCATTCGCTGATGTAACCTGCATGTCCTGGAATATACAGGGTTAAACAACCTGCTGAGGGAAGGGAGAAAGAGTTGAGACTCCATGATCCTTATACCCAAAAGGAAAATATAACTAGACAAGTCTTCTGTACATATGGGGACAGGTTGCTAGCAGAGCTTATTCTAGTGGCTATCACTCATGAGAAATATATGTGTGTACCTCTTAGGTTCCTGAGATACTATTGATGATCCTGTAATGTAATATAGGTTAGGATTTTAGCCAGCAGTCTTATGATGCTTAGTAATAGGTTATGTTATGTTACGTTAGGTGTGTATTTCTAAAGCGCACGTTCACCAGCAGGTCTCTTGGCGCTAAGATTAGAATAGGGAGGGTTCGCAGCCAAAGCAGCCTAGTTATGGGTTAAAGTAAAAAGCCAAGTCTTAAGCAGTTTTCTGAACCGTACATAGTTTTCTTCAAGTCTCAAAGTAATCGGAAGTGAGTTCCACAATTTCGGGCCCAGTATAGAGAGCCGGGACCCTCCAGTGCGTTTGCGTCTGAATCTCGGTACTACCAATTGATTCAGATGCATCGATCTAAGGGTGTGCTGGGGGGAGTACTTACTAATTCTCGAAGAGATAAATCTGGGGCCTGTACCCCGAATGGCTCTGAAAAGGATGCATCCTGTTTTAAACATAGATCGTTGCTCCACCGGGAGCCAGTGGAGTTCTTTCAGCAGCGGGCTAATGTGGCATCGTCTATCTTTTTAATAGATAATTCTGGCTGCTTGATTCTGAATCATCTGTAGACGGTGCTTCTGATTTTTCGGAAGGCCAAGATACAATGCATTTCCGTAATCGATTTTGGAAAGGATCAGGGCAATAATGGTTTGGATACTGGCCTCCCTGCTAAAGAATCTTCTAATCTTAAAAGGTATATATAGGTAAAAAGAATAATGAGCCAGAATGTGCCTACCTCAGTTCCGGTTGTATTATCAACTCTAATATAAAGTATCCAGCCATGATTTGACCAACTCAACTATATAGTTTCCATTCAATCCCCTAAATATTATACATGTGTATTTTCCTATAATGCAATAGAAAACTACCATGGTAGTGATCCAATATTTGAAAGAGCAAACAAGTCAGTAATCCAACATGCTCTTATATTCTAACTGTAAGTATGGGCTTACCGCACTGATAGGTCCAGTGTCATAACATATGCTGTATCCCACATAATATGGTAATATGTTAACTTCTTATGGCCTGTCCATTAGTAACTGAAATAACGGGAGAGTACCCCTAAAAAAAAAGGGCTAAAGGCAGAATGGGCTATCAAATTGCCAACTGCACCGCGTGGTAAAATCTACTAATGCCAGGGCATATGCTGGTTGTACACCTAATTGCTCTGTCATACTTACATTCAAGGATCCTGTTGCTCGCGTCTGAGCTAGTAAGCTGTAGACCACCATCTGTCGAGGTAGCCACATCTGCCTAAGTAGTTAACTATTCAATGGATGACAGAATCTGGCGTGCGGTATCCAGTGTCATGTGACTAGACATGATATCGCGGCTGCCATCTTTGAATGTGTTTGAGTAGTCAAACAAACCAAACGGTTATACAGGTAATTAACCGCAACCTTAAATAAGAGATGGGTGTATCATTAACAGTGTCACTGTTGTCTGGAATCAATAATCCTGATGTGCCCGCTATGGCACGAGTAAGCATGCTCAGGTGGTGAGAAATAGCGGTAAACAGTACTCTCTCATAACAAATAAGTACTGTGTACAAGTCCATTAGTATGTGCCCTAGCCTGACATTCTGGCTCACACAACTCTCCACACTATTCCCGTTTATTGGTACTGAGCTAATAAGCATAACCAATATTATATGTGAGTCATCTATAGCGTGTAATAGAAGTAAAGGATTTGGGGCCAGATGTACGACCCTGACAATTTGCGAGTCGCAAAGTGCGTTATTTTGCGACTGAAAAAAGGTAATTTACAACAGTGTCACACTGTTTGAGATTCCTAATGGGGTTGCAAATTGCCTGCTCATTAATATTCATGAGGCAGGTGCAATTTGCGACCCCACTGGGAATGTCTAGCACTCCCATGGATGGTGACCTGCTGCGGTTAGCAGACCGCCATATCTGTGACTGCTTTTTAATTAAAGCAGTTTTTTTTTTTTAAATGCAGCCTGTTTTCCTTAAAGGAAAACGGAATGCAATAAAAAAGAACAATTAAACGTTTCTGTTTCACTTTTTAAGAGTAGGCAGTGGTCCTTGGGACCACTACCTGATCTTAAAAAATAATTTTGCATTCATTCACAAAGGGGGAGGAGTCACCTGGGGCAAAAAACGGTCGTACATCTGGCCCATGGTGGCAAAAGGAGGGAAAACCTAGAGAAATGTATGTTCATTGGTAAGTTACACCCAGCAAAGCATATTCAGTCACCCAGGAAATAGTGTAGTTCCTAGTCAGTATTAAGGCCTTCCTCAACTGCTTTGAGACGCATTATTCATATTGCCTCTCTTCTTCTCAGTCTTAGTTCCCTGTTCCCCCTACGACAATCTGTGGGGATGTGTTTTGTACCATAGAAATCAAAACTTGTATTTGTCCCTTGTGCGCTACAATTCACGGCATGTACCGCAATTGGGTATCTCTAATCTGCTTGTTTGAGTGCCTGCATATGTTCTCCTACTCTGTCCTTCAGGAACCTGATGGTTCTCCCAATGTAAATCTGGTAATATTTGCAGACAAATACATATTCAACAAATTTGGTGGTACAGTTAATGTTGTTACAAATTTCATACATATTCATTGCATTAGTCCCAAAAGTCTTTTTCTTATCCAGTGCCCATTTGCATATGCCACAGTGGCCTCACTTGTAGAACCCTCGTGTGTGTTGTGTGAGCCAGCAGTCCTGTGATGATGGCACAGGATAACTTGGGCTCAGGATAGTACGAATTGTTCTACCCTTCCAAAAAGTAATGTCAGGTCTGCGTGAGGTGCAGCCTTCAAGTGTCTTGTCTGCACCCAGAATGTGCCAATGTTTTAGCATAGTTTTGCATAGTATACCAGATAGATTGTTATAGTCTGTGACCATTCTCACACACATCTCTGTTTCTGTTCTGGATGTAGTGTGCCTCTGTGTTAATTCGCGTTTCACCTTCATGATCTTACTCCGTGTTAGACTTCCTGTGTTTGATAACCTCTGTGTGCAAAACGCGCTTCATTGTCCCGTATGCATGCTAAAAAACCTCAGTGCAGTTGCGTCTTTCACGTAAGGGATGGACCTCACTTGGGGGCATCGTAATTAGTATACCCCAGCACACGTATATAATTAAAAAAATTTATTTTTCAATCATTGATCACATATGAGCAATAGAAGCATTTTGTTGATTTTCTCCTTCTTTAATCAGTCTTCCAAGTTTATTTTTCAATACGTAAAACGTTCCCAAGCCAACACGTGTTTCGGCGCCTCAGTAAGTTTGTACATGCGACTTGTTCACGGCTAGGTAAAAAATAATAATATGAAAACTCACATTACTTTAAATCAGCATCCCTTTGTTCCGATATAAACAAATGTGCTCCCAGGGGAAACAAACCCCAATAAAAACGTGCTTGTGTATACATGTAATAATTTAGTGACATTACAATTTCTGTGTAACACACTACATAAAATTTATAAAATATTCTACAGTTACTGTTTACATTTTTTTTTATATAAAACAAACAAAGCAGTGCACGTGACATTGGTAAGTTATGTGATGCAATGTAATACTATATGTATCCTTGTCATAAGCCAATACCATCAACTTTTAGTGTCACCCAGTGACAAAACGTGACTAAACACCACCAAAAAGTCCCACATATTGGGACTAATACATCTCAAAGTAAAATTAAAAGAAATATATCTCCAAGTGAGATAATCCAACCTGAACGGTTTCACTGTATCTCAGTCTGTGAACAAAACACATAGAAAATACATATGTCATTAACTAGTTTCAAAAAGGTCCACAAGACCACACAAAATATAATGCCTCATATAGATATCCTATAGAATCAGCCTATTTATACGTACTTTCAATGTGGCGAAAATTCCAGGCCACATAAGCCTTTGGCGTGGGGTAAACTTCAAAGTGTCAATAAATTATCAATAAAAACTGCTGAGTGGTGATTTTGTGGCTTCGATTACCCTGTAACAGCGTTCCCGAGTCTATAAAGGGAAAAACACAAAATAAATGACCTAGCTTAGCAACGGGGTATTTTACTTGGAAATCTCCTATCTTATAGAAAGTACCACAAACAATGCCCCAAAAGTGGCAAAATCTAAGCTGCAGTCCAGCAGCCTTACTTGAAAGAAAAGTCGCCGTTCCGCGTACTCGTGCCCCACGCCGGTCTCCTCGAGTGCGAGTGCCGGCATTGTTAACCAAGTGTCTTAATATGATGCTCCTATTCGATCACATGACCACGTCAAAGACGCGTAGTCACGTCAATGGAAAACGAAAACAGACTCCAAAATTCAAAGAACTGAAAGCTTGTGTCAGATATGTGAGAACAATAAAGCGTGCCCCTGTAAACTCACACAGAACCGCGTTCTCCATTCATGGTTCTAAACAAAACTATTACGAGAATAAAAACAATGTGTTTGCGCAATAATTAAAGGGGAAGAAATTAAATAAATAAGTAGTATGTGTAGTCTCCCTCCTAATGTATTTAAAACCCCCGTTCGTACGGTGAATTGTCTAAAAAACCTATCCCCGTATTCGGGATTATAAATTAACTTTACACACTATTTCTAATGTGATTTTAGGCTCTCTATGTGGACATCCACGTGACACGTGCATTGCATTGCATCTCAAGTAAGCTCCCTTAACAAAAGGCCTCACTACTGTATAAAATGTGTGGTGTATAGTTTGCAAAATCCCGGCAATGTTTAGAACCAGTGAGAAAGAAAAGAATTTTTTCTCCTCATTATCCACGAGATTAGGTGATCCAATTGATCAACATATGAATCCTTATTTTCGCATCGTTTTAAACATTAGCGCAATAGGCTGAAACTTGTAATTTGACCCACTGTATCAGAGGGCTACATGTAGCTAATAAACGTATAAACCAAAGATAAATTATATCAGAATGTTCCAGTCCAACTAAAGGTAATGCTAGACAAACCTAATGTCATTATTGTGTGTATATTCTCACTTCCTATTATAAACGTTATTTGTCAGTGATTATTGTATATAAGTGACATTTCTGCATCTCTGACAGAGCATTAAATATTTTCTCATTAGTATTTCTATTCCATATGTAACAGTACAATCGATAGAATTGACACATCAGATCACATAAGAGGAGCACAGATCGTTACAGCTTAATTCCATGAACTAAGGGGCATATTTACGTTCCCTGGCACATCCCTGCATATCAGCAGGGATGCGCCAGGGAAAATGCGTCACGCAAGTTTACCCTTGTGCCACGTCCGATGCGCCGCATTTACAATGCGGCGCATCGTGGCGCAAGGATAAGCAGATGCGTGACGCATCTGCCGGTGGAAGGTTGGCGCAGTGCTGAAGCTGTGTCGCAAGCGCGACGCAACTCCAGCACTGTTCCAACCTTCCTATCCCTAACATGGTGCGTCAATCCTTACGCCTGCTTGAAGCAGGCGTAAGGATTTGACGCACCAGCGGCCGGAAAAGTGACTGCGTGAAATCTTGTAGATTTCACTACGTCACTTTTCCGAGGCGTTCCTGCGCCGGAACGCCCCCTGCGCCGGTACGCCCACATGAAACCTGACGAGGTTTCATGTGGCGCAGGGGTTTACTACGTGACGCATCTCCCTAGATGCGTCACGTTGTAAATATAGCGCAACGCGGCGCATGGTTTGCGTCGCCGCTGCATCACATGCGTGACGCAACGGCGGCGCAAAAGTGGCGCAAGGGGCTTGTAAATATGCCCCTAAGTTCTTAGCTAGTGTACTTATCTACCTAGGAAATAGTGCATCTCATGGTCAATATTCATCCCAATTTCAGTTGTCCCTAATTTGAGAATCCAGGAAGCCTCATTTCTGCGTAATTGTAGTTCTCTATTACCTCCCTTGGATGTCTCGGGGTCTGTTCTATCCCGTAAAAGAGAAATCTTTGTGCTGTCGTTGTGCATGGCAGTCTGTGATATGTGTCGCAATAGGGTATCTGAGGTCGCCCTGCTTGACCGCCCTCATATGTTCCCTAATCCTCTCACGCAGTGGTCTTATAGTGCTACCCACATATCTTAAATGGCATCTGCATTCAATTATATATACAACAAAGTTAGAGTTACAGTTTATGTTGGTGGTGATCTTGTAGCATCTGCCATTAGGGCCCTTAAACCCCAGTTTTCTATTGTCCGCCCATTTACATACTGTGCAGTGTCCACACCTTAAAACCTACTGAGCGTTCTGTCAACCAGTTGGAGTTAATTCTTGTTGTGGGGTAACTGGGGCTCAATAAATTCCTAAGGCACATTCCTCTCCTGTACGTAATTTCTGGTCTGCTCTTAATAGCTCCAGTCAAAGTTGTGTCCTCTTTAAGAATGTGCTAGTGCCTGTTAAGACTTTTATTCAGGACACTTGAGAGATTGTTGAAATTCGTGATGAATCTGACTCTTGCATCTTTGCTCCTCTTCTTTTTATTATCTCTCAAAGTATTTTCTCTACCTGTCTTCTCAATCCTTGCCCTCGCCTTTTCCAGTAAACGTTTGTCATACCCCCGTTGTTTGAAGCGTTGTATCATTGCTTCTTCATAGGGGATAGCACTAATCTGGTGGGAGGGATGCACGCTTGATGCATGTAGGATTGCATTGCTTGCTGTGCTCTTGCGATAAAGTCTACTATGAATATGATTATCCCCTACATATAGTTCTATGCCCATGGGCTGGCTCGAGGAGAGGTGGATCTGGGGCCCTGATGGCACAAAGTGGACTGATGACATCTTATTCTGGGGTAGATATATTGATGACTGCCTGATGATCTGGACAGGAGATACTGATAAACTGGTAGAATTCGTGAGGACATCTCAATAGTAACACTATGAACATCAGATTTACATATGAATATAGCAGAGAGAAAATAGCATTTCTTGACATAGAACTATATGTAGGGGATAATCATATTCATAGTAGACTTTATCGCAAGAGCACAGCAAGCAATGCAATCCTACATGCATCAAGCGCGCATCCCTCCCACCAGATTAGTGCTATCCCCATGGAGAATTTGTGCGGGCAAGACGCAATTGTAGCTCAGAACCTGAGTTCAAAGCATGCACAGAAGCAATGATACAACGCTTCAAACAACGGGGGTATGACAAACGTTTACTGGAAAAGGCGAAGGCAAGGATTGAGAAGACAGGTAGAGAAAATACTTTGAGAGATAATAAAAAGAAGAGGAGCAAAGATGCTAGAGTCAGATTCATCACAAATTTCAACAATCTCTCAAGTGTCCTGAATAAAAGTCTTAACAGGCACTGGCACATTCTTAAAGAGGACACAACTTTGACTGGAGCTATTAAGAGCAGACCAGAAATTACGTACAGGAGAGGAATGTGCCTTAGGAATTTATTGAGCCCCAGTTACCCCACAACAAGAATTAACTCCAACTGGTTGACAGAACGCTCAGTAGGTTTTTAAGGGTGTGGACACTGCACAGTATGTAAATGGGCGGACAATAGAAAACTGGGGTTTAAGGGCCCTAATGGCAGATGCTACAAGATCACCACCAACATAAACTGTAACTCTAACTTTGTTGTATATATAATTGAATGCAGATGCCATTTAAGATATGTGGGTAGCACTATAAGACCACTGCGTGAGAGGATTGGGGAACATATGAGGGCGGTCAAACAGGGCGACCTCAGATACCCTATTGCGACACATATCACAGACTGCCATGCACAAGGACAGCACAAAGATTTCTCTTTTTACGGGATAGAACAGACCCCGAGACATCCAAGGGGAGGTAATAGAGAACTACAATTACGCAGAAATGAGGCTTCCTGGATTCTCAAATTAGGGACAACTGAAATTGGGATGAATATTGACCATGAGATGCACTATTTCCTAGGTAGATAAGTACACTAGCTAAGAACTTAGTTCATGGAATTAAGCTGTAACGATCTGTGCTCCTCTTATGTGATCTGATGTGTCAATTCTATCGATTGTACTGTTACATATGGAATAGAAATACTAATGAGAAAATATTTAATGCTCTGTCTGAGATGCAGAAATGTCACTTATATACAATAATCACTGACAAATAACATTTATAATAGGAAGTGAGAATATACACACAATAATGACATTAGGTTTGTCTAGCATTACCTTTAGTTGGACTGGAACATTCTGATATAATTTATCTTTGGTTTATACGTTTATTAGCTACATGTAGCCCTCTGATACAGTGGGTCAAATTACAAGTTTCAGCCTATTGCGCTAATGTTTAAAACGATGCGAAAATAAGGATTCATATGTTGATCAATTGGATCACCTAATCTCGTGGATAATGAGGAGAAAAATTATTTTCTTTCTCACTGGTTCTAAACATTGCCGGGATTTTGCAAACTATACACCACACATTTTATACAGTAGTGAGGCCTTTTGTTAAGGGAGCTTACTTGAGATGCAATGCAATGCACGTGTCACGTGGATGTCCACATAGAGAGCCTAAAATCACATTAGAAATAGTGTGTAAAGTTAATTTATAATCCCGAATACGGGGATAGGTTTTTTAGACAATTCACCGTACTGAACGGGGTTTTAAATACATTAGGAGGGAGACTACACATACTACTTATTTATTTAATTTCTTCCCTTTAATAATTGCGCAAACACATTGTTTTTATTCTCGTAATAGTTTTGTTTAGAACCATGAATGGAGAACGCGGTTCTGTGTGAGTTTACAGGGGCACGCTTTATTGTTCTCACATATCTGACACAAGCTTTCAGTTCTTTGAATTTTGGAGTCTGTTTTCGTTTTCCATTGACGTGACTACGCGTCTTTGACGTGGTCATGTGATCGAATAGGAGCATCATATTAAGACGCTTGGTTAACAATGCCGGCACTCGCACTCGAGGAGACCGGCGTGGGGCACGAGTACGCGGAACGGCAACTTTTCTTTCAAGTAAGGCTGCTGGACTGTAGCTTAGATTTTGCCACTTTTGGGGCATTGTTTGTGGTACTTTCTATAAGATAGGAGATTTCCAAGTAAAATACCCCGTTGCTAAGCTAGGTCGTTTATTTTGTGTTTTTCCCTTTATAGACTCGGGAACGCTGTTACAGGGTAATCGAAGCCACAAAATCACCACTCAGCAGTTTTTATTGATAATTTATTGACACTTTGAAGTTTACCCCACGCCAAAGGCTTATGTGGCCTGGAATTTTCACCACATTGAAAGTACGTATAAATAGCCTGATTCTATAGGATATCTATATGAGGCATTATATTTTGTGTGGTCTTGTGGACCTTTTTGAAACTAGTTAATGACATATGTATTTTCTATGTGTTTTGTTCACAGACTGAGATACAGTGAAACCGTTCAGGTTGGCTTATCTCACTTGGAGATATATTTCTTTTAATTTTACTTTGAGATGTATTAGTCCCAATATTGGGACTTTTGGTGGTGTTTAGTCACGTTTTGTCACTGGGTGACACTAAAAGTTGATGGTATTGGCTTATGACAAGGATACATATAGTATTACATTGCATCACATAACTTACCAATGTCACGTGCACTGCTTTGTTTGTTTTATATAAAAAAAATTAAACAGTAACTGTAGAATATTTTATACATTTTATGTAGTGTGTTACACAGAAATTGTAATGTCACTAAATTATTACATGTATACACAAGCACGCTTTATTGGGGTTTGTTTCCCCTGGGAGCACATTTGTTTATATCGGAACAAAGGGATGCTGATTTAAAGTAATGTGAGTTTTCATATTATTATTTTTTACCTAGCCGTGAACAAGTCGCATGTACAAACTTACTGAGGCGACGAAACACGTGTTGGCTTGGGAACGTTTTACGTATTGAAAAATAAACTTGGAAGACTGATTAAAGAAGGAGAAAATCAACAAAATGCTTCTATTGCTCATATGTGATCAATGATTGAAAAATAACAATTTTTAATTATATACGTGTGCTGGGGTATACTAATTACGTTGTCTTGTGGCTTTGTAGCCTCATCAGGAACCTGGGGAGGCGGGTGGTTCTCCCTAACCCTTCAGCACCGCCATTATTTGGAACCTTATCTTATAAATAATGGGGCATATTAGCAAGACCCACGTTAAAATTATCGCCGTTTTAGCGGCAGAAAACTGCCGCTAAAACGGCGATAATGGGCTTGCTAATATGCGTTATGGAATTCCAATAGAAGCCCAGGTTAGATGTCCTGCACATCTAACCTGGGCTTCTATTGGAATTCTATAACGCATATTAGCAAGCCCATTATCGCCATTTTAGTGGCAGTTTCCTGCCGCTAAAACGGCGATAATTTTAACGTGGGTCTTGCTAATATGCCCCAATGAGTGAAACCACCTAGTGTGCCTGTACCCTATCACCTATACCACCGGATCTTTCACTTGGGGGCATATTTACAAGGGAAGTGGCGGAGTGAGGCATTAGCCTTCCTGGCTTAATGCCTCACGGTGCAGCCCTGTGTTTCCCCCTGCGCTGCGCTACACTTAGCAGCCTAGTGCCAACGCAGGCAACCTTGCACCATAGTGCAAGGGTGTCTGCATGCAAGGGAAGATTGTTTATGTGCAGGAAGGTCCCCCTTCCTGCGCCTAAACAATCTTTAAATGCAGTTTTGTGACTTCTATGTGTGCTGCTTAATGCAGCACACATAGAAATTGCAAAACGGCATTTAAAAAAAAAAATTGTTTATATGCAGGAAGGGGAACCTTCCTGTACATACACAATCATTTGCCTTTTGCTGTTTTCATGTGTGCTGCACAACGCAGCACACATGAAAACAGCAAAAACGAGGAGAAATGAAACATTTCTCCTCGTTGCGCCAGGGTAAGACCAGGTTTTCCCTGGTCTTAATTCTGGCGCTGCCTCCTATTTACGCCTCCCTTGTAAATAGGGAGCAGCGTCAGAATCAATGGGGGTCGCAGTGGAACGCCCACAGCAACACCCATTGCCCTCCCCTTTCACGCTAAGCATAGCGTTAAAGGGAGGCTTATTTACAAGGCAGCGTTAAGCCACATTAAGTGGCTTATCGCTGCCTTGTAAATAAGGTGAAGCCCCTATCGCCACTGGAACGTCGTAAAAAGTGGCTGTCCTGTGGCGATAGGGGCTTGCAAATATGCCCCTTGGTGTCTTGGGTGGGCGCTGGATGCGTGCAGGATATAATTGCATGATGTAGGCTTACAGAAACGTCTGCTGTGTATTCTATTGTCAAGTATGAATAATTCTACATCTTGAAAGACAATTTTGTTTGAACTGTGTTGGTATGTAAACCTAACATTGGCATCATTTGTGTTCAAATCATCCAACGCAACACAATACTTGGACAGTACTAAATTACTGGCTCCTATCAGCCACGCTCATTCCCTGGCTTAGGTCCGTTCCACACCTCCCACATACTTTGTTGGATCATTCCCCCATAAACCTGACCTTGCGGCATCCCCAGGGAGGGGGTGTTTAGCTTTAGCACAATGGAGATTTCCAAACATGCCGCTCCACGATCATCTATTCCGCTCCAAACTCCGAGCTGCTATTATTGAATGCTTCAAACTCAATAAGGGCATCTCTAAGCATGCAGGAATACTGCAGGACATACGTAAATCATTGCCGGAATAGTGACGGAATGGTGACATTAGACCAGTCTACAGCCCTACAGAGCTCTGTGCATTACCTTTGCTAGCGGATTTCAGAGAAACGGCGGAGAGGGAGGCCCATTACCTTCAGTAATATGCCACAGCCAGAAAATATGGGGAGAGAAAGATGCCAGGCTGTACATTAGCTCGACTGCTACAACAATCCAGAGGTTAATCCTACATATCAGGCCTACAGAGACCCATTGGCACCCGTAATGACTTTCTGAATGCTCTTTTATTCCATAAAGTGCAAGATATATGTAGAAGGAATAGGAACAAACCTAGACATTTCATCCTCGCAGAACTAAGGGGCTCATTACGATGGCGTAACGATCGCCACCGCCGGGCCGGCGGTGGCGATCGTTACGCCATCGTAACATGAAACACCCCCGCCATATTATGATGGCGGAGTGTATTGCGGCGGACGCAAAGTCCGTCTTCCGCTTTTCCGCCGGTTGGCAATCGTTATGATTGCCGGCCGGGTGGAGCTGGGCCACTAATATGGTGACAGTGCCTAGCAGGCACCGCCCGCCATATTAGGATGTGGGTGATGTATAGGCCTTTCCATGGCGGCGATGCCGCCATGGAAAGGCTGGCAGGGATTGGCTTTGGGGGCCCGTTGCGGGCCCCCGGGGGGGAGGTGCACTGGGGGGGTACCCATGGTACCCTCCTGCAGTTCCCTGCACCAAGTCGCAGGCACCACGTGGTGCCTGCCACGTGGTGCAGGGAAATGCTGTGCATGCCCTTTTACCATTGCAGACGGTGCTGCAGCCAGCAGCACCGTCCGCAATGGTAAAAGGCCAGGATGCGCCCGCCAGTATGGCGGGCGCATCCTAATTGGGCCGGTGGGACCACCACCCGTCTGGCAGTCGGTCCCATCACCGCCATCATAATAAGCCCCTTAATCAGGATATTAATAAAAAGTTGAAATAGAAAGCCATGTGTAGTCCCTCTGCTCAATAGTGGATGTCGAGGAGGGAAATTGTTTTGTTACATGCTAAACTAAAGGCGGAATTCCAGAAAAACATAGTAAACCAATATTGGATTAGAAAATTAACGATTCCTTGGAGCTAACAGTAAAGAACACATTTTTGTGATTGCAGTACTTAAAAGTGCTTCTTTTAGCCATAGCTAAACTGACTCCAAAAAACATTGTTCCCTTACTTTTGGTGAATACATACACATTTGACAGGGAAGGTCCTCATTTTTTACTCCAGTATGCAGAAGAAGGACACCCACTAAATGCCATTTCCAGCTGTCAAATTCCAGAAGATCATCTATACATACTTACATATACTTTTTCTCTGCATCCTCCTTTTAGCTTTGCCAAACCCTGGCGTGAGCATCCTTCTGATTTCTTCTGCCAGGGTATTGGCATAGTCATCTCTATCTTGGTCCCCTGTCCTAGAAGAGCCACCCTGGCAAACAAATTCCTGGGTCTTTAGAATTAAAAGAGTGAATTGTAATCTTTATTATGTCATAGGCCCAATTTGATGAAGATGGGTCAGAAGATCAAGGAGCATGTTTTGAAGTGTTAGATGTAAGTATGTCTTAGGCGATCTCCAGGCTTACTTGGAAGATGTGGCCTGTGTGGCAGACTGCCTTCTAGCGGTCAAAAACTAGGCAAAAGAGAAAGTCTTGGTTTTAATGGTCAAAATCACTGCAGGGACAAAAACTGAAAAATTCTTGCTATTGAAATGGCCAGACCCAGTGGGTCATCCATTTGTATTAGTTGTTTACAAATGGTTGCAAGTGATTTCAGATGTAAAATTGCGTTTTTTTTCCAAAAACGTTTTAAAACTGCTACATAAATCTACTCAAAAGTTTCAGGCAGGCCAAATTTGACTATTTTTAGACTAAAAAATATGCCTCAGGGATATATCATCAACAGGACTTGTTATCCATAGACTTTGATCTCAAATAGGAATATTTAATAGGATGTTAAGTCTATCCAGCAGCAAAACCGACCTAATCTCACAGTTTTCTTCAGTTTTGTTACCCAAGTAAAGTATTGCTGACAAACTCAGATCTAAGGCATATTGGGCTTCATATACTGAAGGCTTTTTCTGTCGCAAAACATAGGGATCAGGATGGTAACCAAAAATACCTTTCATAATGTATAAGCCAATTTTATGAGTCAGAAAAGTCTTTAAGACTTGTAAACGGGTTGTCCTCTCCTTTTCGAATGAGAAACAGTGAAGGGTGCATGAAAGAGTGTTCCCCTTTTCCATGTGAGTGGCAAAGTAATGTATCATTGGTGTGTGGCCTTAATGGCAGTTGCAAAACATTGAAAAGTCACCTCCCAAGTTGGGTGGCAATTGAGTTGCATACGAGAACCCAAACTCGTGGGGACAAATTCCCCTTTGGGAATTATGTTGGAATGCCCTCAAGGGGAGCAGTTAATAATCTCAAGACCAACTGCATGCTTCCCCTGATGTATTCCAAAACATGATTTTTTTTTTTTAAACAGCACTTGTCCCTTTAATGGACATGAACTGCTTTTAAAAGAAATGCTGGTTTAAAGGTTTGCTGTCCCTCATAGGCCTCCATGTTTGCATTCGCAGCCATTCAAAGGGGGTTGCAAAATTATACTCTATAATTAATATTCATTAGAAAGGTTATCTTGTGATCCCCTACAAATAGGCATTTTGTGATGTGATTTATTAGACTGCACTAGTCTGTGTGCAATTTGCACATTTCTTGTTTGAGGATGGGTATGGTACATAAGGCCAATTATTCTGAAAAGGCTTTTGGCAAACTAACTATATGATCACTGTAAGTGTCTGGGACCGACCAAGGAACAAGTTACCTCTTGGCAAATGTCTGACTCAAACACGAAGGGCTAGAATAAAAGGACACACGTAGCGTGGATTGGACGCGGACGGTGATGGCGGCATCCGGGTGAGTCTCTAGTCCGGATCCACTACAATGGCTTAAAAGGGTGGTACAAAAACAAACATTTGCCTCAATCAAGGTGACCAAAGCTGCAGTGATACCTCTGGCATGTCATGAAGACTTCTTAAAATCCCTTATAATGGCAACCTGTCTGTTTCTACTACAGGCGGGCTCCGCCAGCCATTTTGTTTTTTTACTGAGAAGATAAATGGGTACTCAGACTCCTAATGAACCTGGTGCATGAAGGTTTTGAAGCAAAGCTACACCCCTAGTGGTGTGTGTTTTATTTTTGGTACTAACTCAAATGGTGGCTGTTTTGTTAGTCATCTCTTCTTTATTAATCTTTTGTATTTGGGATTTTTCTCTGCTTACATTTCTGTTTTCTTTTTCATCCTTCTCTTTATCTTCTGTCCCACTTAAATTTCCTTCTTTCCTTTCCTCTTTCCCCATTTGTAGCTATCATTTTTCTGTATAAGACAGTGTCTCATATCACTATAATCTTTAAATTGCACAATGAACCTCAGGATTGTTACTTGGAGTGTTAAAGATTTCAAAAATACCCTTAACAGAAAGCGAGTTTTGTCCCACTTGGCTCGCCTTAGAGGGCAATTACTCCTGCACAAGAAACTCGTTTGCCTAACAAAAACATAATTAAAATTGAGAAACAATAGGTTGAAGACATTTTCCTATTCAGATTTTGGTAACAGAGGTGGTGTAGCAATTCTCTGTCATAACCATTTACATCCTACATTTCTTTCAGAGGAAAAAGATTCTGAGGCTAGATAGCTCTTCTCTAACCTCAAGGTTGATGATATTCACTTGTGTATTATGAATGCATATGGACTGAACCACCCCAGTCTTCACTTCTAGTCTATCAGAAATGTTGAACTATTCTGCAGATAATTTTATTTTTGGTGGTGATTGAAATCAAATATTAAAACTCTCTTCACTTAGACATTTCCTTGTCAAATTTGTTCCTTTCTCCAATCAAAAAAACTTTCAATGAACTATCACTAAAAGAACTCTCCCAGATTCATGGAGCCCCATTCACCCAGATCTGAGGTTATATAATGTAATTCAGCATCACACCGATCGCAGTCTGGGACAGACTATTTATTAGCAAAAGTATGGTCCAGGCTTTGATTAATTCAGAAATAGACTTTATATTAATTCCCAACCATTCTCCAGTTTGGTCAGTTATTTATATCCTCCACAATAAGACTAAGGGCCTGATTTAGATCTTGGTGGGACTCCCGCTGTCCCTTCATGTCGGCAGTTACAAGTACTCCGTCGAGCTGGTGGAAACCCGCCATCTGTATTCAGATGTGGGCTGGCTAATCCATCGTCCACGTCAACAGACTGTTTTCCATCGTGTAAGCAGCTCACCTCCTTCGATGCAAGTGACTCCTGTTCTAGCTAACATTACTCCTTCGCCATCAGGGCAGTGGGATTGCACCTAGCCTATTCAGATTTCTCAGCTGCACTGGTACTGTCTTAGCGGTGGATTCCTGACGGAGTGAGTCAATTGCGGGACGCATTCTATATTGTGCTATTGCTTCGGCTTTTGGATGAATGTTGGCATCACACACCTGAGTTGTATGTGCTAATTGTTCTCCCCTGTATACCTCTAAGCATTACTTGGAGTCTCAGAAGACTGGTGGTAGTTCTCCCAGACCCCCCTGTTACCACTATATCCCTGGGGGGAGAAGGACTTGCAGATCCTACATAGTGAAGCCCTGACAGGAATCCCTGGTGGAGTGGAGACTGGTGAGTAATACTTTTGAATGTGTCACTAAACAGACATGTAGTTTTTGTTTTTGATTTAGCTGTTACTAATGTGTTTTGCATTTTGCTAACATATAAGCATAGCAGCCTCCTCACTCATGCCAACCAGGCCAACCTTCTGCCCTGCCTCAGGTCCCTTCCTCAGCCCAGTTCCAAACTCCCAACCCAATCCTAAGCACATTCACTGCATTGCAGACACCCACTCAAACAGACACAAGCAGCACAATTACACACACTAATAAACACAAACACACAAAGAAAACACAATCAAATACACAAACAAAAAACACATGCCATTGAAATTACACCCACAAGCACTACACGCACAACACATACAACCACCACACCCACAACAACACACTCATCAAAACCAACACACTCACACAAATGCACACTTATATACAAAACAACACAAACCAAAAGCAAACACACACGCTCACTAGATAATCAAACACAGCCAAAAAACACACATCCAAACCTACATAACAAACACCAGACCCACATGCAACTACCAAACATACAGCCACAAGCACATCACGCACTCCAGCTCATTCTACCTCCAAAAGCTACTCCTCTACCAGCTCTCCTACCCTTACTCCTTTTTTTCTCAGCAATCTTTTTTTAATTGTAATAAAGTGCATGAGAGAAATATCTCAATTATCATTACATATTTTTAATTTTAAAATTGCATTTTTTTGTTTTTTGTGTTAGTACAGGTGTGTTTATTTTAACTTACTAAGTGAAAAAATAAACACATATGCCTAACACATAAGAAAAATCTGCACGTAAGAGCAATTTAGAATTGCACAAGTCCACAGCAAATGTAAACCGACAACTCTTAAGGAAACAAGTAAAAAAGAAGCTTACCTTTGATTCTGGCACAACGGAGTTCATTTTCTTCATGGGCATGTAGCAGCAGCAAAGGAAGGACTAGGACAATCCAGTTCATGAAGGAAACAGAAATGGAAAGCAGAAAAAAGGCTGATTTTTACCTCATATCCCTTCGATACTGCCAACTCAGATTTGGAGGTTTTCCCGCTACAGTTTCCTCATTGGAAAGGCACATGGTAATTGGCCCAGTGGAAATATTGGTTGGACTCCCTCCGATACATGCTTTTGCTTATGATGCCGTTGACACGGGTGTTACTTTCAGTTGGAGATGGCGGGACTCGGACGGACTATTGTTCACCGACCGCCAGCATCTAAATTGAGCGTGCGGACCGGTTGTTAGGCGGGCGGTGAAACCGTTAGAAAAGTCCACCAAGATCTAAATCAGGCCCTATATCTTCATGCTGGAGATCTAACAATGCTTTATAAAGGGAGCCAGCTTTTTTGCTGCAATATGGAAGCTTTGTTCGTGACTTTCTTGAATTAAACTTGATGTTCTGGTTCACATGGTCTGGGATGCTCTTAAAGTAGCTTCCGGGCATATAATTATTAATTTTGTTTCCGTTGAAAGAAAGAAATCTAAAAAGACCCCTTAGCTATTTTAGACAAGATCAAAACATTTGAACACAAATATTACACCTCCAAGAATAATAAGATAATCTAAAAGAACTTCTAAATATCGCAATACAGTTTAACAAAACCTTCACAGATAAAGAATATGGTTAATTTTTAAAACTGAATGCTCGGTATTATGGGGGCAAACATAGATCTGGTACATACCTTTCAAATTACCTTAAATTAAAAAGAGAGAACACATATTAAATCTATTCTCAATGCCAAGGGTAAGCAGGTTTTTAAAGATTCTGATATTTTGAGTAGTTCTATTCAGTATTACACCAATTTATACACTTCATACAATGAACCTTCAGACATTCTACTAAATACATATTTCTCATCTTTGGATAAAACAATGTCTCAACCTTTAATTGTTCCTCTTTACAATAGCCTCTGACAACTTAAGAACTTTTACAGGCACTCAAAAGATTTTCCAAAGGTAAGCCACCTGGCTCTGATGGCTTCATGATAGAATTCTACATACAGTTCTCTAATCTCCTTTGTCCTTTATTTCATAAACTCTCAGATTTATTTTCCTGTTCTAATGCTTCCCAAGGATTTTTCAGTTACGCTATGATATGTCTTCTGCTGATAAAAGGAAAGTATCCTAAATTATATCAAAATGATAGGCCCATTTCTCTAATGAATATGGTTTGTAAGATATTTGCAAACGTCCTTGCTCTCAGATTAGAAAGATATTTACCTGATATGTTTGGATTAAAACAAACTAGTTTTGTTAACGGTAACAATATATCAGATAACTCACTCACATTTCTCAACATAATAAATCATGCCCCTAAATTGAAACATTCATTAGCAGCTCTTTATTTGGTCGCTGAAGAGGCTTTTGATAGAGTAAATTAGCAATTTCTGAAGAAAGCTCTACAAAGGCATGGAATTGGTCCCAAATTTATAATCTACTTTTTTATTGTATTCTGCCCCGAAGTCTTCAATATATGTTACATCTTCCTATTTTCCTCTGCAAAGCGGTACAAGACAGGGTTTTCCATTATTTCCTCTCTTTATTATCTTGGCTTTGGGACCGTTTTTGATTCAACTCAAATCATCTTTACTAGGATTCAAACAAAAGACAGATATATAGATTGAACTGATAATGCAGATGATGTTTTATTATTTATGTCATCTCCAGAATCTTCCCATACCATTTTCTTGAATGAACTTAGAATTTATTGTCATGTTTCTAAATATATAATTACACACACTCAAAGAATAAATCAGAGACCAATTTAGAAAAATAGCAAGTCTTTTTACATATATCTTTGAACCAAGAAACTTCGTTCAAAGGTAAGTATTTTGTTTAGAATAGTACAAGAAAATCAAACTTTGACAGTTGTGGGCCTTTATGCACAATGCCTTCCTATGGGAGGGAAATCGAAAATGCAATATAGGTAGGTACAGTTGGATTCAGGGGTTCATCTTCGGAGTTCAGAGTGGTAACGAGCCAAGGTTCAAAGCACTACCAGCAGATTGTCAGGATCGGCCCGTATTGTGGTGGGAACAGGGTTGTGGTGAGGCTGGTAGCTGGTGCGCTACGGGGAAGGGGGGCTACCTGGAAACAGGTTGCACAAGGAGACTTGTGGGCAAGTCGGAGGGCTCCCAAATAGGGGTTGAGATAGCAAGCACCTTAGGGTCAGGGGAGCACAGCCGGTTTGTCATTACCCAGGCTGGGTGCAGAGCAGGTAGGTCAGCTGGGCTTGATGTGTAAAGGTTCTCCTCGCAGTCAGGGGCAAACAACTTGGAGAGACGATTTTAGGACCGCTGGGCCTCTCATGGAGTGTGTCTCGGGGGTGCTGATGTTCCTCAAGGGATGCTGGCTTCCTGGACAGTTGGAGTCCTGACTGGACCCTTACAGTCAGTCTTTGTTAGAGGGCTTCTGGTACCCTCGGTATTGGTGCTGCACAGCTCCGGTTGGTCCTGCTAACTCCACACTTTGTGGGGAGACAGATATGACCTTCCAAAGCACGCATACCTCTTTTTGGTCAGTTGCTGCACTGGTCGAGCTGGGGAGCGGCAAGTCGGTGGAACGGAGTCTGTGGTTTGTTGTCCTCGGCTGCAGAGGATTTGCTCTTCTACTCTAAGGTAGTTCTTATACCATCAGCAAAGGGCTGCCAGTCCTCTGGGGGACGACTCACCACGGAAGCTCAGACCTAAAACCAAGAGTCGAAGAAGAAGATTACCACTGAAAGGAGAAGAACTCAAGGACTATATCAGGAACCACAATTATTTTTCTTCTTCCCTCCGATAATTTCTTTTGCATACTGTTCTTCCAATCTTTCCTCAAAATAAACGCTAGAATTGGGAAACACATCCGGCCTCCTAGATTCATTTTTCCTCCATCCCTCTCACAGTACCTCATTGTTAGGTTGCTTGTAGTGCTTTGTTCATATTTGACACTAACATTGAACCAACCACTGTGTAGCTAGTGTACATACACTTGGTCCTGAAGAATTGCCACGTGATCCTCCAGACACACTAGGCAAGAAACGTGTCGACCACCACTTAATAGCCACCACTGTTCACTATCACAGCGGTGGCTCACCTCTGCTGTTTTTAATTGGGACCAGTGGGCTTGCTCTTAAAATTGGATTTGGAACACCACTGAGCCTCATTTTAGCCCTTCCTGCACAATTCCTTCTCACCTTTCACCCACATCTACACCACAAGGCCCTATACCCACACTGCACCCGACAGCTTGGGACAAAAAGATCTCTGATAAAGAGCCCCTCATAGGGCGCACGTCAGGCATTGCAGCGCCGGCCTGACGAGGAGCATGCCCTATGATGAAGCATGACACCCAGCCGGATGTGAGGGCCCCATTTCCCAAATTGGGAGACACCCTGTCTCCACCATAGGGTTATGGTGTTCTTCCGACTCAGCCTCTTCTTCTTTTTTCTCTCCAAGGAACTGCATGCCACTTCTGCTTGCTTGATCCCCTAGGGGCACATATGCTGGACCTATTAGCGCCCCTTGTCCTTCCTTTTTGTGAAAGATGCATTTCAAAGGCGGCATGCTGGAAGCTGAAAGGCAAGTCGTCCTTGGACGAGGTTTGAACACATCTGCCTTCCAGCCTCTAAGAGCAAAGGCTCTCACCCCAGGAGGCCAAAAACATGTCTAGTGGTGGCAGGCTGGTCGAGACCAGTCAGTCAACAGACTAATAGTCGGTAGGTTTTCAGGGGGCACCTCTAAGGCGACCTCTGCATGCATTTAATAATAAATCCAGCACTGGCATCAGTCTGGGTTTCTTTAAGATGAGGTGTTTGGTGCCAAACATCTTGGGGTACTATGAAGCCATCATATAGCTAGGGAACTCATAATGATGAGTGTCCAGCCATTGTACTTGTTATGTCTTCTATGTACACTGCTAATATCTAAGGGTGAACTTAGATATCACCAGGACACATCCACTCTCACAGATAAGCCCTCACATTTGTATAGTGCACCCTGCCTTAGGGCTGTAAGGCCTGCCGTTGGGGGGACTGACCTATACCACACGTAGTGCTGGCAGGCATGGCACACAGGGTTTTCTCTGCACTAATACATGCAGGCTGCAATGAAGTTTGCATGATCTTGGTGAGGTGTCCCAAGAGTGGTATAATTTGTGCTGCGGCCCTAGTGGACCCTCCTAGGTCCCAATGCCCTAGGTGTCGTGTAGTTATTATTTCAGAAAAGCTGCAGGGCTGCGGTGCAAAGTCTGGTATCATCGTCATGGATGCTGTTGATGAGGGCTTATGATTTGAGGATCCACTTCAGTGATGTGCCAAGCAGTGGCAGTTCTGAGGAGTCTGAGGGCTGCAATGCGAGGTTCAGCATAGGGATGTGTCGCACAGGAGCTGTTCCAAGCAGAGCTGCGAGGAGAAACTTTGAACTGCCTCGGTATGTCCACAGGACCACAGCTGGGCTGGCAGAGCACCTGCTGCCCCATTTTCAAGGGTCTAGGACAGCGGTGGTAAAACTTGGGGTGTAGGACTCATAGCAGAAAGGTGCTGGATTCAACGTAGTTTGAGCCTTTTCAGTCCCTGAGGCTCTGATCAGGAGGCCAGCCAACTAGCCCTTGGAGTCACTCTGGTGGTACTAGCTTCAAGATACAGGGCCAGTACTTTCACTCAGGCAGCAGGGCACAAGGTAGAAGGGCATCAGGGCAATAGAGTAGCAGTCCTTGCACAGCAGTCCTTCTGGATCTTCCACAGGTCCAGAGGTGAACTGAAGGGTTGAGTCTGAGGGTCCAATATTTAAATCTGGTTCCCACTTTAAAGTGGGATAAGGTTCTAAAGGTTTATAACCCCAGAGGTGTCTGGAATTTCCTGCCTCCCTGCCGTGACCCCAGCTTGTCTGGGGTTACAACATACTAGTGACAAACCCTTTGTGAGTGTGCTCAGGCAGAGCCTTTGTGATGTGCATGTTTTGTAGGTGACAACTCCTTCCACTCATTACTTCATAGGTGGCCCATCCTGCCAGGACCTATCTTCACTTTGTCTCACTTTCTGGGTGCAATACACAACGACTAACTGCCAGCTACACCCATTCATGTGACCCAGGTACCAGATGGTGAGGACAAGAAAATGACAACTTTATAAAAGTGGCATTTTCAGAATTGTGACTTAACCATTAAAGATGGCTTTACATTACAAAACCGTAAACACTAAACATGATATTTGTAAGTGCTCCCAATTGAAAGTTCTCACTTAGTAAATGTAATAAGTTAACCCAATGTTATCCTATGGGAAAGGTAGGCCTCACAGTAGTGAAAAACCATTTAGGAGTTTGTTGCTACCAAGACATGTAAAACTTAAAAGTGCATGTTCGACTTTTTAAAGACACTGCATCCCGCCCTCCAGGCTGTTTAGGGCCTATATCAGTCAATCATTCAAGGATTTATTTAGGGCAGAATATTACCCGTGAGGGTTTCAAGGTGCTG
Organism: Calotriton arnoldi; assembly: GCA_963921515.1. Lineage (NCBI taxonomy): Eukaryota > Metazoa > Chordata > Amphibia > Caudata > Salamandridae > Calotriton > Calotriton arnoldi. Next base: position 268,833 of record CAWUFW010011932.1, read on the forward strand.
GTTGCTAGTTGCTTTGTGGTGATCTGTGATTTGAACCACCAGGTCTTGAGTTTTTTCCTGAATTGCCAGAGCAATGGAGCCTTCCTGAGATGCAGGGGAAGATCGTTCCAAGTTGTGGCTGCAGGTTTGAGAAGGTGTCCTCCGCTTTTGCCCCAGCGGATCCGGGTGGGTGTATGCACGGAACAGGGAGGCGGATAGTAGGTGTCTGGTTGGCTGGTGGAAGGTCATGAGTTTGTTGATGTATGCTGGTCTTTCGTTGTGCAGGGCTTTGTAAGCGGTGGGTCAGCATCTTGAACTGGCATCACTTCTGGATTGGGAGCCAGTGTAGCTTTTTGAGGTGGGGTGTGATGTGGGTCAATCTGGGGAGGTCAAGGATGAGTCTTTTAGTTGAATTTTGTATTGTCTGTAGTCTCTTCAGGAGGCATGCGGTGACTCCTACGTAGAGTGTGTTCCCGTAGTACAGCCTGCTGGTGACGAGCGTTTTGCGTGACGGTCCTTTTAATGTTGACTGGGAGCCACCTGAAGATCTCGCAGAGCATTTGTAGGGTGTGGAAGCAGGCAGATTAGACTGCGTTTACCTGTTTCTTCATAGATGGCTTACTTTCCAAGATGATGCTGAGGTTGTGGGCTTGATCTGCCAGGGAGGGGGATGGGCTGAGTTCAGCAGGCTGCCCTAACTCATTCCATAGCGAGGTGTTGTTACCAAAGATGAGGACTTCTGTCTTGTTCATGTAGACCTTCAGAGAGTTGTCCTTCATCCAGTCAGCAACGTTCTTCATACATCTGTGGAAGTTGGCTCAGATGGTGGAGGGGTCTGCTGACAGAGAGAGGATGAGCTGGGTGTTGTCGGCGTAGGAGATGCTGCTGAGTCTGTACGTTCTGATGGTGTTGACCAGGGGATCATGTATGTGTTAAAGAGGGTGTGACTGACTGATGATCCTTGGGGGACGCCGCATATGATTTTCTTGTGTTTCAAGGTGAAAGGTGGGATACTAATTCTCTAGGTTCTTCCAGTGAGGTATGAGGCAACCCATTTGAGTGCATCTCCCTGGATTACGATGTGATGGAGTCTGTTGATCAAGATGTGATAGGAGACAGTGTTGCAGGTGGCTGACAGGTCCAAGAGGATGAGGGCTGCTGTTTTGCTGTGGTCCAGGAGGGCCCTGATGTTGTTGGTGGCTGCGATCAGGGCTGTCTTGGTTCTATGGTGACATATGTATTCAAAAGGGAGGTTTGGGCCTGGCAAGAGGTTTGTCTTGCCAAGTCGAAGTGGCAGTTTCAAACTGCATCAACAGCCTGCCTGGCAGGCCTTAGACATGTTTAAAGGGCTTTGTAAGTGGTTGGCACAATCAGTGCTGCAGGCCCACTATGAGCATTCAATTTACAGGTTCTTGGCACATGGAATACCACTTTACTAGGAACTTATAATAGAATAAATATTCCAATTGGGTGTAAGCCAATTTTACCATGTTTAGAGCAGAGAGTATATGCACTTTAGCACTGGTTGGCAGTGGTATAGTGCAGAATCCTAAATCTAAACAAAAACGAATTCAGCCAAAATAGGAGGGGTGAAGGAAAATAGTCTGGGGCAACCCTGCAGAGAGGGTCAAGTCCAACAAAAGTCTATTTATCAACACTTTATTTGTATGCCCATGGCTTACTAATAATTTACCATCTAGGTTGTATTTTGTATAGTTCTTCAGCAATTTTTTATTATTTTTTGGGGGTTTTGTAACATGCATGAAAATATATGTAAATAAAGAATACGATTTCAACAACCACAGCAGATTGTTATGAGTGCAATAGATTTTTGCAGTGCTACCCCGAAAATAAAAAAATCTAGCTATAAATATCCTATGCTGTCATTTTAAGAGGACTTTTGTATCTATGCATTTGCTGAAATGCAATGTTTGGTAATTGAAATTCAAATGTGTTCTTATCAAATGCTATGTTCATGCAGTTTTAGCTGTTTACTTGTTTTTGTACTATCTATAAACATATATGAGTATAAAATGAGTCCCATTGAGTTGGGTAACAATAAACATCTGTTATTCAGTGCCAAGATACCCTTGTGTGAACGTGCGCTTTACAAATACACATGTTATGTATGTAGGCTAATGTGATGAATGATTTGATAATATATAGTTGGTGTCTGCTTTAAATTGCCAGGGTCCTGTTAGCCCTTATCACCTGCACACCATTTGTAAAAAGATATATTTATGACTGTTCCTGTAGTAGACGTTGATGCTTTTGTGTGGGCCTCTATAGCAAACCTACAAACCGATCTCAGACTTCTCACGGAACGCTACATTGGACTGGTGGCCAACTTTATCTGACCCACCTAGATCAGACCACGCCCACACATCCAGGGACGTATTACAGAAAGTGCCCCGGGCATGTGCGCCCACTTTGTGTGCCCCGGGGCACTTTGGTATTATAGAAGGGTCTGCAGATGCTTGTGAGGCCCCTTCTGTAATACAGATAGCACAGATGCATATGTAGCTCCAGAGCTATCTCAAGAGGGCATTTCCTCATTTGTCTGGGGGCATCACCCCATGCAAATGAGGGGATTACTTTGCCTGTGCTCCTGCGCCGTATTGAATTTACCTCACTAAAATTTTACTATACCAGTATTTTCCGGGCATTTTCCCCTAATAACTATTGTTAGGTTTATCCATGGATGGCCATTTTGTGCTCAAACTCATTATTCTGATATATATGGTAACAGGAGTTTCTTTCTGCACATATCAGAATTTAATGGCCTTTGAAGGTAACGAGGGATCACTAACCACACATTGATGCATTCTGTGACACCTCCTCATATGGGGGAGAAGACTCCAGTCTGGTAGCGGCTGGCAGGGTACAGGGTTGGAGGGGTGGGAGGGCCAAAATAAAAAAAACTACTTACCACCTCACTGCCGAGCCACCGGCTGTTCACCATTGTGTCTCTGCTTCTCCGGTGAGTCCCGGAACCAGGAAGCACCCAGGCTCCCCTAAGCTGATCACAACGCTACAATGCAGCATTGTGATTGGTCTCAGTGCTGTGAATCTGCCCTCGGCTAGGGTCTGGGAGGCTGGGCATGTTCTCCACCCCGGCTGTAATGCGGCCTGGGTGGAGAACATGCAAAGTAAGCATGACTGTTGGGCCATACAAAGACAGCCGTCCAAAATGTCAGGTGCACTTGGAGTGCAAACCAAACCTTGCCCTGTGCGACCAGCCCCGCCCTGCAATAACCCAGTCCTGAACCTACGACAAATAAAATGATAATAATTACGTTATTTTAATTTTATTTTTCCTGAGCTGAGAGCAGTGGGGCGACGCGCCTCCGCCCCTGCTCCAGTCCCCATCCAAAAAAGTGTATTGGCTGGAAACACCAACTGTACTTTATCTCTTCAGGTGGCAAAGTTAGTGTGTCCTTGAGATGTTTCACTGATAATATTGCATAGGCGTACATGCACAGAGGCATCTCCACCTGCCTGTGCAATGGGTATTACAGAAAGAATTGCATACGCAATGGCAACCATTCTTCATTTGAGGAGGACCACTTTTTTTTAATATGATCAATATTGAGCTATATATGAAAATGGTATCTTATTAAAGATGCCCTCAATTATCACGTTCTTATTGTTTTCTTCTCCATATGTTTTCCATTATCGTACAGTGGCTCACTTAGAAGCATTAAAACCAAATGTGTCACTGAAAATTGGTACACACCAATATTATTTTTTTCTTAAACTTTCAATAACAGATCATACACAGCTTCATGTATCTAAACATGGGGTCCAAAATATATTTTACTGAGTGTGACTGAATTGGAATCTCCATTTATTTACTGCATCTTATACACCTTCTTCCATTCTCAATTTGGTAGCTAGATGAACACAAACGCGAATGTGTGACTGAATATATGTTCAAGGAGGATAAGCGTTATCTAATTTAGACCTTATTAATCCTCCTGATTTAATTCCATAAAAAGAGAAAAAAAAACAGACATACTTATTTTGTGGGAGTATTTATGTGCAAAAAAAAAATATATATGTAAGATGTTCCATCAAAAATAATCTTTTTCATTTACTGTCATAGAGGTCGCAATTTAAGAAGGCAAAACTTTTCGCCTTTTCAGAAAAAAATATGTAACTCTACTAAAGCCTTGACTTCTAAAATATAATTCCGGTCTAGCTGACACTCTGTAGCAGATCTCTTGCCTCCTACTTCAAAGTGATTGGGCACAGAGGTTATTATTACTTCCAAGCAATAGAAATGAAAATCAATTCAAGTCCATTTCACACTTAATAAAAAATTCAAGCACAATCTATTTGCGTGAACCTCTCACTCATCTGGGGCACTTCTTGGCGTTTGTCTGAGCTGCCTACTTTAGAGCTAGGGAGCCAGGTTTGACTCTTGGCATCGGCTCAACTTCATGTGATTGTGGGCAAATCACTTAATCTCCCCGTGCCCACAAAAAGTGAATGGATCCGTGTGTAAAATAACTGGTGCTCATGTTAGCACTCCTTCAGGTTGAGTTTGCTCTATAAAAAACTGCAAAAAATGTTTTATAAACATGTTGCTTTAACATGAAATACCTTGAAAAAACAAGAGGAAAGAGGCGTTTGGCAAAGCATGTTCTTCTAATTAAACAATGCGTCCGGGAGAACAGCTACAGGCATAGGGTCTGAGAACTGTCTCAACTTACAGTTGATCTGGGATGTTTTTATTCATTGACTGCCATAAACAGTTCCAGTGATCCTTGTATGGTAACAAATGTGGACCGCTGCCTTTGGAGTCGTAAAAGCATTCAATGGGGAATCCAGGTGGGCCTCGACCTTGTATGTACACAAAGAGGCCAGTGCATAGTGTGTCCAGATGTCTGGCATGGGGAAAGCGTGATCACTGTGTGTGCTGTGTCCTCATTGGCTATATGTTCCTAACTTATGTGGCATCTGACTTTATGGTGTTTTTGAGAACGTGTGTCCCCCTCTGGCCATGTATGCTTTATTGGGGCCAATCTGCCTGGACCATTGCAGTGTCACTGCGCCTATCTGTGGGATTGATCTGGGATTTCCTGTTCGTATGTGTCTGCCAGCTACATGTTGCCCCACCTGTGAGATGTCAATCAGTGAATTTGGGCCATGGTCTTGGAGCTTGCCTGACTACGGATTTCTGAGTCGGTGGTTGACGTGCAGTTTACAATGAGCAAATTCACTAATAAAGATGCCATGTCGTTTTTATACATAAATGTATAATTCTTTAAATTGACTTCGACTTTTTCAATATTAACGTTCCCCCCAGTTGAATTTTCAACTACACTATTTAAACCATACTTCATGACAATTACTTTATTGGGGACCTTCTTTCTTTAAGCTCAACAACAACTACTTTCCTAGGTATTTGCATATACCCAGCTTGAAGACTGCATTTTTGCAGCAGGAAATACCCAATTGTAGAGCCACACAAATACAAGAACACAATGTAAACTGGCAACAATGATGTGCATAGTACAGAGATCCACCAGGAGAGCCAGGAGAATCAATTTGAGAACCACTCCTGCTCAGGGGCACCTTCCTCCTCATGCAAGTCTCTCTGTAACTGGTTCAGTGCTTTGATGGCAAGAGTCAATGTCCCATTGTCCATGTCGTTCCCTGGGATCAACGTGTTGCAGGAAGCACCAATTTTGGCAAACATCCCTCCCTCCATCATTCCTTTTGTCTGTAGGGTAAAGACGAGTTTAGACCCTCCTGCTGATACTTGTGTGTCTGAAGAGTCTGTATTCTTCCTGAATGTCCTTGTACTGAGCCCAGCCAAAATAATCTGCAGTTATTTTTTCACGAGCCTGATGCAGCAAGGTTGTCTTCTTCCTTAGTGGGCGCTGGTACAAATCTAACAGTTCTTCTCTGGGAATGCCCAGGCTCGGGTCTGTATAGTGACCAGGGAACAGAGTCCCACCATCCAGGGATGACCTGAGTGTAAGCAAACTTGCCTCACTGCCAGTAAAAATCCATCAGCATGGAGGTACCCTATTACATATCCGGAATGTGCACAATCGTACCGCAGTTCTCATTCGTGCCCAATGGAACCGTTCCTTTACCTCTGATCTGTGACTGGGGGTGAGTGTCTAAAAAGTTTCAGCGATCCGTCCGTCATCTCCTTGTGTTTGCTTTGTTCGCCCTAAGTTGGCAGGGTATGCCCAGACGTGGGTCCCTTGCTCACTTTGCCACTGGATTCAAGCTAGCCTGGCTGATGAGGGCTGTTAGCCCAAAACCAGTCCCAGGATGCTTGTTTCCGGTCCAGGGAAGACATGGCTTGGCAGTTCAGGCTGGACTTTTCCCATGAGGCACAGGGTCAAGACTGATTTGCATATAGCTGTGCCTGAACTGGTGTGGCGAAGTGAGCTAAAGAACGATGATGGATTCAACCCAGATCTGTGACTGGGGGTGAGTGTCTGAAAAGTTTCAGCGCTCTGTCCATCATCTCCTTGTGTTTGCTGTGTTCTCCACACTTCACTTGTCCTAATTTTAGTGAGACTCTGGAAGGTGATTGTGAGATAAAATTTAAAGATGGCTTGTTGGTAATCAGATGAATTAATCTCTTTTATGAGCCGTTGACACCCCCCACCTTCGTACCTAACTGGGTGCTTGGATTAGTGCAAAACATTTATGGAGTGGTCTTGTGATCATAGGGATGGATCACATCAGTTTTTAATTAGGGTACAATGGGCGCCATCGGCTTTCCAAAAGCATGTCTCTCCTAGTGTGTATGCATGGAAGCGCCATTGGTACAGGCTGAGTCTTTTACCTTACATGTGCGCAGGACTGTGCGCGGAGGGGGCATGATATTTTACGTGTTGGTGGGTGCAATGTGCCCCGGTCTCACATGTGTGTATCTTTCAGTTCCTGGTATACGTGTGCAATGTGACCCTCCCTTTGGGCACTACATATCTCAAAACTGACCTTTCTCTAGAGCCTTCTCTTGGGCTAACTTTGGCCTTCTTTGTTTGGTTTTTTGGTGTGTCCCAAGGTCTTGCATATTCTGCTACCTCATTCATCATGAGAAGGAGGGAATCAGTAATTTGTTCTGTGGCCCCATATACCCCTGAGTATGCTGTCTTGTGGTGTCCGAGGTCTGGGCCTACTGCTTTTCCTGGACGGTGCATGCGAGGCTTGGGTCAATTGATAGGCATGATGCGGAGATAAGCACGTTCAGCATTCTACTATCACCTGGAGCTGCGAGGGACACTGGGGATTACCCCCTTGCCCAGGCACCCCCCTCGCCCTCGGACTGCATCCTGCTTCCTTTTAGTGCATTTGGACCTGCTGCTCCTGGTTTGTGGCTAGCGACTTCTGATGAACCAGCGTGCTTTTATCACTATTTTGGAGGAGTATGGCCCGGTAGTCTGATTTTGGTAATTGGTACAAAAGTTCGCAATATATATGAGGCTTTATCTAAAGAAGTCAGAGAGACTCTATACCCTGAAACCTGGCCTGCACCATTTAATCCCATCAGCGGGTTCATTAGCATCAATATTCTATCTATACCAGAATTGCATGTGCTGACACTCAAAATGAAATTGGGCGCTCCACTTGACCCAGTCCCACCCTCAATCTTTGAGCGGGTATTGGAAGCTATACTACTAAGACTATGCAACCTACTTAATCAATCTTTTCAGACAGGCCAACTTCCTCGGAAGTGGAAACATGCAATGGTGGTGTCCCTATTGAAGAAACCAGCTCTGGATCCAGCTAAATCAGAAATTTTCAGGCCCATCTCCCTGCTCCCGTTTTTCTCTAACATGGCGGAAAAACATGTCAATCAACAGCTGATTAGTTTCGAGGCAAATAACTTGCTGCATGAGGCTCAATCAGGGTTTTGTCCCAGTATAGTGCTGGATCTGCACCGCTGATGGCATCTAAATCTCCCAATCGTTGTCTCAAATTAAATGCTGAGAAAAGTGAGGTTCTCATTCTGGGGAAACAGCCATCCATCTGGTTCACGGCTTGGTGGCCTGATACTTTGCGGACAGAACCAATCCCAAATCAAAAAGAAGTAAAGAATCTTGGAATCTGGTTCGACAACAACGTCACGTTTGATAACCAGATATCTAATCTTGCAGTTGTATGCTTTGGCACTTTGAAAATGCTATGCAAGATTGAAGGTCTTCTTCCAAAAGCTGTCAGAAAGACACGGATTCAGGTTTCTCTGGTTTCTAGATTAGACTATTGTAATGTACTCAACTTAGGTGCTACCCAAGGCAGGCTAAAAATGCTCCCTAGGGTACAAAATGCAGCAGCACGTTTGTTGCTGAACATCCAGAGGCTCTTTTCTCTAGGTCCAGCACTTACTAAACTTCACTGGCTGCTGATCAGTAAAAAGAGTATCCTTCAAGGCTCTTTGCTTCTGCCATAAAATCTTAAACAACAAAGGCTCCAGTTATCTTCATGCATTGATCAAGCCCTACAGACCTAGCAGGTATCTCAGATCTGCTGAAATGGGGATTGCAGTAGTTCCAAGGGTAAAGAGAGCTTAGATGGGTGGTCGCTCCTTTTGCCTCCTGGCCCCCAAGCTCTGGAATACCTTCCATTTGACCTAAGGCAGGAAAGCTCAGAACTGACTTTTTGGAAAAACTTAAGACCTGGGGGCATATTAGCAAGAACCTCGTTAAAATTATCGCTGTTTTAGTGGCAGGAAACTGCCGCTAAAATGGCGATAATGGGCTTGGTAATATGCGCTATAGAATTCAATAGAAGCCCAGGTTAGATGTGCAGGACATCTAACCTGGGCTTCTATTGGAATTCTATAACGCATGTTAGCAAGCCCATTATCGCCGTTTTAGCGGCAGTTTCCTGCCGCTAAAACGGCGATAATTTTAACGAGGTTCTTGCTAATATGCCACCTGGTTACTTAAATTAATTTAAAAAGTCTTTCTTCTTTCTGCAAGGCTTGGTGGATAAGTTTCTAGCACAGGGATACTACATTCGGCGCAACCAAGTGCTTTATATATTTTCAGTCAATCAATGAAAGATTTGACAGAAAAAAGGAAGGACATAAGAACGTGAAGAGCCCAGGGCTAAGGCCAAAAACTCTTGCCACAGTCTGCCAAGTGATGATGATGAACAGGGACTGACCCAGCAATTTTGTAATGCCTGACTACTCCAGAGAACCTCCCCCACTGATGGGCTTGGACTCAATATTACGTGGGTGCCTCGCTGCTTATGTGCGTATGATGTGGAGGTTGTGGGATCTTCACTATCTCAGGCATACCGGGATGCTGGTTCCCACCACTGAAGGACAGCTTTTTTGTAGAACTATGAGGGGGCCTCCATTGGGCGGGGACCTCAGGTTTTTGGTGGCAATGTTGCGGTAGCTTGCCATGAAGCAAACTTTGATCATGGGCTGAATGCCCTAGAATGGGTACCTTTCAACGGATCACTGACATAATATCGACAGACATATTATCGACCTACCAAAATATCGGGACAAAAATATTGATTACACTAATATCGACATACTATACTTATTTAAAAAAATACACAAATATCGACACCAATATATTGTTAAACATTTACATCGATATCAGTATTATCGAACCAAAAAATATTGTGATAACAAATATCGAACATATTAAGAAAACATACAAAGTTACAATATTATCGATGACAAAAATATAGACAATATTATTGTTTAAAAAATATATCGATATGTTAAAATTATTTATAGCACAATACACACCCCCAAAAAAAATATTAATTAACACACACAGCACACAAAATTAATCGATTAACACATATTTTAATAACATTTAAAAATAATATCATGAAAATTATTACATACACAACATTATTTACAACTTCAGACATTATATCTAAACTAAACAAATATTATTTAAGATTTAAAAGAATATAAATTACATATAATATACTATACCACTTAAAAAAAAAAACCAGAGTAACTGAAATTTAATTAGCGTTTTCCATATATGGAAAACAACTGCAAAATTAATTAAAACAATAAATAACAACTAATGAAATACACATACAATTGAAATAACCCAATAAGATTAAAACAACAATTATTGAAACACTATATAAACACACGAAAATTAAACATTATTTTACACTGCAACTAAAAAAGCAAGAATAAGGAGAAACTCTACTGGATTGCTGCCACAACATTGGAATGCATCATGGAAAAATCTTATACCAGCTCCACAAAGTAAGTAAATTAGCATTTTAAAAGTACTGCTACAGAAAATGTTCTCAGAGCACTTTTTATAGGAACAAAATAATTAATATATATTTTTAAAATGATATCTCCTCTACAGATAATTCTGAAGACACTGAAAAAACTACAGAACAGTGTGAAATATCAACTTGCAAATAAAGTATTAAACGCATCTAAATTAAGACAGGTTTTCTAAAATGCCAAACAGAAGTGCAAGCTAAGCACAACTCTACCCCACTAAAACCACAGTTAAACAAATTTATTAAAATTACTCTTTTTTTCAACAGGAATTTCTAAAGAAATACTAGAGGCAAACAGCAAAGAAAAAGCATCAGCATTGAAAAAATCTTCAAATACAACATTGTAAGTATTAAATTGACAATTTACATGTTTTAGATGATAACACAGCACAGTATTATTTTGAATGATTTTTATATACATTTCTCTTAGCATTTGAAGCATCACCATGACTGAAGGGGCCCAATTCATTACTTCACAGAAAGGCAAATTCTTATTATGTTATTTGGGTTACATGTACACCCAAGAAAAGCAAACAGGCGACTAAGTTAACTGGAAATGTAGTAAATATTATTTTAACAAATGTTATGGGAGGGCTGCAACAAAGGAAACAACTGTACTATATGTTAGAGAGGATAACCACCCCTTAACGTAGCTAAAATTGAAGTCCGAAATGCTTTAGAAAATATAAAAGAAGCTAGCACTAGATCTGGAAAGGATACAACTGAAATACTTAAGGACATGCTCCCCACAGTCCCACAACATGCAACTGGCCAAATGCCCTCAATAGCATCACTAAAAAGAACAATAGCTAGAACTAAAAAAGCTACTGCTACCACCACACCTATCCCCAAAACGTTTGCTGAAGTAGAAATACCACCTGAACTCACAGTTACTCATAATGAAGAACAATTTCTTCTTTATGACAATAAAGCAGCTGACAAAAGAATAATAATATTTGGAACAACCACAAATTTACTAAAACTGCAAAACTATGAAACTTGGATGGGACTTTTAAAGTATGTCCCAAACCATGTTACCAGTTATATACAATACATGGACGTTATGAAAATACAAACATCCCCTTTATGTATGCTCTATTACCAAACAAGCAAACAGCCACCTACATTGAACTTATAACCAGAGTAAAACAAGAAACCAATAATTACTTTCCCCCAAAAAATATAATTGACTTTGAACAGTCAATGATACAAGCCATACTAAAAAACTACCCTCACACAGCAATTCAAGGTTGCTATTATCACTTTAATCAATGCATTTGGAGACACCTCCAAAAATCTACACTAAGGGCCCGATTCCGATTGCGTTCGGAAGGCCTCTGAATTGGATTTGGCTTTACTGGATCCGATTCGTAGCCCTTGTTACTACCGAATTGAACACTGGTCTGAACGACCAAGTATGATGTGAAGATCGCGTACATGTTGACCGAATCGTTTCTAACGCGATCATACCCATACGACTCCTCCGTAGACGAATCGTGCCACGCAATGGAGCCGGATTCCGACCGAGCGAGTATGATGCACGACTCGGACAGTCACTTCGCCTTGATTTTAGCGAGACGTAACGGCTATCGGAAGTGTACTTCGGGGGGCCGTAGCAGGCCCCACTTCACCCAGGGCCCTCTGAATCTGTCCCGGGGGTGCCCATGGGTCCCCCCGAGCCAAGCATGCACAGTGTGGCAGACACCATGGGGTGTCCGCAACAGGGTGTACACCTTTCCCCACCAACCCCTTTTTTGCTATGGGAGCCTGTGTAGGTGTCTGTATGCAGGCTCCCATAGAGTTGAATGGAAGTCCGAGCGAATAGAGTCCGTGTGCTTACGGACACATCTTACTCGCTCGCTCGGACTCCCGGAGCACGTTTCGTCCCGACAGCCCTCCGGATACGAGCCGTACGGAGGGCTTTCCGGATGAGATCGGAATCGAGCCCTTGGTGTAGAATATGCAACAAATAGCACCTTTGCTTATCAAATAAAAAAACTCATAGCACTAGCATACATCCCAATTACTGACGTAGCCGAAAACACCAATTTATTAATTAAAAGTGCCTACTACCAACAAAATGAGCAAAAGCTAACTCCCCTACTTGACTATTTTGAGGATACCTGGGTGGGACGGCTACACAGATCTGGACACAGAAGACAGGCAGAACCCAACCTAGTCTACATAAACTATTACAATCTATCCAAAACGAAAAAAGCTACCAACAACTAAGAATGGAACAGTCTATAACACAACTAGGCCCAAAACTAACCAAGCAAACTAAACAAATGTTAGACTACTTACAATACAAAGTAAGACTCTACCCAAAAACTAAAGGACTAGAATATCTGGAAACAATAGCTAAAAGCCTACTTTAAATAAATAGTCCATCAAAATCCCAAAAACTCGTAATATAAAAACAAGCAGTCAAATAAATAATTTTTTTTTAACTCCAATGATATAATTATTTTGTCAATTAATTTAATTAATATATAAAAAATAAATTGACATAATAGTTATATTTTCTATAACATAAATAATAACAATTACAGTATTAACATTTCCCTCCCAGTATAAATAATTTAAAATTACTTACTGTTTTCGTAGCTGAAGAAATGTAATCCAAACTGCCATGAATAAATCCACATTTATGATAATCCCAATAAGTAAAGAAAAATCCCCCCCAAAAATTGAAAAATCCAACTGTATAAAAGCAATCCACCGGCAATAGCTCCACAAACGATAAACTATAAAAATCCCCAAAAATGTATGTAAAAAAAGAAACGCTCCAGGAAAACTCGAAAAATTAAGTAAGTGTAAAATAATTATTAGTTTACTAAAAGTTAAAAAAAAATGCATTCTTCTCCCAACAGCAACTTCCAATCGACAAAAACCTGTTAGGAAAAAAAACAATCCCTCCCGCACAAATATACATATACATTATACCATAATACAAATAAATATAACACTAACACCATATGTATAAACATAATTTCACACATCTATCAACTCTAACACCGACCGATTAACAAACTAACTGCATTTCACAAACGCATTAGTAAAACATACAACTTAGCAAAAATAGAAAACCTAACACTACATACACTGTATAATAATTAACTAGCATCAAATTAACCCAACATTAAAGTTTAAATAAAGAAAATTAAACTTACCTTACCCAATGTGACGCAGCTTCCAACCGCGAGCTTCTCCCCTCAGAAATGACCTAAAACAAAACCTATACAAAATACAAAATATAGCTTAAGAATAAAAATGGCTGCCTTAAACAAAAAAGATGTATATTTCTCTTTAATAAACTGATTGTACATTAGAAATGCATTACTATATATTTGTGAAAAAATACTACAAAATAATAGTCATGTATAAAAAAAATTGACATATTTTTTCAAATGTTAAATTATAATAATAAATATGATTAAACAATTAATATTTATTATTATAATTCTGAAAATATAAATTTAATATCCAATGTATATTAAAAATCTGTACTATTTTTGAATAATGTGAAAAAATGTATGAATGTTATGAAAAATGTTTGTGTTTGCAAAATGACTTATGTAAAAGTTAATATTATTTATATTTGAAATATAAATAAAAGTACCTAAAATATAACATTATATGTTCTATAATAAAAATAATTGTAAAAACTTTTACAATAAAAAATTGTTAAAACCTATATGTTATTATTAATGTACACTATGGGTCCGATTCCGATGTCGCTAAAAATGCCTTCCCAATGCCATTCGTAGGCTTACCTTACGACCGACTCGTATCCGGAGCTTCCATCTACAAACGAGCAAGTATGATGCGTATTACAGGCAAATTTCCGACCGATTCGTCCGCTCCGATTCGTGCTCTATTTCACGACCGAACAGGCTCAGGAAACACGGAAATCGAGTCGTACGGAGGCTTTTCCCAACCAGTTTCCGGACACGCAAGTACGATGCGCCTTCACTACGCGTCCTTCAGGGCGCCACTTCCAGCACGTCACAGCATTCGGACGAGGCATATTGAAGCTCCGATTCGCGCCAGAACACGATCAACGGGGACGAGACGGAGCAGACATGTATCCAATCGCGCATGTCTTCCCTATACTGTATGCCTATCGTTACCAACGCGCACGACGCAGAAGGTAAGTCAGACACCTACCACACACCAAAATAACACGAAAGGAAACACCACCATAGGGGGGCGGATGCCTATCACTCCCAGCATTGTCCACCCCATAGGGGTGTGGATGACTATCCCAGCATAGTCCACCCCTTAGGGGGTGGATGCCTATCCCAGCATTGTCCACCCCATAGGGGGTGGATGCCTATCCCAGCATAGTCCACCCCATAGGGGGTGGATGCCTATCCCAGCATTGTCCACGCCATAGGTGGGTGGATGACTATCCCAGCATTGTCTACCCCTTAGGGGGGTGGATGCCTATCACACCCAGCAGAGTCCACCCCATAGGGGGGTGGATGCCTATCCCAGCATTGTCTTCCCCATAGGGGGGTGGATGCCTATCACTCCCAGCAGAGTCCACCCCATAGGGGGGTGGATGCCCATCCCAGCATGCCTATCACTCCCAGCAGAGTCCACCCCATAGGGGGGTGGATGCCTATCCCAGCATTGTCCACCCCATAGGGGGGTGGATGCCTATCCCAGCATAGTCCACCCCATAGGGGGGTGGATGCCTATCCCAGCATTGTCCACGCCATAGGGGGGTGGATGCCTATCCCAGCAGAGTCCACCCCATAGGGGGGTGGATGCCTATCACTCCCAGCAGAGTCCACCGCATAGGGGGTTGGATGCCTATCCCAGCATTGTCCACCCCATAGGGGGGTGGGTGCCTATCACTCCCAGCAGAGTCCACCCCATAGGGGGTGGATGCCTATCCCAGCATTGTCCACCCCATAGGGGGGTGGATGCCTATCACTCCCAGCAGAGTCCACCCCATAGGAGTCTGGATGCCCATCACTATTACCATCCCCTCTCATAGGGGGTAGAATGTCCATCACCACCAGTACCCCCTACTCATAGGGGGCTGTATGCCCATCACCACCAGTACCCCCACCCCTAGGAGGCTGGATGCCCATCACTATTACCATCCCCACTCATAGGGGATAGAATGCCCATCACCACCAGTACTCCCTACTCATAGGGGGCTGTATGCCCATCACCACCAGTACCCCCACCCATAGGAGGCTGGATGCCCATCACTATTACCATCCCCACTCATAGGTGGCTGGATGCCTAGCACTACCAGGATTCATACACATAGGATGAGTAAGCAAACCCCCCTACCATCTTTACAAGATTTAATGTATGTGTGTGTAAAATGCTCACAACACAGATCCTGACAGTGAACATACAATGTGACTCCCAACACATGTGTGCCCAAAAGGTGATAGTGTGGTTCAAAAATCCAGCATCTCCGGAGCAATGTGGTAATGTGGTCTAAACCCCCCATCACCATAGTGACCAAAATGTGTCAGTGGTGTTCAAAAATCCAGCATCTCTGGAGCAATGTGTTTATGTGGTCTAAACCCCCCATCACCACAGTGACCAAAAGGTGTTAGTGGGGTTCAAAAATCCAGCATCTCAGGACCAATGTGGTAATGGGGTCTAAACCCCCCATCACTACAGTGACCAAAAGGTGATAGTGGGGTTAAAAAATCCAGCATCTTAGGACCAATGTGGTAATGTGTCCTAAACCCCTCATTACTACAGTGACTATAAAGTGAGTGTGGACATGAAAATAGCAGCATCTCCAAACCAAAATGCATGATTCCTGGTCCCCACACCACAAGCAATGTTGTGGCAATGTAGTGGTTGTGTCACATACAAACATAGATTTGGTGAGGCAAAGACTGCTGTGTATCACAAGAACACCCTCTGCCATGTGCAGACAAGCTATGGCCATGATCCCTGACAATTACTCCAGTGTACAATTAGACAATGCGACAAGTGAGCACCATGATGCATACACACAAATCTATACAAACAGACACACAAACTAAGGAATCCTGTGGAGAATGTAGATGTCAGGTGACCAAGTCCCATATCATGGCAGCAATGGAACACACCAAACATGATGAATGTGCAGACTGATGAGCCAGGAGACGCAGGGACACTAGGGAAAAACCTCCAAACAACATAAGCCAATGGACCGCCAAAGCCATACCAATGCAGTTCGAGCAGATGCACAAACACAGACAGGCAGCCCCACACTGCATATCATACACAACATGTGTGTGTGTCTCAGTGTCCCCAGGCAAGTACACAACACATGACAGTGGTCAGAACTCCAATGACACAGGTGTGTACACGGTGCCATACAAAAGTAACTCATGAACTGGGCATCCCATGGTGGGCAAGCAGGCATTGTCAGGTGAGTGGGATCCCAAATCATTCATGTGACACAAGCTGGGCGGCACAGCAAACAACACAGCAAGAGACAGCCCAACACAGCACTACCCTCAGGGACCCTACATTGGGGTGACAGTAGCCTGTACAATCCCACTGTGATGACAAAGGTAGATGTTGCCCATACTGTGGAGTACAGTCACCTGCGCTCACTGGGGCATGTGTCTTGACCAACAAACTTCCATCACACCTACACAAACAAATCACTGGCCAGGGCCTGTCATCAATGAACACAAAGTAGGTAGGGGCCTAGCCATGAGACAACTCACATTTGGCCACCCTCAACACAACACACCTTGATCTGCAACAATGTGCATCAGCTAAGCACACATGGACTGGTGAAATTGCTCATGCACCCATGACAATCCCAGGGGTGGTGGGGAGATCTAAGGCTCCCAAAAATACACACACATGGCCAGTCAACAACCCTTGTGAATGTCCGCCACACTTCACAGTATTCGGTACCTGGGCATGACGTGAAATCTACCAGAATCATTGGGATCACTGCCACACTCCCACAACAATGATGAACCAAAGCAGAGCCACAAAGAACACATGTTGACACCTTCCAACATTGCAACTATGACCCTGATGAGTGGGAGTAGTCACACACACATACAAGTGACCCACTCACTGACAGATACCACATAGGGAAAACTACATCATGTTGGCAACACAGAAGTGCCAAGGGGAATCCTGAATGTGTCCCACGTGCGTCTGACAACATCCCCGGGCTTTACAAATAAAACACCTAGGGATGACACCCTAATGACCAGTAGTGTGCCATGCACCTACATCCCAGGAAACCCAGGACAAAGATGTTGGATGAACACAGGAAAACTCAGCAAGCGCCACGAACAGGAACATCTGTAGGGAACACAGGCTGTGCAGAAAAAGTGAATGGAACACACACAGACATGCTCACACTACACACACCATGGGCTCAGGAAACTAGTACGTCCCATAAAAGTTTCAAGGACCTGGTAAATAAATCAGTAAAGATTGTATCCCACGAAGAAGACAAAGCAGCACTCAGTAGGAGGGCCCATGGTTGGTTTGTAATTCAGAGCTATGCGAGGGGCAAGCCACAACCATACCTAGGAACAGGCTTCTCGAGAATCACAAAAGAAAGATTCCTGCTTCTGAGGTTGGGAATTTTACCCGCCAAGTGTCACCTTCCACCGTGGAAACGCACAGACACAACAAACTATTGCAGATTATGCGGAGACACCAATGAGGATGTTCTACATCTACTATGCATTTGCAAGGGCTTGGAAGCGGAACGAAGACAGCTATTAAAGCCGCGCCTGATCGAAAGCCAGGTACGAACATGCAGACAGGCGGTAAAGGCCTGCTTCGAGGGTAGTAACGTTCGGTTGGCCTGCAGCCTTGTTCGGTTTATGAGTGCAGCAAAAGCAAAGCTATCCCCGGAAGTACTCTAACAAACTGGTCATCAATTTAGGCCCACCATCCTCCGAGTTATTTATGACAACCCTGTTCAAAAGAGATTGTCCCTGGTAATTTAGTCTATTACAACTGTTCCTTCATGTTTTTAAGCAGCCACTCTTGGGCTGCGGGCCAGTAACGTCGACATAAAATCCTCAAATCTATCGGGTCATCCCTGGCACAGCAATGCGGGCTTAGGAACTAGCCTATCACTAACATTGGAATTACCTGGCAAGGGGTGCAATGAACTGGGTGTGCAAATGACACGACGAACTGCAGGTTGCAACTGTCAACAACGAACTTTTGGATGCCCACTTATAGACTCCAATGCTATTTAGATCAAAACCCTTAACACTAACTTTAAAGGAACCGGCATTGCTAAGGAACGCTTAGGAGTTTATACTCCCCAAAATTATTTTTGCACTTTCGCTATCTTACGCACCTTATTGGCTGTACTGTATGCCTGCTTTTACTCTTCTTGTAATTTTATGGAAACATTGCAAATTTTAAATGCATTTAATTAATTCTAGTATTATAAATCATGTTGTTTTGCTTTCTACACACATGTTTTAACTGATTGCAAAGGTTTTAATTAATCACGCAATAAAGAGATTATCACACCATGGGCTCAGGCAATGTCACAGTATGACACACTGCCATGAGGGGACTCCACTCCTGGGGAAGGTTAGCTGTGCCAAACGTTGTCTGTGCAGGGCTCTGTCATGTCAGCATAACACTTGCTCATTGAGCCAACAATTACAACACAATGAAAGCTCTGGTCACATCAGCCTGTGTACGGGAGTGTCCCTTCAGTCATCTGCACATACGCAATACCCTTGTAGAGCTAGTTGCACTGATGACACAGTTGACTTGTGTACCATTGATGCACAAACCTGCCTGTCCAGTGGAGAGATGGGCCCAGTCAGGGAATCTTACAATGTGCCGAAATGTAAGCCCAACATATGTGCAACAGTGCATGGCAAAGATGTGAAGTAGCAAACAGAAGGAGTAATACCTGGTCCACACATTCTGCATACATAACACCCTGAAATAGCAGCAAATTATGTCATGAATACATACCAGGAAAGTACACATATCCCATGGACCACATGGAGTCCATCACATCAACAAATCAGTCTCTTATACCTTTAAAACACCATTACAACTGCAAGTTCATGATACACGTGATCAACATCATGTACATTAGATGCAACACCACTGGATAACAACAATTTGCTTTATTCAGCAATGATATCCTTGTAACTGTGAACTCAACAATGTCACAGGCCAATGGCCAGTCCTTCCAGGAGTCCCAACAGGGTGACATGTGGAAACTTGACACCCATTGCTTGCCTGCACTGCTACGGCCAAGGGACATCTCCCCTTGGAGGGGCATACATAGGGGCAGGCCAGGTACCGCAGGGACAGGATCAGGGGACAGCAGAATGGGGCAGGGGTGTGGTGGTGGGTGCAGGAGTGTTGCTGGCAACTGCAGTGGAGGTGTCTGACACAGTGGGTGGCGTCACCACTGCTGGGCCCAAGTCAGATGTGGTGGGTGCTGTCACTACTGCAGGGCTCAAGTCTGATGAGGTGGTTGCCGGCACCACTGCAGTGGGCAGGTCAGATGGTGTGGACGGGGTCTCCACTACAGTGCCCAAGTCAGACGGGGTGGATGTGCTCCCTACTGCGGTGCCAATCTCAAGAGGAGTGAAATGGGGTTCTGATGAGGTAGGCAGGACAGAGGGGGGACACAGACTCCACACCAGTGGCAGGAACAGGCTGAGCATGTGATGTGGGGGTGGAAGTACATATGGAAGGGGGGAGGGCCTAAGCATGTTGGGGATGTGGTATCGGTGTGTGTGTGAACCTGGGGCAGGGAATGGTGGTGGGACCTGTGGAGTGGTGGCCTGGGGGCCTGGGGGCTGCAGGACAGAGACTGTGAGGTGGAAGTGTGTGGTTTTGGTGGAATCTTGCCCTTCCTGGTCCGGGGGCATTTGTGTGTGGGGGCCTCAGTGTTTGTGCGCCTGGGGGAGGGTGTCCATGTGGCAGGGGAACTCCCCTCTGCGCGTGGTGACTTCCTCTTCCCCTTGTAAGTTGGATCAGATGGATCGGTGGGGAAGAGTCCAAGGTCACAGAGGAAGAGCTGCTGGGAAGAGGGGGTTTTAGGTGAGGCAAGGGAAGGGGTTTTGGAGGGAGAGGCATCTGAGGACTGCGGAGTGCTTGTGGATGCCTGTTTGTGTGTCTGCGACCCATCCCCTGTGTGTGTGCCATCAGTCCCCGGAGTGTGCGTGCTTGTGGGTCTGGGTTTTGTCTTTTGTGGCTGTGTGCTGCTTGTGTCTGATGTGGTGCGTGCCTGTGCTGGTGTGTGTGTTTTTTGGACAGGTAGGGTAGTGGGGATTGTGGATGTGGCAGAGGTAGGAGGGGTGAGGGCCTGTTGGAGGAGGGACACTGCTGCTGTCTGTGTGGAGGCCATGCCCTGAATGGTCCGATGTAGGGCAGACATGTTTGATGAGATGCCCTCCATGAAGGACACCAGTTGTGTCAACAGATTGGTGTGTGAATGGAGGATACTCAGCATTGCGGTCTGCCCTACATGGATTTGCGTAAGTAAGTCCACAGACTCCACACTCAGGGCAGCAGGGGAGACAGGGGCAGGGGGTGCGGTGCCTGGCACGAAGGAGACATGCTCCCTTACACCGGAGCCTCCACGGACATCTGGGATGGGAGCAGATGGGAGGGTGGAGATGGTGGTGGTGGTGGGGACAGACTCGCTAGGTGTTGTCTGGGGGCTGCTGACACCTGCCTCCACAAGGGAGTCATCACTGAAGCTGCCGTGTTCCTCAGCCGAGGTGGTCGTAGCTGAGGTCTCCTCAATATGGCTCCCCTCACCCTCCGTGCCACTGGGTCCCTCCAACTCCTCCGCAGCGGACCCTGTCTGGCTCTGTGGCTCCTCCTGGTCCGTGAAGCTGTCTCCTCCAGTATCCGTAGATGTAACTGCAAACAATCAGGGTAAACAGATCCACATCAGTCACCTGCATTGACCTCACACATCACAGTCAGTACAGCACATAACAGCACACGGCTTTGCATCATTTGCAGTAGATTACCAATGGTGCTGACACATATCTGAACAAGGCACATGTCAGTCTGCTAGTCAACCATGCCCCTCATATCCTACCCGTCCATGGACCCATCTGTCTGGTGCATGTAGTTAGCCACTACTCATATGTGCACACATGCACCACACACAGTTGTCTGAACTGCAGGATTTGTGATGCAAATGTGTCAGTACACACATATCCCATCTCCTGCCACTGAATCAGTACATGTGTCACGATAAGGGATGGCCAAAGTCATTGTCAGTAATATGGATATGCTTCCTACACCACACACCATGATGTGCACATGTATTGATGTCCAATGCCATAATTTAGTGCATGCAGGACAACTGACATCACTGCAGGATACACATTTGGAAGTGGTATACCATGTTACAGGCCAGTCTGGCTAATCAGTCATTACTGGCATCAGTCACTGGGGGCAGTGCATCCAAAAACAAATAGTCTGGCAGTTCGGTCTGGACTGTTCCCATGAGGCACAGGGTCAAGACTGATTTGCATATGGCTATGTCTGAACTGGGGTGGCGTGGTGAAGCAAAATAACGATGGATTAAACCCAGATCTATGACTGGGGGTGAATGTTTGCCAATGTGCAGCATTCCGTCCATCATCTTGTGTGTTTTGCATTTCGCCCTATGTGGGAAGGGTATGCCCAGACGTGGGTCCCGTGCTCACTACGCCACTGGAGTCAAGCTATCCTGGCTGATGAAGGCTGATAGCCTGAAACCGGTCCTAGGATGCTTGATTCCGGTCCAGGGAAGACATGGCTTGGCAGTTCGGTCTGGACTGTTCCCATGAGGCACAGGGTCAAGACTGATTTGCATATGGCTATGTCTGAACTGGGGTGGCGTGGTGAAGCAAAATAACGATGGATTAAACCCAGATCTGTGACTGGGGGTGAATGTTTGCCAATGTGCAGCATTCCGTCCATCATCTTGTGTGTTTTGCATTTCGCCCTATGTGGGAAGGGTATGCCCAGATGTGGGTCCCGTGCTCACTACACCACTGGAGTCAAGCTATCCTGGCTGATGAAGGCTGATAGCCTGAAACCGGTCCTAGGATGCTTGATTCCGGTCCAGGGAAGACATGGCTTGGCAGTTCGGTCTGGACTGTTCCCATGAGGCACAGGGTCAAGACTGATTTGCATATGGCTATGTCTGAACTGGGGTGGCGTGGTGAAGCAAAATAACGATGGATTAAACCCAGATCTGTGACTGGGGGTGAATGTTTGCCAATGTGCAGCATTCCGTCCATCATCTTGTGTGTTTTGCATTACCAATGGTGCTGACACATATCTGAACAAGGCACATGTCAGTCTGCTAGTCAACCATGCCCCTCATATCCTACCCGTCCATGGACCCATCTGTCTGGTGCATGTAGTTAGCCACTACTCATATGTGCACACATGCACCACACATACAGTTGTCTGAACTGCAGGATTTGTGATGCAAATGTGTCAGTACACACATATCCCATCTCCTGCCACTGAATCAGTACATGTGTCACGATAAGGGATGGCCAAAGTCATTGTCAGTAATATGGATATGCTTCCTACACCACACACCATGATGTGCACATGTATTGATGTCCAATGCCATAATTTAGTGCATGCAGGACAACTGACATCACTGCAGGATACACATTTGGAAGTGGTATACCATGTTACAGGCCAGTCTGGCTAATCAGTCATTACTGGCATCAGTCACTGGGGGCAGTGCATCCAAAAATAAATAGTCTGCACTGTATCACAATCATGTATTTGTGGTGAATGTTAGCCCTGCAGCTGTCAAGTTCACATGTTCCCCCATTGCTAGCCACATTTGAAGGCTTCTGATGATCCCACGTCATACAAATGCTACAGTAGAGTGACAGCAGGCACAAGTCTGGCAACATGATCACATCACAGTCTGATGCGAATGAATTAGAGCTGGCTGCACTTAAATGTCGAATACACCATTAGGCACAGTCAAGTGATAACACACCTATGTTTGACCCCATTGTGATGATCCAACAGCCACATCTCATCTGGTTGCCCACCCCAAACTGTTTGACACCCCATGAGTCTAAAAAGGTAGGCCACTCCACAATGACACAGAGGATGACACCTGATTGCACTTTTCACAATGCATTAAATGTAGGCTGACACACAGGAGTAGGAGAACACAGTGTACTTCATTTCCGGAGTAGACATACCTGACCTTGTCCATGTAAACACACCAGACACATATGGTGAGGCAGAGCAGCAATTAGAACATGTATTAATGGCCCACACAGAGTACATGTCAGACATCTGGCAATGTGCAGACACATGTCAATCAATTGCCTCACTCATGTAGCCCTAAATATTGTACCGGTAGCAGATGCTGTTTCCCACCTCAACCTTGGACAACAGCAGGGACACACACTCCAAGTGAGACAGGTCACAGACTGAAAGGGCCACACCTGTGTCTCAGATGAGGAAGGGCCATAACCTAATTCATGCACATGACTCTGGTACAAGCAGACAGACAAACTGTGGTAGCGTAACCAGGCTTAAGGAGTGCAAAGATCATGTTAGACACAGTTCACAGACAAGGCATGCACCTACCCCCTCCTTGCTGCTGTCTGGCCTTTAACTGCCCATCCAGGTCAGGGAAGACCACTGCCAGGATCCAGAGCATGTGGGGGGTCAGGGTCCGTCGTCCGCCCCTTTTACGAGGAGGCAACAGCTTCAGCTGGACTCTTGCGATGCGACGGGTCCAGCCACGTAGGTCCTGCCACCTCTTCTGGCAGTTGTGGATGCGACGCCTGTGGACCCCCACAGATCGAACTGCCAGATCTCCTGTTTCTGATGGGCATCAACCTGTGAGGATGACAAAGTTAAAGGACCATTAACACACATGCAACATGTTTGTGCATCACACAGTTGGATAAACATGTTGTTCTCACAAGGGCATCTGATGTACACAGGTAGTGCAACTATGGTGATGGACACTTGTCCTGCATCACCAACATGGAAACAGTGCCTGGGTAGTATGACCGTCTATAAATGCACTTACCCAGCACAGTACCTGTTCACTGCAGGCACCTACACACCTTGGGTGTGACAACTACTGAGTGAACATGCTAGCCACTGCTTTACACAATGCCACTAGTGCTAGTCAGGCAACATGCACAATGAGAGAGGATGTGGACTGCACACTCACCTGCTCCCCTGGTTTCCTATACAACTTGCTGTACTGTGGTAGGAGGCTGTCCAGCAGGGCCTGGTTCTCCTCCTCTGTGAAGGCTGGGGCTCTCTCCACAGTACGTGCCATTCTTGGAGCCAGAGGATACAGAGACAGCAGCAGTGGTAGCAGGGATGTAAATCTGGAGCATGTAGTGCAGGCAAGTGAGCTCTCACGGGAAGAGACAGCCTTATATCTGTGCTGCAGAGGCAGATTCTGTCCCATGCGTCCGAAGCGATAGGTCCGTGTCGTTCGCATCCTATGAATTAGTCCAATCCATGAGATACCACGCATCGGACACTCCTACCGCAACATTCAAAATATCTGCATCATGACAGTTTTGATTTTGATACATTTGTGTAAAAACAGAACCGAATCGTACTGCACGCGAATCGTGCACGATGCTAAATGCGCGCCTGTCACCATGACGACCAACAGCCAATCTGTGCGTCCGGATCGGTCAGGATGTGGCAGACGCGTATTTTGAAAACTCACCTGCGTCGAACAGCATTTAATCAAGCATGCAATCTGTGCGTCCGGATCGGTCAGGATGTGGCAGACGCGTATTTTGAGAACTCACTCGCGTCGAGCAGCATTGTCTTAAGCATGCAATCTGTCAGTCCGGCTCGGCCAGGAGTTGGCTCACACGTCCATGCAATGCTCACCCGCGTCGAACAGCATTGTCTTAAGCATGCAATCTGTCAGTCCGGCTCGACCAGGAGTTGGCTCACGCATCCATGCAATGCTCACTCATCATGTCAGACAGTATATGTAAGATTCATGTCATGCTGTATGCCCTGTGTGGTTGGAGTGAAGCATATGTCAAATGAGACACAGACATATACAAGACTACTCCCATGATGTTCCTAGCTTACAGTGCAACAATTTCATTGTTTGTGAGGAACAGGACAAGTGTGAGTGACCACTTCACAGATCATCCTCCTGTGCTACACATCATCAATTTTTTGTGTATGTGGTAAGACATGTAGGTCTGACATCACATCATGACAATGTCCACACCATGACAGTGGTGTGCATGGTGACAAGCTGTCTGTATCTAGTGTTGTTGCTAGGTTGCAATACATGATCCATGTCTGTGTACCTTTAGAACATGTGCTAGTTGACCTTGACATCTATGTTTGATACTTAATTAGGTGTGTGTCGTGTATGTTACGATTGATCACATGGAGAGTGACAGACAACAGTGAATAGTCACAGTACAGCACTGTATCACTTGAATATCCATGACAAAATTGAGTGTATGTTCAGGATCACATAGCTGTCAGTTGTGTATTAGCTCAACCTCACACCTCTGACTTCACTGTGTCTTAATTGAAAGTGTAATGCGATATGTTGAATCTAGATTACGTGATTTTTATTAGTACTAGTAATATGTGTGCATACTTTGTCATATGTTACGCAGGGGACCAAATGTCCACAGACCCTTCCCTGACCTTGCGACCATGGTGGAACGTGAGTGCATGAGGAAATACAGGTTCACGAGGCAATTAATTTCTGAATTGACAGACCAGTTGTCCCCACATTTGCAACCTGGACGCACATATCCCCTTGCCCTGACCCCCAAGGTGAAGGTGATGGCGGCACTACATTATTTTGCGACAGGATCATTCCAGTTTACTGTGGCTGATGCTGGTGGGATGTCGCAGACAATGTTTAGTCGAGTTCTCCGGGATGTCTGTGAGGCCATGTTGAGGTTCCTCAACCTGTACATACAGTTTCCTACACCGCCACAGTTCCGTGCCATTAAAGATGACTTTTATGCCCTGGGACACAAGCCACATGTGATTGGATCGATTGATGGGACACATGTGGGTTTGGTCGCACCACGAGCCCATGAACAGGTTTACAGAAATCGTAAACACTTCCATTCGATCAATGCTCTTGTGGTATGTCTGACGGACCAGATCATCTCCCATATATGTGTGCGTTTCCCGGGATCTGCCCACGACGCATACATAATGAGGATGAGTCGGATACCCCAGCTGATGTCCCAGCTCAGGAATGAGTGTGCCTGGCTTGTTGGTGAGTCATGGTGTCAGTATCAGTTGTGTGTTCATTTTTTGTCATGTTGTACCCTGTTTTTGCTCAAATGATCTTTTATATTTGATAAATGTAGGAGACTCTGGATACCCCAACATGCCCTGGTTGCTGACACCACTCAGGAACCCGGTCACCCCAGCTGATGTCCGTTACAACGAAGCACATAGGCAGACCAGGCGAGTGATAGAGCGCACATTTGGGCTGCTGAAAACCAGATTTCACTGCCTGGACCGGACAGGAGTTACCCTTCAATATTCCCCGGCTAAGGTGTGCAAGATCATAATCGTGTGCTGCATGCTTCACAACTTGGCTGTGAGGAATGAGCTCCCGCTCATCCAGGATGACAGGGACCAACGGCCTCCATCAAGGGAGGAGTCAGGCCTCGGGCACGCTGCCAGTGACGAGGAGGAGGAGGTGGATGTCAGGAGACAGCTCATTAACAACTTTTTTACATGAGTATAAGTATGCAAAGATGTTTGATAATGCCTTTCCTAAGCGGGATGTGTTTATGTAGAACAATATGTTGTGATACGTGTGTGTGTATGCTAATTTACAGGGTCATTGTTGTTGTACAGTGTATGTTAAGTTATGATGGTCACCACTGCATTGTTGAACTTACTCCTAGCTTGGGTTCAGAAGTTACAATGGACAATAGTGAGTCAATTATTGGATATGTCATCATAGCAAGTTGTATTTAAGACTGTACTATGTCTCTCCTTCACAGGCTCCTTTGGCTGTTGTGTGGGTACACACAATGCTGTTCCATAATGGAATTTCAATTTAGAACTGTACTCTCTGACAGTCAATGTTTTGGGTCAGATTTTTCATTTCTTTAGTTTATTTGAATACTTGGAACTGTAATCAGTTTGCTTTTGTGGTGAGCAGAGCTTGTGCCTGTGTAATAAACCTGTTACACACATTGATGTTTGCCTTGTCTGTTTCCACACATGCTACAATCGTTTATATCCCGTATTTATGCCATGGTGTTCATTTCATTAGACAATGGTCATTGTGTGTGCGGTTCAATGGTCTAATTTGACAACAGTGTGTGCAATGTTTTAATGTTGCATGTGCTATGTGTGTTGTGGTGACCTTGCGTGTCTATCTTTGGTATGTCACAAGAGGAAAATGGGGCGAAGTATCACCACATGCCAGACGCACAGCCTTCATGGGTGCATAACAAAGATGCCACAATTTGTTCCAATTAATCCAAGTTTATTCCTTTGTTCATCAATATTTTCGATATTTATCTTGTTTTGTCCAGTCACATAAAAGACACTCCATGTTTTCATTAAACTCTTAATGCTGTAGATGTGCCGATACGGGCCTCGTTCTACAGCATGGAATTACATGGATATTCCTCAGTCGTTGTATTCATCACCCAATGCATTTCGGGCCCATTCTGGCCCTTCATCAGGGGTACCCTGCAAATTTTAAAACACCATTATTGTGCTGTAACTTTAAATGAACTCACATTCTTAAGTTTTGTGCATAGTATAAAGCGTATAAAAAATATATACATGTTAATAACTGGAGTTCATCCAATTAACAACGTTCTGCCCACTGAATTCAAAATGCTACCCTTCACTAAATACATATTCAATATTCCATCACACTATTGTTTATCTCTCCACCCTTTCAATGTCCGTAACCCACTACCCTTCTTCATGTACCAACAGTCTTTACACCTCCTAATATCTCTCTGATTAAACATAATCGAACGAGCCCGTACCTTAAACGTCTGGTAACAGCTTACTCTGGTGTTCAAACACCGTGCCTTCTCTCATGTTTCACAACCATGCTCGTACCTATCCCTCTCTCCCTCCATTAAGAGCAGCTGAACTGTGTCCCCGCCCATCTAAATGCATCCAATTAACGCCGACTGAAATTATTACACTACAAAACCCACAATGCCCTGCAAAGTTGGAAATCCCTTTCGATCTGTTAATTTAAATACGTTAATATGCCTTGCCTTCAGCGTGACCTTGTCTGACGTTTACTACCACGGTGAATCCTGCTGATGGTATACACGCACTATTCCCTCCCATATCTATGCATTCTCTAAGAAGTATATAAACGTTTCATACAAGTATTTTCCTCTCCTATCTCTATCATCCTACTGAATATGTAAAACATTTAAATTCACCGCCCACCCGCTGATATCATTTTTCGAACGTTGCTTTAAACACGCATCATGTTGATCACTAATCTTGTTGATGTCATGTACACTTAATTAATATGAACGAAATTAAACTGTCAGAACAATGTATTCAATCAATAATTGTCCATTATTATATCTTAAAACAGCAGTCCATGAATTTTACTTTTGAAGGAAAGTGTATAAGTGGTCCATTATGTGACAATATCATTACTTTCAATTTGTTTTCGAAAATCCCAGGGTGCTACTCGTCGGACAGGCAGTACAGTGTTAAATTACAAAGAAGATGACGAAGTGCACACCAAATCTTTTTACTTTTCAACGATGATTCATTTGTTTTCATTTGTAGGCATGCAAGCCCGGTATCGTGGACTGCCAAACCACGTTGAATGTAAATCACAAGAGGAAAATGGGGCGAAGTATCACCACATGCCAGACGCACAGCCTTCATGGGTGCATAACAAAGATGCCACAATTTGTTCCAATTAATCCAAGTTTATTCCTTTGTTCATCAATATTTTCGATATTTATCTTGTTTTGTCCAGTCACATAAAAGACACTCCATGTTTTCATTAAACTCTTAATGCTGTAGATGTGCCGATACGGGCCTCGTTCTACAGCATGGAATTACATGGATATTCCTCAGTCGTTGTATTCATCACCCAATGCATTTCGGGCCCATTCTGGCCCTTCATCAGGGGTACCCTGCAAATTTTAAAACACCATTATTGTGCTGTAACTTTAAATGAACTCACATTCTTAAGTTTTGTGCATAGTATAAAGCGTATAAAAAATATATACATGTTAATAACTGGAGTTCATCCAATTAACAACGTTCTGCCCACTGAATTCAAAATGCTACCCTTCACTAAATACATATTCAATATTCCATCACACTATTGTTTATCTCTCCACCCTTTCAATGTCCGTAACTCGCTTCCCTTCTCCATGTACCAACAGTCTTTACACCTCCTAATATCTCTCTGATTAAACATAATCGAACGAGCCCGTACCTTAAACGTCTGGTAACAGCTTACTCTGGTGTTCAAACACCGTGCCTTCTCTCATGTTTCACAACCATGCTCGTACCTATCCCTCTCTCCCTCCATTAAGAGCAGCTGAACTGTGTCCCCGCCCATCTAAATGCATCCAATTAACGCCGACTGAAATTATTACACTACAAAACCCACAATGCCCTGCAAAGTTAGAAATCCCTTTCGATCTGTTAATTTAAATACGTTAATATGCCTTGCCTTCAGCGTGACCTTGTCTGACGTTTACTACCACGGTGAATCCTGCTGATGGTATACACGCACTATTCCCTCCCATATCTATGCATTCTCTAAGAAGTATATAAACGTTTCATACAAGTTTTATCCTCTCCTATCTCTATCATCCTACTGAATATGTAAAACATTTAAATTCACCGCCCACCCGCTGATATCATTTTTCGAACGTTGCTTTAAACACGCATCATGTTGATCACTAATCTTGTTGATGTCATGTACACTTAATTAATATGAACGAAATTAAACTGTCAGAACAATGTATTCAATCAATAATTGTCCATTATTATATCTTAAAACAGCAGTCCATGAATTTTACTTTTGAAGGAAGGTGTATAAGTGGTCCATTATGTGACAATATCATTACTTTCAATTTGTTTTCGAAAATCCCAGGGTGCTACTCGTCGAACAGGCAGTACAGTGTTAAATTACGAAGAAGATGACGAAGTGCACACCAAATCTTTTTACTTTTCATCGATGATTCATTTGTTTTCATTTGTAGGCGTGCAAGCCCGGTATCGTGGACTGCCAAACCACGTTGAATGTAAATCACAAGAGGAAAATGGGGCGAAGTATCACCACATGCCAGACGCACAGCCTTCATGGGTGCATAACAAAGATGCCACAATTTGTTCCAATTAATCCAAGTTTATTCCTTTGTTCATCAATATTTTCGATATTTATCTTGTTTTGTCCAGTCACATAAAAGACACTCCATGTTTTCATTAAACTCTTAATGCTGTAGATGTGCCGATACGGGCCTCGTTCTACAGCATGGAATTACATGGATATTCCTCAGTCGTTGTATTCATCACCCAATGCATTTCGGGCCCATTCTGGCCCTTCATCAGGGGTACCCTGCAAATTTTAAAACACCATTATTGTGCTGTAACTTTAAATGAACTCACATTCTTAAGTTTTGTGCATAGTATAAAGCGTATAAAAAATATATACATGTTAATAACTGGAGTTCATCCAATTAACAACGTTCTGCCCACTGAATTCAAAATGCTACCCTTCACTAAATACATATTCAATATTCCATCACACTATTGTTTATCTCTCCACCCTTTCAATGTCCGTAACTCGCTTCCCTTCTCCATGTACCAACAGTCTTTACACCTCCTAATATCTCTCTGATTAAACATAATCGAACGAGCCCGTACCTTAAACGTCTGGTAACAGCTTACTCTGGTGTTCAAACACCGTGCCTTCTCTCATGTTTCACAACCATGCTCGTACCTATCCCTCTCTCCCTCCATTAAGAGCAGCTGAACTGTGTCCCCGCCCATCTAAATGCATCCAATTAACGCCGACTGAAATTATTACACTACAAAACCCACAATGCCCTGCAAAGTTGGAAATCCCTTTCGATCTGTTAATTTAAATACGTTAATATGCCTTGCCTTCAGCGTGACCTTGTCTGACGTTTACTACCACGGTGAATCCTGCTGATGGTATACACGCACTATTCCCTCCCATATCTATGCATTCTCTAAGAAGTATATAAACGTTTCATACAAGTGTATCTCTGGTATGTGTCATGTGACATTTATTCACAAGACGGTAGATGATTTGTCAGCTGGTCCATAGGTTCATGCTGGATTATGCTAAATTACCCTGATCCAAGCTTACATTTTAGCTTTGTGTTTTACATTTTTGCGCACATTCTTTCTCTGCTTGTTGTACAAGATGCTTTTGAGTCCACATGAGATCATTTTGGTACTGTTCAAGCGCTGCGCCACAAGTTTGAAATTCAAGACTCTTTGTAATCTAGTCAGCACGTATTGTTTATCCATGAAATGGTACACTTTTTGACACAAATGAGAAATACTAGCATTACATTGACGCACAGGCGATTCATCTACACAGATGGAAGATTACCTTCTATGAACACGAGCTTTGCTGTGCATATGCTGTAACCAGTACTCATAGTTTCTAAGGTGAGCGGTTCACCCGATTTGGCACAGAGATCTTCATTAGTATGATAAATATGTCACCATCACAGGGAGGGTGGTGATTTCCACACTGTTCATAGATACACATTTCACCTTTTGTCTTCTATGGAAATGTGGAGATGAATATTGTTTGATTATCATGTATTCTGCTGGTGCGAGCTCGTATACTGCAGTGTAAGACAACGGACAGAGATTGTTCTTTCTTAAACGTGACATTTTAGACTTTACATAGACTATGCATTATATTTTTGTGGACAACCATGGGTGAGTGAGCGAGAAGGTGTGCATTGCTTCCGCGACTCTGAGAGGTTGATAGTACTGTGTTCTGGGTGGTAGAATCATTGTGTATCTTCTGTATGTCTTGTTGAGCTAATCGGACACTAGAGGTAGTGGCTCTTTGGATTGTGGGTTCTGATGTGCAAGGAATGTCCAACCATCTTTCAATAACGGCCTATTTTATTGTGCATGGTTCTGTATGTGCATAATCCCTACCACAGAACTCATGCACATCATTTGGAGACAGTGCCAGGTTGTGCTGATCATAATTTCAATTGTGGGCACAGTGTATAATTCACAGATGACACAGGGATTGTGTGAATATGGTTTTATTAATGTGCATATGATGAATCTAACAGTTAAGGGTAATTGCATTCCAAAGTTTTAAATCCAAAGTTCATGGAGGAGTTGGAAGTGTTGTTAGATGAAAATCTTCCAAGCAAAGTCCACAGTAATTTTAGCAAGTAGTCCAACTTAAACACTCCATCCCATGTGAGAGAGTCCAGGGACTGTAAACAAAGTGAATTCTTTGCACACAATGGAGGATAACCTGAGCATTTCTTTACTTCCGGGGGAGATGCATGGCCATCAGTCTCTCACTTGCCAGTCTTCCTTGGACGGCCCCTCCTCTTCAGAGGGGGGGCCCTCAGTATCAGGCTGCTGTGGTGGAGGGGACTCTACGCCAGACTCCTCATCCCTCACTGTGGCAGTTGCAGATGTTGAGTCAACAGGTGTGGAGTGCACACAGGGAGGTGGGGTAATGTTGGTAGTTATCTGGCGTAGGCATGTGAGTATGTCCCAATGCACTGCTGGGAGATCATCTATTTTCGACCAGTTGGACTCCATACGGTCCATGTGTTGGTCCATACGGTCCATGTGTTGGTCCATACGGTCCATATGGAGGTCCATCCGGTCAAAATGTGCAGCCTGCTGATGTTTGATGTCCCTGAGGTTCCCAACAACCTGGGCAAAGTCTCCGGTGCATTCGCGATATACATCATATATGCGTTGCAACTCGGGGTCAGCTTGATCTCCGACACCAGCTGTGGGACGTGTCCTCCCACCACGCACCCTCACACCACTCCTAACCCTACCCGCATGGACATTGCCTGGCGTTGCATGCACTGACAGCTCCTGTCCTCCTTCATTGTTGACAGGGCTGGTGTATCCTGCCAACTCCAGAGTGGCCTGTGTTGCTGTGCTCCCAGTGTTTTGTTGTCTGGGTGTGTCCGTGGGGATCCTGGGCATCTGGATGTTTACAGATGTTGCCGGAGTGGTCGTTGGGGCTGGTGATCGTACTGGTGCTGCATGCTGACCCACACCGGAGGTGCCAGGTTGGTCCACATCGCCCGAGGAGGTGTGAGAGTCATCCCCACTGGAGGTCTCAGTGTCCGACGTAGTGCTGGAGGTGCTGGTGGACTCAGAATCGTGTCCAGATGCTGACCTCAGTTCAGGAGTGCCTGTGGGTAGAAGAGGGACACAATGTTAGTTGTGTATTTTCACATGTTATGGTGTCATACACAGACAAATGTGAAGATGTTGTGGATAATGTAGCGTTTCCTTCAAATTTATACTCATCAATCGTCACAGACACTGGGATATTTGTTCATGGGACATTGGGATTTAGTAAAGATGTGCTTTACTGTGCATGTCCAGCTCTGTGCATCAATGTGCATATCTTTTTATCCTTGACTGTACGAAGAAATTGATTGTCAAGTGACACACTGTGCATGGCCCAGGTGTGTTGTTATTTCACACATCAGTGTTTTCACTATGACTTACATACTGTAACAATTCTGATGTTTAGCAAGATTTGTGCATCTGTGCTTGCCTTTGTGCATGTTTGTAACTGTCACAATGCTGAGTTGATATACATACTCACTATCCTGAATCTGTGTCAGCATTTACTAATTTAGCTTGGATGAATGTGTTGATGCGAACCATCAATGACATCACATGTGTGACATCGAATGCAATAGCAACGCGTTTGTTATGACAAATGCATTGTTACATGGCAGTCCATTGAAACACAAGTCATTACATTGACATGCAGTTGGGGATTCGCTAACATGAGTGGTTGTATAATCAGATATTTGTATGATCTGACATTCCCTACTGTTGCACACACTGGATTTGTAATGGTAAATTGTATCAGTTTGTAATCCTGCGCAGTACCTACAGCAAGTTTGTGTGATATTTTGCGTTGTGACGTTCTGCAATGTAACAACACGGTCGTTGCTATGCCTGTATTTTTTTTGCAGGGTTTGTAAACATATGCAATGTGGGAAGACATATTTGTGTTGATATTTCTCATCACTTTGCACACATGTGAATATCTTTCTGTAGTACATTTTGTCGCAGCTTACTTTTGCGCATGATCACTTCATGTACAATCTACTTGTTCTCCATGGACAAGGATGATCAGTTGCCTTTTTATGGTCAGGGATGTAAGGTACAGTGTGTTTAGTGCTTGAGTTAGGCTGCGTTGACTTCTACCCCTCTTCCCAATGGCAAACAGACCAGCTTACTCAGCATTGACAGAGGATCAATGACAGTGAGGGTAGTGTAGTTCAAGGATGCTGACACCGCTGACTGATGTTGAAGTACAATGCAAAACACAACAATGCCTTGTGCACATGACACAACCCAAGAGTGTCAGCCATCTTGCATTGTACCTCACATCTACTGTCAGATGGGCATTGTCCCATATGTGTGTTTTTATTGTGTGTGGTTTGTGTTATGTGGTGTGACTGCTAACTAGACTGTGGCCTGTCCTCCACGCACATTTGTGGCATGCACAGTGAGGGCAAATGTGACTAATCTTTACCTATCAGTGTGTGGAATGTACAGTTAAGGTTATGGTCTGTAGTTGTGTGAGTAGGCCAAGAACTGGCTGTCAGTTTTTCCTAATTCGTACATGATGCCCCTGTGTAGCCATCTTGACAGGGCATTTGCATTCACTCTCAGGGACAGCATAGTGACAGGTGTGTTATTGTGGGAGTGGAGGGTGTGTGTGTGACGAGTGGGTGCTGGTGGCAGTAGTCATAGCTTCCACTCCTCCTCCCACCCAGACCAAATGGGCCAGCATGTACCATGGTTCCATGACAGTGAGTACAAAGTTACATTCAAGATGTCTGACAGTGGTTCCTGCAGTCATGCTGGACATGACTGCCAACAGGGCCTTGTGTTCCCCACACCAAAAGCCAGTGTCAGCCATCTTGACAGTGCATTTGCATTCACTCTCAGGGACAGCATAGTGACAGGTGTGTTATTGTGGGAGTGGGGGGGTGTGTGTGACGAGTGGGTGGTGCTGGCAGTAGTCATGGCTTCCACTCCTCCTCCCACCCAGACCAAATGAGCCAGCATGTACCATGGTTCCATGACAGTGAGTACAAAGTTACATTCAAGATGTCTGACAGTGGTGCCTGCAGTCATGCTGGACATGACGGCCAACAGGGCCTTGTGTTCCCCACATCACAAGCCAGTGTCAGCCATCTTGACAGTGCATTTGCATTCACTCTCAGGGACAGCATATTGACAGGTGTGTTATTGTGGGAGTGGGGGGTGTGTGTGATGAGTGGGTGCTGGTGGCAGTAGTCATAGCTTCCACTCCTCCTCCCACCCAGGCCAAATGTGCCAGCATGTACCATGGTTCCATGACAGTGAGTACAAAGTTACATTCACTGGCTGTGATGCCTGTGGCTGTCTATTTGAGGTAATTTTAGACTATTTGGACATGTACTCACCAGGTTCCGGTACTCCAGCTAATCCACTTATGGCCTCCGGTGGGAGGAGGTCCCGCACCTTCACCTCCCAGGTGGTGAAACGCACCGGTTTATGGCGGCCACCGCCAGTCTTGTTGCTCAGGGCATGTTCTCTGGCAATCAGCTTCTTAACCCTCCTGCGTACATCATAGTACTGGTTCCGGATATCCTCCTTTGTGCGCAAGATAGGTGAATGGGCATTCAACCTTGTTGACAATCCTCTCCCACATCTTGGTTCTCTAGGACTGGGAGGTCTGTTGGGCCAAGGTGCCAAATAATTGTGGCTCAACTCGTATGATTTCATCTATCATGACTTCCAACTCAGCATCTAAGAACTTTGGATTCTTCTTTGGGGGCATGGTGATGGGTGGTGGTGGAGGTATATGTGTGTGTGAAGGTGAGGGTGAGTGAGTGTGAGTGGAGGTGTGTTTCAGTGGTGCTAGTTGTGTGGAGGTTGTGTGGTGGATGAGTTGTGTGTGTTTGTAGTAGGTAGATGAGTTGTCTGTGTAGTAGTGTGGTCTGCTTGCATATCTGTCGAAGTAGCAAATGGTGTTGGGAAGTTTTTGCTCCCTTTATATAGGTTGAGTTGTGGGTGTGTCTCAATATTTAAATTTAGTTTTTTTGTAGGTGACAATGCATATTTTGGCAGTCTTTTTTCTGTTTCTATTGTATTATTTTTCAGGATTATGTAAGTCGTTTTGACGGCACATGATGCTTGTTCTTGTGTTATTTGTTTTGTCCAAGACTGTTCCATTCATACTAGGCTATGTGGCATCGTTCGCGTACGAGTCTGTCGCGTCGTGTATGTGCTTGACTGTGTAGAATCGTTCGCGTACGTGTCTATTGTGTTGTGTTGATGCTGGACTATGTGGCATCGTTCGCGTCTGAGTCTGTCGTGTCGTGTCAATGGAGTCATTCACGTACGTGTCTGTTGCGTTGTGTATGTACTTGGCTGTGTAGAATCATTCGCGTACATGTCTATTGGGTTGTGTTGATGCTGGACTATGTGTCATCGTTCGTGTCTGAGTCTGTCGTGTTGTGTTAATGCTTGGCTACATGGAGTCGTTCGTGTACGTGTCTGTTGCGTCAGGTTGACGCTTGGCTATCTCGAATGTTGCGCGTACGAGTCAATCGCGTCAGGCTCCTTTCCTTCCGACTCGGCCGTAAAAATAAATTCCGGCCGAGTCGGTTGTAAATTTCAAGCATCGCATCGTACTCAGCCATTTGAAAGGCGTGTGTACGGTTCGGTCGGGAAATATGATGGGTAAAACCTTTTACTGCCGGAATCGGAATCGACCCCTATATGTAATAATGTACTGAATATTTACAATATAATTAAATAATGTATCACTATTACCAAAAACATAATTTGTTTAAAAAATTGTATAAAAAGGAATGTATAACTACATCTGTTTTTTTCAACAAATATACATAACTATAATATAAAGCAGAAAAATGTTTAATCCTGAGTTTACAAACATATTATATATAAATTTAGAAATACCTACAAAATATATATTATGTCACATATAAAAAATGTATTTTTTTTCCTGTGTTCAACTATATATAGTTAATAAAATAAAATACGTTTTCTTTTTCTTCTCCAATGTTTGAATCTAAATAAAAACATAAATATGAACATGTTCTGTATTTAATTTACATTATTTTAATTCTTCTATATGTAATTAAATATTTATGTTACATCAATGTATTTTAAAAACTATGGGGCTCATTACGATGGCGTAACGATCGCCATCGTAACGTGAAATACCCCCGCCATATTATGATGGCGGTGGGTATCGCGGCGGATGCAAAGTCCGTCCGCCGCTCTTTTGCCGGTCGGCAATCGTTACAAATGCCGGCCAGGCGGAGCTGGGCCACTAATATGGTGGCGGTGCCTGCCACGTGGTGCAGGGAAATGCTGCCCATGCCCTTTTACCATTGCGGACGGTGCTGCAGCCAGCAGCACCGTCTGCAATGGTAAAAGGCCAGGATGCGCCCGCCAGTATGCCGGGCGCATCCTAATTGGGCCGGTGGGACCGCCACACTTCTGGCAGTCGGTCCCATCACCGTTATGATTGCGGGCCGCACGCCATCATAATGAGCCCCATAGTTATTTTAATAAACATTTATAAATATATCATTATGCTTACTCCAAAATATATTTTACATTTTTAACTACTCTCACTATACAGTACATTAATTCAGAAAAGGTGATGGACACTAAACATATATATTTTGCTATTCCCACTCCAAATTATAATACCTCAGGTAAGGTGCTGGACAGTAAACAAATTTACTATTCCCACTCCCAACTATATTAACTCTAGGAAGGGGCTGGACACTAAACATATATAATTTACTATTCCCACTCCAACATATATTAACTCAGGGAAGGTGCTGGACACTAAGGGCCCGATTCTGATGCGGGTTGAAAAAGCTTCCCGACCGAATTGGTTGGGAAATGGTTTCCGACCCACTCGGATCGGGAAAGTCCAACCGGCAGAGTAGGATGCATCCGGATGTTTCCAGATACGATTTGGTTGAACTCCCATTGACTTCAATGGGAACATTTGTTCCTAACTGCATCAGAATTGGGAACTCGGTCGGGAAGACACGTTCCCGATCCGATTTGGAAGGAGCAAATGCCGTTAGGAGGCCTTCCTAACCGCATCAGAATCAGGCCATCGGTCGGGAAGCTTTTCCAACCCGCATCAGAATCGGGCCCTATATATATAAAATTTACTATTCCCACTCCATCCTATATTAACTCAGGGAAGGTGCTAGACAGTAAACATATATAATTTATTGTTCCCACTCCAACTTATATTAACTCAGAAAAGGTACTGGACACTAAACATATATAATTTACTATTCCCACTCCCAACTATATTAACTCGGGGAAGGGGCTGGACACTAAACATATATAATTTACTATTCCCACTCCAGCTTATATTAACTCAGGGAAGGTGCTGGACACTAAACATATATAATTTACTATTCCCACTCCAACTTATATTAACTCAGGGAAGGTGCTAGACACTAAGGGGGTGATTTTGATGGCGGGCGGATCGCCATCACCAGCCAGGCAGTGGCGATCTGCCCGCCGTCTCTACATGAATTAACCCCCGCCATATTACAATGGCGGGGGGTACTGCGGCCGATGCAAAGTGCGTCCTCTGCTTTTCCGCCGGTCGGCAATCGTTCTGATTGCCGGCCAGGTGGAATTGGGGCCTAATATGGTGGCGGTGCCTAGCAGGCCCCGCCATCCATATTAGGATGGGTGTATTAAAAGGTCTTTCAATGGCGGCGCGATACCGCCATGGAAAGGCTGGCAGAGATGTGCTTTGGGGACATGTTGCAGGCCCCCAGGAGGGTGGGAGGGGTGTGGGGTGCACTTGGGGGGTACCCATGGTAAGCAGCACCTGCCGCAATGTCAAAGATGCAGAATGCGACCGCCAGGGTGGCGGTCGCATCCTAATCAGGGCTGCGGGACCGCCGCATGTCTGGCGGCCGGTCCCATTTCCACTGGGATGGAGGGCGGACTTCAGTCCACCCGCCATCCTAATCAGCCCCTAAACATATATAATTTACTATTCCAACTTATAATAACTCTGGGAAGGTGCTGAACACTAAAAATTATATAATTTACTATTCCCACTCCAATTTATAATAACTCGGGGAAGCATGAGCATGTCCTGCATTTCCCTGCACTGCGTGGCAGGCACTGCACAGTGCCTGCCACCTGGTACAGGGAAATGTTGGGGGGGACCATGGGTACCTCCCCAGTACACCCACACCCCCCACAAAACATCGGGGGCCCGCAACGGGCCCCCGGAACACAATCACCGCATGCCTTTCCATGGCGGTCTGACCGCTCAGGTAAGGCTGGCTACCGCCGGCATCATAATCCTGCCAGCGGAGCCTGCTCTGCACCGCCACCATTATCCCGGTCCTGCTCCGTCCGCCAGGCAGAAGTGCGGATGGCAACCAGCAGAAAAGCGGCTGTTGGAATTTCCCACCGCCGCGGTCACCACCACCATCCTAATCTGACCGGCGGTTTTCTGGCTTGCGATCGCGGGCGGATGTCAGCCGCAGGCCTGGTGGTTGCCACCGCTGGCTGGGCGGCGGTCATCCGACCGCCGTCGTAATAGGCCCCTATATTAACTTAGGGAAGGTGCTGTACACTAAACATATTTAATTTAATATTCCCAATACAAAAGACATTAATTAATAAAAAGTGATAGTCAGTATCCATTAAAAATGTATAATCATAAATAAAAATGTATCATAAAATTAAAATTCCAAAACATCAAACACATATAATTATAATACCCACATATGATATATCATAAACACTTTTATTTTTATATTTTGTTTAAATATATATTAACATATTCATAAATTATCAAATATATAAAAAACAGTAATTTATTATCAATATATTTTTCCCAGAAATAAAAATAATAAATAACATTTCTTGTATTAATAATAATTAGTACATTTTTTATAATGTTTCAATTTTGTAAAATATATACAAAATAAATCACTGTTAAAAATATTTCCCCAAAACATATTGTGCACAAAATTTTTAATTACTATTTATTATAATGCATTTAAAAATGTATTAATGTATATATACTACATCAACACCACACACATCTACATTAAAAGCATTTAATACTATATCATATTTTAATATTCACTACTATATTATACATTCATAACAATTAATAATTAGA
This sequence comes from Calotriton arnoldi, assembly GCA_963921515.1. Taxonomy (NCBI): domain Eukaryota; kingdom Metazoa; phylum Chordata; class Amphibia; order Caudata; family Salamandridae; genus Calotriton; species Calotriton arnoldi. Next base: position 309,520 of record CAWUFW010011932.1, read on the forward strand.
GAATTTTTAAATTCAAGATTCTTTTTTCTCTCATTACTAAATATTTTATAAACATATTTTAATTATGATTTCATACACTATAATCTATATACATAATGTTTTCTCAATAATTAATTAGTAGTTCTCAGAATATATATTAAAAATTAAAAATTAAATTTAAAATTTCTATTTTTTTTTAAAGGAAGTATACCATATGCCCCTTCTATACCAATATTTACACTCATAAAACTATAAATTTAAATACTGTGGCAATTTTTAACACAATCTTTAAATATACCTAATAATTACATTTTTTACAAAATTTTAAACATATATTTCACAATTTATTACATACATAAATATTATTTGTTTAATAATATTTTCAAATTATTAATAAATAGTTTTATTACTAATACCAAATTAAGATATATAATACACTATAAAGCAAACATGTACTCTCAATAATAAAATTTTAATAATTATATAAATATTAAATTTAAATTTGTAAATTTTTAAATTTTAATTGTAAAAAAAAAACCAACTTGATCCTCAATAAACACAACATCCCACTTCCCAAAAAATTATAATTCCATTAAAAATAACAAAATTTATAAAATGTAAATTAAACATTTTAAAAAAACTCCCCACCCTTATCCCCTATAAACACAACAACCCCCTTCTAAAAAAGAAAAATATATTTTGAATTTAAATTTTCAATTTTTGTTTGAATTTTACATAAAACATTTTTAAAACACTCCCCACCCTTATCCCCTATATACCCAACATCCTGCTCCTAAAAAAAAATTATAATTCTACATTTTTTTAACATTTATTAACAACTATTATAACATTTACAAACATGTAACATAATAAAAAAAAAATTAAAATGCTATATTTTAATGTCGATATTTTAGCAAACAATATTTATCACAATGATATTTTTAACAACACGCTAAAATGATATTATTAACATCGATATTTTAATCATCGATATTTTTTACTATCGATATTTAAAACTCGATATAATGGCATGTCAATATTTAAAAGTCGATATTGTGTCTACTTACCCCTTTCAACTTGGTTATTGGAAGCCGTCCCTATTGACTTTTTGGATGCTGGATTCGTGTGTCTGCTTTTTATGTACTTTATCTGGCAGCCACCCTGACCCCTCGTCAGACTGCCATCCTTCTGGGTGTGGCCAGCCAACACCACCCTGGGGGATCAGCAGCAGAGTAGGGCCTTTGCTCCCGAAGGCGCCCTTAAAGGCATACTTTAGTGAGGATACCTGGTCGACAGAGCACATACTGCAGCCCTGAATCTCTAAACACAAGTAAAGTTTGAAGTTCTAATGTTGTCTCATTGGTCATTCTTTTGGCTTGGTAAAATGTTTGGGGATGTGGGTGAAGGGGTGCTATTTTTCTTGGGGTCTATCTTACTGCACATTTGGAGTCTATGAGGGTCATTACGATGACCGGCGTAAAAAAATCCAACCACCATGGTAGTGGAAAATCACCATCCGCAGGTACCGAGGAAACACCTCCGACCCTATTAGGATCAACCGCCAAAATATTCCAACCGCGGCGGTAGGAGGCATCGAAACACCGCCCTTAGACGGCGGAGAAGGGGAAAATCCAACCGCGATGGTCGGTTTCACAGCGTAAACTCACAAAACCGCCACCAGGCACGCGGAGTGACCGCCAATGATATTATGATATCCCCGATGTCACAGCGATACGGTCCACTGTATCTGACCACCACGGTCGCTAACAGTAATTAATGTGAGATACGGCGGAAGGCCTGCAGCATAGCCATTGCTGCGGTTGCTCCGTCAGCAAAATGGCGGCCAAGGAAAGAAACACACAATAAGGCCACCAAATGCACACAGGCAACTAGCCCTGCCCCCAAAATAACCTGAAACATCCCAATTACACATCCCCATGGCAAATTCAAACACACAAATCACAGGACAACCCACACAGCACACCTGACAGCATTACACCATCTTGACACACCCACCTAGCTGAGCATAAAACCAGCCCCTTCCCTGACCACAATCCTTTGCAAAATGATTCAACAGAAGGAAACAACACCAGAGCACTAAGGAGAGCCAAACCTGTACACATCACACCACCACTACAACACACACACACACCACCTACACCACCCACACCACCCTCACAACTGCACCCCAAAACATCAGCACAGCACACACCATGGCACGACAGAAAATGCCAAAATTCACACACACTACCTTGACAGTAATGGTAGATGAGATAATTAGAGTAGAACCACAACTCTTTGGTAGCATGGTCCAACAGACACCATTAGCCACAAGAAAAAACATGTGGGTAAGGATAGTGGACAAGGTCAATGCAGTAGGGAGCGTGCCCCGCAACAAGCAGGAAATCCAGAGGCGGTGGCATGACCTGAAGAGTGTTGTCAAGAAGAAGAGGGCCAAGACCCGTGAGCTGGCTGATGCGACTGGTGGAGGCCCTCCCATTCCACCAAAACCATTCTCTGCGTGGGAGGAGAAGGTGCTTGCCATACTGCATCCAGAGAGTTTTGAAGAAATACCCGGGGGAGTGGAGGCTGGTGAGTACCAACTAATGTATACCATGAAACTGTCATATACTGTCTTGCACAACTACAAAGCTACATCTCTGAGGCACAAGTACATTCATCTGTACACCAATACCAAACACAGGTCTCACTGATTTAACATTCACCCCATCTGAATCATCACAAAGGTACACAACATCAACTGTGTTGTATGTGTCCAGGCAAGCAGCACTACAACTCCCACCAGCCACCCCTGTCCCACCTCTCAGAAGGAGGAGCACTCCCCCCACCCAGAAGCATGTGTCAGCCATTGTGCGCTTCATCCTCACCTAACAGGTAGGTATCCATCTTCCCAGGGAGGTGTGTTTGGAATAGGGAGGCCTGCACTACAACTCCCACCAGACCCCCTTGTCCCACAGCTGAGCAGGATGGACTACTCACCCCCAGAACCATGTGGCAGCCATTGTGTGCTTCACCCTCACCTAACAGGTAGGTAGCCATCTTTCCAGGGAGGTGTGTTTGGAATAGGGATGCCTGCACTACAACTCCCATCAGGCCACCTTGTCCCACAGCTGAGCACGATGGACTACTCTCCCCACCCAGAACCATGTGGCAGCCATTGTGTGCTACACCCTCACCTAACAGGTAGGTAGCTATCTTTCCAGGGAGGTGTGTTTGGAATAGGGAGGCCTGCACTACATCTCCCACCAGGCCCCCTTGTCCCACAGCTGAGCAGGATGGACCACTCCCACCACCCAGAACCATGTGGCAGCCATTGTGTGCTACACCCTCACCTAACAGGTAGGTAGCCATCTTTCCAGAGAGGTGTGTTTGGAATAGGGATGCCTGCACTACAACTCCCACCAGGCACACCCTGCCCCATCCCTCAGCAGGATGGAGCACTCCCTCCCACCCAGAAGCATGTGGTAGACATTGTATCACCACAAACAAACTGACAGGTAGGTATCCATCTTCCCAGGGAGGGCTGTTTGGGGGTGGGAGGCCTGCACCACAACTCCCACCAGCCACCCCTGTCCCACCTTTCAGAAGGAGGAGCACTGCCACCCCCCCAGAAGCATGTCTCAGCCATTGTGTGCTACACCCTCACCTAACATGTAGGTTGCCATCTTTCCAGGGAGGTGTGTTTGGAATAGGGAGGCCTGCACTACAACTCCCACCAGGCCCTCTTGTCCCACAGCTGAGCAGGATGGACTACTCCCCCCACCCAGAACCATGTGGCAGCCATTGTGTACTACACCCTCACCTAATAGGTAGGTAGCCATCTTTCCAGAGAGGTGTGTTTGGAATAGGGAGGCCTGCACTACAACTCCCACCAGGCCTCCTTGTCCCACAGCTGAGCAGGATGGACCACTCCCTCCACCCAGAACCATGTGGCAGCCATTGTGTGCTACACCCTCACCTAACAGGTAGGAGCCATCTTTCCAGGGAGGTGTGTTTGGAATAGGGATGCCTGCACTACAACTCCCACCAGGCACACCCTGCCCCATCCCTCAGCAGGATGGAGCACTCCCTCTCACCCAGAAGCATGTGGTAGACATTGTCTCACCACAAACAAACTGACAGGTAGATATCCATCTTCCCAGGGAGGGCTGTTTGGGGGTGGGAGGCCTGCACCACAACTCCCACCAGCCACCCCTGTCCCACCTCTCAGAAGGAGGAGCACTGCCCCCCCAGAAGCATGTCTCAGCCAATGTGTGCTACACCCTCACCTAACATGTAGGTAGCCATCTTTCCAGGGAGGTGTGTTTGGAATAGGGAGGCCTGCACTACAACTCCTACCAGGCCCCCTTGTCCCACAGCTGAGCAGGATGGACTATTCCCCCCACCCAGAGCCATGTGGCAGCCATTGTGTGCTACACCCTCACCTAACAGGTAGGTAGCCATCTTTCCAGGGAGGTGTGTTTGGAATTGGTATGCCTGCACTACAACTCCCACCAGCCACCCCTGTCCCACCTCTCAGAAGAAGGAGCACTGCCCCACCCAGAAGCATGTGTCAGAAAGTCCACCTAAAAAGGACAACTGGACAGGTAATCAGACAGTGCATGCACCCCACCATTCCTCAACAAAAGCATTGAGCTAATGACAACACAAGGCCTCATATCACAACAAAATACACCCCAATAAAATAGCAATTGATAGTATGCAGACAGCTAAGCGTATGTAACTGTGACAGAAACAGAACTGTGACTCAACTAAACCCATGTGTAAGCAAATCAGGGACCATATATGCACTGCACCGAATGCTATCTGTAAATTCCATGGGTGCTGAGCATGAAGGACCATGGTAACAATAAACAGGCATGGTCTGTTGAACAATGAAATCCAAGCACAGAACATTACAAAGGTATGCATGAGATAACAATGGTACAATGGCTAGTACATGTGCATATGTAACATCTGCCAGGAAGAGTAATCAGCAAAGATGCATCACATCAAGTTGGATAGCAGCCAGTTGTCAGATGACAACCCTTCAGTTTAATACTAAGAGCTTCATGTGGGGCATGGTATCCAATGACTTGTCACACCATGGAAAAATATATATGTACCTCCACATCATGTCATGACGAACATCACTGTGCAGACATACAATTAATGAAATACTTAACTGTGTGTTGCATAACATGTAAATAAGAGACACCAAAAACTGCAAGCCTGATGGGTGTAAGTCAATGACTATGTACCCTCTGTCCCACAGGTGACCAACAACTGACTGCAGAGGACGACAAACTCAACCTGCAGAGCCAGTCTCCTCCCCCGGAACATGGACACTCTGATGCGGAGTTCCTGGATTCTTTGGATGAGGAGCTCCAAGCCGGCCCATCTGGCGTGCGAGGGTGCAACCGGTCACATGACCCCACTGCCCCCCCACCCTCAGCAACAACATCAACGCTGACCCCTGCTGGAACGACATGTGCCGCCACCACCACCACCACCACTACCACTGCTGCCTGCAACACTCGCCCTGCCCCAGAGGATGCCCAGCCCACACCAACAACTGCGGAGGGCAAGGAGAGTAGGCGTGTGCCTAGAGTGGTGAGGCAACAGGTCAGTGATAGCAGGGCAGGTGGGAGGACAAGTAGGACTCCAACACCACAGGACACTGTGACCGAAGCCCTGGCTAACATCACCAGAGTTGTTGGTGCCTATGAACACACACAGGCACAAATGGGCCAGGTTCACGAAGATGCCCTGGAGCTCCAACGTCTGCTGAGGTCCATGGACAACAGTATGGGACAAATCGTGGACCTCATGGGCCAGTTTCTGGCGGTACAGAGGGACAGGCCGGTGCCACATACCACACCTCCATCTCCACCCGTTGCCACGCAGGATGACAGTTCATCATCCACCCCTGCGGGCACTGAGAGGGGTGACTCCTCAGACCCCACTGGCTCAGCAGACGATGCCCCCCTGCCAAAAGAAGAAGGGGCCGTCCAAAGAAAAACTTGGGACTCACCCGTGGCAAAGCACCTGCCAAACGCCAGTCAAAGAGCCAGCCATGATGGCAACACTCTATACCCTGCCATTGACTTTGTACACTGTCCGTACCCACACTGCCATGGTAATGGCATCCGTCTGTTGGACTGTGTCCCCACATCAATGTGGTGCTTACTCGATTGTCTCATCTACCATCACTGCCAACTCATTGATTCACCATTCACACTTATGTAAATATCCACTTCCCTCTCACATATACCCATTGAAAATAAACAACAATAACGCACCAATTTAGTTGTGTCTGCTCCATGTTTATCACAGTTTGTGCAATGTTTACCATGGTTACAATGTCACAGGAACATGGATTCTCTGTAGGCAAGGAGAGGCAGAAGGGACCTAGCAAAACACAACAGAACAAAAGTCACTAGTCAGGTGGTGGCATCACAGCCATCACACAACACATGTCCTCAACGTACTCCAATATGCACACATTACAATGTGCAACAGTACCAACATAGACATCCTGTAGCTGTGCCAAACTACCCTGTACCTAACACATAGGCAGCCAGCGCTGAGTAAACAGGATGCAGTCACAAAGATCACATAGACCTTTACGCAAACAACTACATCAACAGACAATGGACCAGTTGTACATTGTCATTCACCTTCAAGTGAAGTAGCGGTTGATGAGCTGCTGACGCTGGTCGACACCTTGCTCCTCTCCACTATCCTCGTCACTGGACATTTGTGGGATCGCAGGTGGGGGCCTCTGCTGGTCAACATCGCCCTGGATCAGGGGGATATATTTCCGTAAGGCCAGGTTGTGCAGCATGCTACCACTATCTGACAGACCTTTTTGGGTGAGTACATGAGTGCCCCTCCGGTCCTGTCCAGGCAGCGAAATCTCGATTTTAGGAGACCAAAGGTTTGCTCCACCACCCGGCGTGTTCTCCCATGGGCATTGTTGTAGCGGACATCAGACGGTGTCCTAGGATTGCGTAGTGGGCTCAGCAACCAAGGTCTGTTGGGATATGCAGAGTCACCTAGGTGTGAAAAACACATACAGATTAAGTGATACAACTGTGGCAGAGGACAGCATGGCACACACAGCACAGACTCTGCCCACTCACCCACAATCCATGCCCGCTCCGGAAGTAGATTGGCCAACAGCTGGGGCACAATGCTGTGGCCCCTGATGTAGGAATCAGAGCCGGGAAACTTGGCACAGACATGTGATATGATAATATTGGCCTGGCGCACCACCTGCACATTGATGGAATGTGAATGTTTACGATTCCTATATATGTGTTCCCATGCCTCTGGTGGAACCAGGCCAACATGTGTGCAGTCTATTGCACCTACAACATTAGGGATGTAAGCAAGGGCATAAAAATCCGCCTTCACAGTCGCCAAAACCGCCCTCCTTGGAAAACGTATGCATCGGTCTTTGTATTGCATCATGGCTGACAGGAAATCCCGTAGCACCATGCCGAAGGTGGGTTGAGACATCCCCCCTGCAATGCCCACCGTCTCCTGGAATGAACCACTAGCCAGGAAATGCAGTGCCGCCATCATCTTCAATTCAGTTGTTAATGCTGTTGGGTATGTCCTGCCAGCCTGCAGGTGTGGCTCCAACATGGCACACAGGTCTTGGATGTTTGTGCGGTCCAGACGGAACCTGCGTATTACATCATCATCCTCAATGTTAGCCAGCAGGGTGACTGGACGATACACATTAAATCGCCTCCTAGGTGAGATGAAAGGGGACACGTCATTTCAACAGAACATGAGATGTGCACAGATCTGTATCTTTCGATTGACACAGCGCAAACATTTACTGGCATCACAATGCAGCAGACAGTGCAAGTCAAATGTTGTGACACCTTGAGAAAACATTGTTGTGCACTTGTTCAGTATTCGCACAGTGAGAACAACCAAAATGGAAACTGTCTCTGTGAATGCTAATAGTCACATTTCAAACTTTTGTGTAAACAGCCCTGACAGTATATGATAAAGGACATGTGTGACACAGAAACACTGCTGGCTTCCAAGTGGCTGCTGTACCTGCCACCCATTCTTGTGCAATCATGACAGGGGACATATTAACAACACAATTTGTCTAGTTCAGAAAGACTCATTATGGAATTTGAGCCACTTCAAATCCACACAAGTTTAGAGACATTCACATACATATCCACAAGCCTGTGCTAATATCCACTGTCATCAGTAGACATGCCATACATGCTGGTAATCACAATTCAAGGTCAGTCAATGACTAATAATGAAAAGCATTTGCAGATTCTGTGTCGCCCTGGATCAAGACACAATGACACCACTGCACAATATCATCAACAAGCAAACAGATTGTCAATGTGGCACACAAAAAGTGGACAAGGTACGTGATCCAAAAGGACTGTAGACAAAGTGTGCCGGTGATGTAATTAACATCCTTGAGTATATAGAGCACACACATGTCCATGTGGACATATACAGTTGGATTTGCTACTGTGAACAATAACATTACATGAAGGCAGTAATAAGTGTTACCAAACAGACAATAGTGTGACATATGTGGTGAGTAATGAAAATAATGCTGTAATGTTTGTAAACTCATGTAATGTAGTGTGACATATGAATATGTTTTTATATATTGGGATCAGATATGAAATTGTGGGTACGATTTTGGTGTCAGATATGAAATTGGGGCTAAAATGTGGTGACATGAAATTGGGGATCAATTTGGGGGTCAGATATGAAATTGGGGCTAAAATGTGGTGACATATATGAAATTGGGGATCAATTTGGGGGTCAGATATGAAATTGGGGCTAAAATGTGGTGGCATATATGAAATTGGGGACCAATTTTGTTGACAGATATGAAAATGTGTGTAAATGTGGTCTCAGATATGAAATTGTGTAGAAGTAATGTGCCCCATTAGTTCTTTCAGTGTGGCATTTGGTGTTAGATTTGAAGTCAAGGCTGTCATTACTAACTATAGCCCATTCAACTTACATCCAGTGCCATGATATTTTGTAAGTGACCACTGTTCGAAGTACAGATATGACCCAGGACATTGACACAGCACGATGTGTCCATTGGTGCCTTAAACGTGCTCAAACAACACTATCACGCCCATAGTCAACAATGTCATGCTGCACCCTCACCGTAGCGAGCGCCTGGCACCAGCGGTGTGTCACCGCCATGGACCAAGACACCATAGCAGGATTGATAGGCATATACACATGGTCAAATGTCAGTTGGTATGTCCCGCCACACAAATCACGGTCACTCATAGCAATGCATGTGCCCGGAATCACGGTAGCTACCGCCTGGCACCAGCGGTGTGTCACCGCCATGGACCAAGACACCATAGCGGGGTTGATAGTCATATACACATGATCAAATGGCGGTTGGCATGTCCCGCCACACAAATCACGGTCACTCATAGCAATGCATGTGCCCAGAATCGCGGTAGTTACCGCCTGGCACCAGCGGTGTGTCACCGCCATGGCCCATGCATTGACAGCCAATGGGAAGCGCAATCACGGTAGCCTGATGCAAGTTTGAAAATCGCGGTAGGCGTTCTCCGCCACCGCGGGGCCGGTCATTGGATGCACTTGAAAGATGCACCACCGCGGTACCGCACGCCTGTCCCCTGCGGTGTGTCACCGCCATGGACCATGCCCTTCCAGCCAATGGGAAGCGCAATCGAGGTAGCCTGATGCAAGTTTGAAAATCGCGGTAGGCGTGCCCCGCCACCGCGGAGGCGGTCATTGGATGTATTTGAATGAGGCAGTCCTGGAACACCAATTGCAGCAGTTTAGAACCACAGAAACGAGCCCTGGGGGCTATATATGTGTGTGAGAGAGCCACACATTTCCACAGCTCACTGAGCCTGCTGCCTGAGACCCCTCACCTGCTGCTGCTTCCAGGGACTGCTGCCTGAGACCCCTCACCTGCTGCTGCCTCCAGGGACTGCTGCCTGAGACCCCTCACCTGCTGCTGCCTCAAGGGACTGCTGCCTTAGACCCCTCACCTGCTACTGCCTCCAGGGACTGCAGCCTGAGACCCCTCACCTGCTGCTGCCTGAGACTCGTCACCTGCTGCCGCTGCCAGGGACTGCTGCCTGAGACCCATCACCACCAACTGCTACTGCTGCTGTCTCCTGCCCACAGTAATGTCAAGGACTGAGATGATCCGTGCCACTCCCTTCACCATCGAGGAGCTGGAGGTCCTGGTGGACGAGGTGCTCACCCAGTATCCAAGGCTATATGGTGCGCCAAATGTCGTGGTAAGTATCTCAGAGTGTGAGTGAGAGTGCAGGGGGGGCACACATGAAGTTGATCTGCTGCAGTATGTGCGTGAGAGTGTGGGGTTGGGTCATGCACTGCCTAGCATGCTGTTTCCAGGGGGAAGGTGTGTTTAGCCTATGCAACACTTTTCCCTGCCTGCACATCCAGATGTGAGGGAAATGTAATGTCTTGTCAGACATACAGTGAGTCTGCAACTTCTAAATTTAGGAGTCAGGACAATGATTGCCAGTCTGTATGTCTGTGTGTGTCTCTGATGTCCTTCACAGGCCCATCTGTGGCCTTAGCTAGGGTTGTTGTCCAGAGTGTAGTGAGGGAATTGTTTCTGACTCAATATGTGCCTCATCTCTAGTTCTGCACTATGCTCAGGACCGCAATCCCCCAGGGTGACACTCTTGTTGGTCATTCACCTATGACACTGTACATTTCAACATTCTTGTGCCCAGACCCTTCCATCACCACCAGCATGTGCACATACTCGCATGTGTTGGCACTGTTTGTGTTTCCAAATTGTCCCTCCATTTAAAATCTCAGATGCCCCACATTGGACCTCTGTGTGACCCCCAACTGGCCTGCACATTCACCGCCCAATCTGACAGTGACACAACACTGAATGTACAGAGTGTCAAATCTGTATTTTTTCTCTTGACTCTCCATCAATGAGCCATTACAGACATGTAGATTGCACACGACAGGCCTTGTGATGAGGGTTTGCGTTTGTGAGGTCATGTCCCTCAATGTGACCTCCATGACACAGTGTGGCAGTTTAAGGGCAAGTGCTTTGAGGGCTGCGCAGTGTTGGGCACAGTGGGTATTCACAGTAACATATGTAGTAATGTCCTGCATGTCTTGGTACTCCCAAAAATTTGCAGTAGATGTGGTCAGCATACACATTTTGCTCTCTGCTGGCATCCTGCATGGCTATGAGATGGGCATGTACTGTGTCCACCCTCATACCTGCATGCATTAATGTGTGTTTCCCACAAGATGATGTTTGAATGTCGCAGATTTATTGTCTCTGCTGAAATTATGGCTGAAGTTGGGTAGAGTCAGTGTCATGCTCCTGCCCTGGGAAATGGTGGTAGGTTACACTGATTATTGCACCCTCTTGTCTCCCAAGTCTGCAGCTCAAAGTCAACCAGCGCAAGGCCATGTGGAGGGCCATTGCATGCAAGGTGTGTGCTCTAGGTGTCTCCAACCGACGGCGCTCCCAATGTCACAAGAGGTGGGATGACATCTGCCGGCTGAGCAGGAACGTAGCCGAGATGACACGGGGCTGATCCCTCGGTCCGGCAGGTTGGCGCGGCACAGCATGACACCACTAATGGCACGCATTTTAGTTGTGACGCAGCCTGAACTGGATGCACGTCTGAACGGGCATCAGCAGCAAGCTGGTGGTGAGTATTCTGTGAGTGTGACTTTGGGTGTTGTTTGGCTGCATGTGCTCCAAGCCTGGTCCAATGCAGGGCTGCGATGTTGCTAGTGTGATGCAATGGCGTGTAAGTGGCCGCGGTGTTGGGTGCAGTTGTCATGCATTCCCCCTACATGTACCTTCCCATGTCATTGGTGTAATGGCCCTTGACTTCACATTTGTAGTTGTGGCCTTCTGGTATCATCTTCATTGGGGTAGTCACGGACATCCCATGTCAGGGTCCGGCAGAGTGCATAATCTGAATGTGCCATCATCAATGTGTGCATTGCCTGATGTCAGATTTGTGCTGACTACACATCTAACACCAATGTGCAACTGTAGTTGTGCCCCAAGATACGACATGGTAGATGGCATGTGCTCATGGCCATTGTGGGCGTATATGTTGGAGTCTGTCTCTGTGTTGGACACTTCTGCTGGCTCAAGATGTGACAGTAGCAACATGTTGTGAGTAGAATCTTTTACCCCCTCAGGGCCCTAGGTGTGCACAGAGGGATATGTGTGTCTGGTTAGACAGAGCCACCAACAGGCTAATTGGCTGTGTGTTCATCACATGGGTGAATTATGGCAAGTTAGCTTTATGCCACGGTGATTTCGATGTTTGGATTGAGGTTGCACAATGTTACTGCCCATGGTGTTGTCCAACATGGATGATTGTTCATCATTAGTGGTGCTTTCCTTGCAGATATTTGTAATCTTGATGCCAATGTACTGATCCTACCTCTCTCTCTCTCTCATGCAGCATCTCACATGGGCACGGAAGGACAGGGGACGGACACCAGTGGTGAGGCATCAAGCACAACTGCTGCACACCAGCATAGTGACACGGATGTCACCAGCGCATCAGAGGGGGACCGTAGTCTTCTAGAGGACTCACAGCCAGATACGCAGACCTCTACGTCATCTGACAGCGGCGTTGACGCATCTATGTTTTCGGCCACTGGAAACGGGGACTCTGCCTCCTCGTCCACCACACAGCGTTTAGTGCCCACCCTCCCTGCTACTCCCACTGTTGCTGCCCGTGTTCGCACCACAAAAAAGGGAAGAGTGTCCTTCATCCCAGCCACCGCTGCCCCTGCCCCTGTCCCCCCTGCTGCCATCAGTGCTGAGTCTGTGGACCTTTTGCGCCAGCTGTGTGTGGGTCAGACAGCTCTCCTCAATGCCTTCCTGGACCATGACAAAAAATTGGCACAGGTGGTGGCTTACATGGAGGGCGTTCATTCCGACGTGGGTGGGCTACACCGGACTGTACAGTCTCTGTCCTCTGTAGTGGCAGCAGCCATTCAATTTGCCCAAACCAATAGTCCTGCTCCAGTCCCTAGGCCCACCACCCTGCCAGTGGCCACATCTGATGATAGTGACCACACACCCCAGACATCAAGGGAAAGATACAGCACACGCAGCACACGGCAGCAGCAGCCCAAGCTGTCCAGGGCGCAAACACCATCCCCACAGAAAGGTAAACCCACACCAGAGTGCAGAGGCAAAAGCCCTTCAGGCCACACCCAAGGCAAGGATGGCAAGAAGCAGGCCTCAGGCTCACATGCCTCAGAGGCATCCCCAGCCGAGGACTTACCTGTCCCAAAAGTCTCTCGCATAGACAAGCACACAGTTTCCGTGCCCAGTGACAAACAGGTGCCTGCTAAGGGTACACGTAAGAAGAGCTCCAAGGAAAGTTCACCCACAACATCAACTCCCATCCAGAGCCCTGTGAAGCAGGGAAAGGAGGCCACTGTAGGGGGGACACCTGGTAATGCAGGGGCAGAGGCAATCCGGGGCCAAGTGTCCCGCAGAATCCAGCACGTCCCCAGAGGGAGGACCAGCATCTGCACATGATCCTGCTTTTGTGATGAGTGTGCCTGTTGTATATACCCCACTTGGCATTAATCCCAGGACAGGGAAGCCATATCAAATCCCCAAGAAGCGGAAGGGCACCCCTCCAGATTCTCCCACACACACTGGGTCTCATGCAAGCATGAGTCCACCTCCACGTGCCACCACCCAACCTGGTCCTAGCAGCCCCCAGGCTTCCCAGACCACTGATGGCTCTACCCCAGCTGGGCCTCTCTCTCCCCGAGCCAATACCCCCAACTTGCCCCGACAGACAGCCACCTCCCAGTCATACTGCCAGCCAAGTCTGAGTGTTAGTCCCCCTCACACACATGTCTCTCCCACAATGGTGCCATGGACTGACCATTTTTGACACCCTGAGTGTGTTGCTGACCATGGCAGGGTACAGTACCACCCATTCCCAGTGCTGGATATCATGTACTCACTCAGCAGTTTTTACTGGCCCTTGGCCTTGTTGTTGACTGATGTTCTAGACTTGCCTGTGCAGCTTCTCATGTACCTCACCTGCACTGTGTCCTGGCCACTGGCCTTGTTGTTGACTGATGTTCTAGTCTTGCCTGTGCAGCTTCTCATGTACCTCATCTGCACTTTGGACTGGTCACTGGCCTTGCTGTTCACTGCTGTTTGCCGCTTGCCTGTGCAGGATCTCATGTACCTCATCTGCACTTTGGACTGGTCACTGGCCTTGTTGTTGACTGATGTTCTAGACTTGCCTGTGCAGCTTCTCATGTACCTCACCTGCACTGTGTCCTGGCCACTGGCCTTGTTGTTGACTGATGTTCTAGACTTGCCTGTGCAGCTTCTCATGTACCTCATCTGCATTTTGGAGTGGTCACTGGCCTTGCTGTTCACTGCTGTTTTCCCCTTGCCTGTGCAGGATCTCATGTACCTCATCTGCACTTTGGAGTGGTCACTGGCCTTGCTGTTCACTGCTGTTTTCCCCTTGCCTGTGTAAGATCTCATGTACCTCATCTGCACTTTGGACTGGTCACTGGCCTTGCTGTTCACTGCTGTTTGCCCCTTGCCTGTGCAGGCTCTCATGTACCTCATCTGCACTTTGGACTGCTCACTGGCCTTGCTGTTCACTGCTGTTTGCCCCTTGCCTGTGCAGCTTGTCATGTACCTCATCTGCACTATGGACTGGTCACTGGCCTTGCTGTTCACTGCTGTTTGCCCCTTGCCTGTGCAGGATCTCATGTACCTCACCTGCACTGTGTCCTGGCCACTGGCCTTTTTGTTGACTGATGTTCTAGACTTGCCTGTGCAGCTTCTCATGTACCTCACCTGCACTGTGTCCTGGCCACTGGCCTTGTTGTTGACTGATGTTCTAGACTTGCCTGTGCAGCTTCTCATGTACCTCATCTGCACTTTGGAGTGGTCACTGGCCTTGCTGTTCACTGCTGTTTGCCCCTTGCCTGTGCAGGATCTCATGTACCTCATCTGCACTTTGGACTGGTCACTGGCCTTGCTCTTGTCTGAATTTTGCTGCATAACTGTGTGAAATATAAATTAAAAAGAATTACTCCTGTTGTCTGCCTTGTCAGTGTCCTTGCTTAATGAAGGGTTACTGTGTGGGTATGGTTTACTGTGACACATGCTCTATATTCCACTTCAACATTGCCAATGTCTTGTTTCCTCTGATCATGTTGTTAAAACTTTGGTGTCCCAGACTTTTGCATCAGTGTGTGTTGGCTTAGATATAGGTGTGTTTGCTGTGGACTGTTTAACTTCCTGGGTGTGTTGTTGTCTGTGTGATGTTTAGATTGTTGTTGTGTGTGTTCATGGTGTGTCACTCATCTCTGTTTGTAACTGGTATGTCTGTTGTGCACACACTGCTTGGTGTGCATGCAGTGCTGTGAGTGTATGTTGCCTTGTCCTTGCCTGGTGTGCACCCCCTGATGTTTAGCTGTTGTGACATATTGATACCTTTGCAGGTGCATGTGTTGTGTCTGATGTGGATGTGTGCAGTGTTTGTGTTGTGTTGTCTCATGCAGTTGACTGTTGCTCTGTGTGTGGTGTTCTATTTGCCTGTCAGTGTGTGTGTTTTGTTGTTGTGTTTGATTCAGATGTGTGTTGCCATTGTGCTGTGCCTTACTTGTGTGTCTGTCACATGAACTGAGGTCTATTGTAATTCCCGTGCTTGTTTTGGGTGCATCCTTGGTGTTTTCTCCTCTCATATTTGATGTGTCTCTTGTCATTCTTGTGCATGTGCAGGCATGTGGTACACTATGACGCCATTTTGAGTTGATAGCTGGTGTGGTATGTCTGTCTGTGTGTCATTGTAGGCCCATTTCTCCCTGTTTGTATCCATTATTGTTTTGTGTGGATGCACTTCTTATATGTGTTGTGGTATGTTGTCTGTGCATTTTTCCTGACTAATGAGGTTGTGTACTCCTGTTGTGTCTGTGCTCCCATTGGATTTCCACTGTTTAACTGCACAGGTCTTGTCTGTTATTGTAGTAGTTCTGTGTATGTGTTTTGATTGTGTTCTGTGTTTGACTGTTGTTTTTGTGCGTACAGTGGTTCTGCCATCCCTGTGTGTGTGTGTGATGTTTGTGGATACCCCCCAGGGGGTGTGTTTGCTTGTCAGTGTATTGACTGGACATTATTGGCAAGCTTCAGTGTGTTTGTCACTGGTGTTGTGTGCTGCAGGTGTGATGGGTGTGGGGTTGTGTGAAGGTTCCTACTTGTGTTTCACAGTCATGGAGTGTTGCAATGGGCCCTGTGTGTTGTGCTGCTGACATACTCCTGTGATGTATTTGGATACAGATGTGTGGCTGATCAGTGTTAGACTTCATACACTTCCTTTCATCCCTGTGCCTATACATGGGTTGCCTTGCTGTCTCCCTGAGTTGTTGCAGTGAGGTGACTGTGGTTTTACTTCACTCACTGTGACTGCCATGTGTGATTTGTTGGGCTGGTGTTGTTGTTATATGTTCCTTCCCTTGCATGTGATGTACACATGCTTGGTGTTCAGCTCCTTGCCATTCCATTTGTGTGCACCTCACTTTAGGTTTCCTATTTGTTGTCCTCCATTGCTGCTATCATGTGGTTTGTGTTTGTTGCTGTGTGTCAGTGTGGGGTATGTCTGTGTGACTTGACAGGCTGTGTGTCCATTAGAATGTTTGTTCATTATCTGTGTGTGTTTGTTTTGTGCTTGGACTCAGTTTACTTGCCATGAGTGTGGTGTTGTTGTGGTGTGTGGGTTCCCCTGGCCCAGTGCTTCTACGCTGTGTGTTACTCTGCAGCCACACCTGATAGGGCTGCCTCCCTAGTTGTTTGTTGTGTGGTGCAGTGTGTGTGTTCACCTGGCTGGTTATTGGGCATGTGGGAGCACAGGAGGGTCACATGGCATGTCCCTTTATGTTGTGGGTGGGCCTAGTGTGTGGAGTGTGGAGGTGTTGCCCTGTGTACTTTGTGCGCTGCCCATGCCTTGCGCTGGCCCTGCCTACTACATTGTGCGCATTTTATTACGCGGATTCACCGCTGTGGTCACGTGCACTGAACTTTATTTCGAGATCGCGGACATGGTGACCTGGATGAGGAGGGGTGAACTAGTGGCAGGTAGGACATATGTGGCTACACCTGTGGTTGTGTTCCTGTCCCCACCAGGGTGTCTGGTGGGGACAGGAACCTTACATCAGCCATGGAGTTGTGGGTTGTGTTTGTGTGCAGAGTTTTGTGATCGCGTACCTGCGGCGGCGTTCGCCACAGTCCATGGCTTGCTGGAGGTGTATCATGTACAGCGCCGTGTCCATGGCGGTCGGCTCCGGTATTCACTTTTGCGCTCGGCTGTGGTGCTTCCGCCTGCTCAGATTGGCCGGATTCTCCGCTGCGGTGTGCCTGGCTGTTTGGCGCATCCTAATTTGTACGGCAGGAGGGACGTCATTCCGCACGGCAGTGGGTCTGGATTGGTTAACTCCGCAGCGGTGGTGGGCGCATTTTGATGGCGGTTCACGTCGCACCGCGGAGGTCGGAAAATGGGCTGTGTTTGACCATTGTAATATGGCGGACGTGTGCACCGCTGCTCGCGGGTGGAAAAGAGCGTTTTCTCCCACTGCCAGCATCGCAGAGGTGCATCCGCCAGTCATCGTAATGGGCCCCTATGTTTGTGTGAAGGTATTACCTCCCCAGTTTCCCCTCCCTGCTGAGGTTGTGGTCCAGGACCCTGTTGGGCTGAGTTCCCTGTCTGTGGTTGCTGCTGCCACTTATGTTTCCAACTACCTGATCCCTGCTGCTGGGGTGCGGCAGCTGACAGACCTCCCTATGACTGAGTGTAAGGTGCATTCAGGTTTCCCAATGCTTAGCTTTTTGGCTGAGCGTTCGTAGGGTATTGTGGTGACTGGCCCTAGCTTATCAATCTCTGCTCATGGTATGCTTTAACCGGCATCTGTCCGCCAGGTGTCCAACCCTGTAGCAATAGTAGCATTCCCTAAAAACTGGTTGGTGCCAACCTACCTGGCCTCTGCTGCCATAGCTGGGTTGAAACCCTCTGGGGTTCTGCGGTACAGCTCCCTTTAAGACGGGTGCTATTTACACGCCTGTGGTCAACACTGCCCCCTCTCAGGTGGTGTTTTTCAGCTTGTCTCTCTGGGCTTGCCCTTGTTTAGGGATTGTTTTTTTGAGTTGCTTAATGGGGGATACATGTGACTGCCTGCCCGTCCCATACACGGCATTCCTCAATAAGCGGCTGGCGGGGACATTCCCTTGTGATGGATTTTTGCCTCCCTTACTGCAGCATTCTTTATGATAGCTATGCGTTCGAGTAATATATTCAACAGCGGAAAGGGGTCCCGAGGCATGGTGAGTGCACCACATGGCACCAGGCAGCGTTGTCTTTGCCACCCCCAGAAAAAAAGCGACATTGAGGACAATCTGTCATCAACATTTTGTATAAAATACAGATTGTAATAATTAACAGCACCAGAACATCACATAAATATTACACCAATCTCAACAAAAAACTCACAGAGAAAAAATGATGTCTTTGTCAAAAATCTCTTATACCACTCCTAGCGCATGCTATCCTGTGACCAGAAGAAGATCTGCCCGGTACACGGAACTAAGTGAGCCTGATAGTCTGCCAATATCACCTCCAGGACAAAGGTAATGGCAATAGTTTGCGGAAAAAAGGGAACTACGCAAGAACCAAAGGCCCCTCTCGGCCTTTAAGTCTCATACTATGTTAATTGATAAGGGGGTGCCATGGGGCTCTTGTTTAAGCCCTACTTTATTTAACATCTGCATTGCCCTCCTTACTACCATAGCCAGGTCCTTTGGTTTTGAGAATATATCATATGCTGATGATACACAGTTGATGATCTCCTTTGATAACAATGGGGAGCCTATTACGGAACAATTTTCCAATGGCATGAAGGCCATCACAGGTTGGATGGCTGCCACATGGGTACAATTAAATGCCAACAAAACAGAGATTATGTTATTCTGCAAAGCCCAAATATTCTGAACTCCAGACTGGTGGCCGTCTAATCTTGGCTCTGCCCCCTCAGCTAAGCAGGTAGTCAGAAATCTTGGTATAAAAATTGACGAGTCGCTTTCTATTAAAGACCATGTTGCTGCCAATAGTGGCATCTGTTTTTCAAATTATTTTTCCTGAAGAATGCTTTCCCTTTTCTTCCACCCTCATCCAGGAAAACTTTAGTCCAGGCCCTGATTATTAGTAAACTGGATTACGGTAATGTGTTGCTTGCCACTGCAAATGAGATGTTATTAGCGAAACTGCAAGTGGTCCAAAACCTGGCTGCCCGGCTTGTTTGCAATCTTCAACACTTGAGAAATGGTAACCTGCATGACTAGTGTAGATCAGTAGTGACATGGCAGGCAAGTGAGAAGGGGCAAAAGGAGTGTAACATCTTGGTCAGAGTTACAATCACAAGGCATCATCGTAGTTGTAGTCAGTTCAATGTCACTTTAGCAACACTTGAGAAATGGTAACCTGCATCATTATTATAGATCAGTTATATGGTAGACAAATGAAAAGGTGCCAAAGGAGTGTAGCATCTGGGTTAGAGTTGTAGTGACAGGGCCTCCTGGTATTAGTGGTAGCATCTCAATCTCTACTTACAAAAACTTGAGAAATGTTAACCTGCATGACTAGTGTAGATCAGTTGTGACATGGCAGACAAGTGAGAAGGGACAAAAGTAGTGTAGAATCTAATTCAGAGTTACAATCACAATGCCTCATGTTAGTTGTAGGCAGCTCAATGTCACTTTAGCAGCACTTCAGAAATGGTAACCTGCATGATTAGTGTAGATCAGTAGTGACATGGTAGACAAGAGAGAAGGGGCAAAAGAAGTGTAGCATCTGGGTTAGAGTTGTAGTGACAGGGCCTCATGTTAGTAGTGGTAGCTTCTCAATCTCTACTTACCAACACTTGAGAAATGGTAACCTGCATGACTAGTGTAGATCAGTAGTGACATGGGAAACGAGTGAGAAGAGGCAAAAGGAGTGTAGCATCTTGGTCAGAGCTAAAATCACCAGGCCTCATTGTAGTTGCAGTCTCTTCAATGTCAATTTAGTAATATTTGAGAAATGGTAACCTGCATCATTAGTGTAGATCAGTATGACAAGATGGACAAGTGAGAAGGGGCCAAAGGAATGTAGCATCAGGGTTAGAGTTGTAGTGACAGGGCCTCCTGTGGTAGTGGAGGCTTCTCAATCTCTACTATCCAACACTTGAGAAATGGTAACCTGCTTGTGTAGATCAGTAGTGACATGGGCAACGAGTGAGAAGAGGCAAAAGGAGGATAGCATCTTGGTCAGAGCTACAATCACAAGGCCTCATGGTAGTTGCTGTCTATTTAATGTCACTTTAGCAACATTTCAGAAATGGTAACCTGAATGACTACTGTGGATCAGTAGTGACATGGCAGACAAGTGAGAAGGGGCAAAAGGAGTCTGGCATCTAGGTTAGAGTTACAATCACAAGGTCTCATTATAGTTGTAGTTTCTTCAATTTCACTTTAGCAACACTTGAGAAATGGCACCCTGCATGACTAGTGTAGATCAGTAGTGGCATGGCAGACAAGTGAGAAGGGGAAAATGGACTGTAGCATCTTGGTCAGAGTTACAATCACAATGCCTCATGGGAGTTGTAGTCCGTTTAATGTCACTTTATCAACACTTGAGAAATGGTAGCCTGCATGACTAGTGTAGATCAGTAGTGACCTGGTAGATAAGTGAGAAGTGGCAAAAGGAGTGTAACATCTGGGTTAGAGTTGTAGTGACAGGGCCTCATGGTGGTAGAGGTAGCTTCTCTATCTTTACTTACCACAATTTGATAAATGGTAACCTACATGGCTAGTGTTGATCAGTAGTGACAAAGCCTCATGGTAGTTGTAGTCTATTCAATGTCACTTTAGCAACACTTGAGAAATGGGAACCTGCATGACTAGTGTAGATCAGTAGTGACACGGCAGACAAGTGAGAAGGGGGAAAAGGAGTGTAGCATCTTAGTCAGAGTTACAATCACAGTGCCTCATGGTAGTTGTTGTCAGTTTAATGTCACTTTAGCAACACTTGAAAAATGGTAACCTGCATGACTAGTGTAGATTAGTAGTGACATGGCAGACAAGTGAGATGGGGCAACAGGAGAGTAGCATATTGGTCAAATTTACAATCACAATGCCTCTTGGTACTTGTAGTCTCATCAATGGCACTTTAGCATCACCAGACAAATGGTTAGTGTACCATAGCTGTTGGCAACATTCATTTGGGATTTGGGATTTACATTTTAACCCATATCATGGTCCTGGATTGATATTTCGATGGTAATGCACTTACAGACAGCATTGCAACATGTGGCATATCATAGAGTTGGATACATGTGCTCTTATATGTAGCAATACACATTGCCACAGACGAAACAACATCTCAGATCCTTTGAGTATTGCATGTTAGGAAAGTAGATAGAGAAGACAATGGTAAAAGCAGACTTTAGAGATAACTGGACAATGTGATATTGGGGCAGTTATTGAAGTGTAACTTACTAGACTCCACTACCCCCTCTAGTCTTGTCAAACCCTTAGTATGCAGGATGGCCAAGATTTTCTGTTCCCAGGGAAAGAGTTGTAGTGGGGCACTGGGAGTGCCACCGCCAGTCCTCTGAGTTTCCAGGTGGTGGCTGTTGTATTTGGCATGTACTCT
Source organism: Calotriton arnoldi (assembly GCA_963921515.1). Classification (NCBI taxonomy): domain Eukaryota; kingdom Metazoa; phylum Chordata; class Amphibia; order Caudata; family Salamandridae; genus Calotriton; species Calotriton arnoldi. Next base: position 331,272 of record CAWUFW010011932.1, read on the forward strand.
CAGCCTGAGGTCATTCCACCAGTTCCTAATGTCGGCCTGTGTGCACACGGTGGTAAAAACAGCATTCATTCTGTTGAATATCTTGTTCCAAATTTCAGTTTTCCGACTGAGAGGAGTGTGCTGGACTTAAGGCCAAAAATATTTGCCTCTACTCTAATGATTTCATCCAGCATGACTGTCAACTCTTGCTCTGTGAAGCTTTTTTTTTTCGGAGGCCTGGTGAAAAAATAAAATGATGTGAGTCAGTATATGAATGAAAAAATAACAAGTGATAAAGGTGAAAAGATGCAAAAAAATTATTACAAGTGGTGGAGAGTGCTAAATGGGAAGAAGAAAAAAGGGGTGCCTTATCAGAAAATGCAGAAAATGCTGGTGCCTTTCTTGCTGTGTTACAGTTGTGAAGCAAAGGATACTGGTCAGGGATGGGGTGTGTTTTATAGTGCGATTTGCAGGCGTGTCCATTTGTCAAAGCACATCTGGTGTGTAGTTTTTAAATCCTTTCAATGGTCGCTATTGTGTTTTGTTTCGCATGAACTGTTAGCTAACCGCCATTTGTGCACCGCGCCTGGGAGACCGCGAGTACGACTGTGTAGTCATAATATGTACCGATGACATTGCAGACCACCGCGGTCCCACCTGGAAGTCCGCCGCGGCCGGCGTTTCAGACTGCACAACTCGTAATACAGCAGGCAGTAGATCGCCGGCCGAGCAGTGGCATAGATGAAGTGAATGTGGTTCTTGGGCGGTCAGACCACCAAACTCAAGTCATAATAAGGCCTAAAGTAATGTTTTTTGTTTGTTAATATTGAAAAAGTCAATGCCAATATGAAGAACGATACATTTATGTATAAAAACGAGATTGCATATTTATCAGCAAATTCACCTGTTGGGAACTCAACGTCAACCTCGACTCAGAAATACGTAGTCAGGCGGGCTCTGAGACCTAGTCCTGAGGTCACTGATTGACATGTCACAGGTAGGGCAATATATAGTCGAAAGACATACTCACAAACAGGAAATCCTAGATCAATCCCATAGATGGGTGTAGTGACAGCACAATGGTCCAGGGAGATTGACCCAATAATTCACAGCCATGGATGGAGGGGTGCAAGCGCTCCCAAAAACACCATAAAGTCAGATGCCCCATAAGTTAGGAACATATAGACAATTAGGACACAGAACACACAGTACATGCAGTACATGCAGTGATCACACGATCCTGGACATGTTACGCACTGGCTGATTTATGTCCAAACAAGGTCGAGGCTCACCTGGATTTCCCATCAAATAAATTAATTTACAACTCCAAAGGCAGCGGTTCACATTACTTACCATACAAGGATCAACGGAACTGTTAATGGCATTCAACGAATTGTATATAAACCCATCCCAGATCAATTGTAAGTTGAGACAGTCCTCAGACCTTATGCCTGTAACTGTTCTCCCGGCCACATTGATTAATTAGATAAACTGGTGCTGTTTTGCCAAATGCCTCTTGTCTCTTGTTTTTTTAATAGATATTTCATATTCAAGCAACAAATGGTGAGCCACCATCAGAGCTGATTTGTACCTCAAACACTACTTCAGTCAAAGGAAGGAGACCCTGCCCGGATGGATTCACATTTGCACATCAAGGAAGGTGAGCAGCCTTTAGAAAATTATTGGAAGGCCATCATTCCTGCAGGCCTTTCCAGATGACATTGAGGCTATAACTTGTCAAATTTCTAATGCTGTGATATCGGCCACTAATTCCTCTGCCTGGATATTTGACAGTCCTGGTAGATTAATGCCTAAGAAATACTGATGTATTGCTTCTTTGAAACTGTATATTTAGTCGCATGTAGCCTCTTATTATGCACAAGGAAGATTTTAGCAACCTCTTCTTTTTCAGAGGCCAGAACCCCCGACCTGAGTTCCTACAGTTCAGTAATTAATGCAGCTTCCTGCTTCACCCTAGATGAGCAAGCCAGAAATTTGCCCACCATCTGGCTTTCTTCATAAACCTGTTGATAAAACGTCCGCCAGCTGTTTATTTCTTCAGTAATAAAGAATTCCCTTAGCTCTTGTTTGGCGCTAGCCAGCTGTAGGTCCACGGCCATTCGCTTGGTCAGTGAACTTGCCTTCATCTGCACTGTGGTATCAACCGCAAGTTGGAGTTCAGAGATATGTTCCTTCCGCATTTTGGACTCAGCGGCCATAAAGGCCACCATCTGCTCGCAGATAGATGCCTTGAAGGCACCCCAAACAGAGAGAAGTATTGCAGTTCCGTTAGTAATCTGGTAAAACTATTTGATCCATTTTTTATTATATTTATCAGCCATTCCTGGTTAGAGAGAAGGAGGTGATCCATCTGCCACCTGGATCTTTCTCCCTCGCCTTGCTTCTAATCCTATCTTGACACTGATGGCTGAATGGTCCAAAAAATAGTTTGACTAGTGTGGATGTGTGGTGCACTCCTGGCTAGTAACTCTTCAACAAGTTTTTGTAAATTTTTAACCTATTTGTGCTACACTGAGACGTATGCTGTCAAGCATACATGGCCAAATAATAATTAGTAATCAAGTGGTTGAACTTGAATTCAGTGTGAAGTATACAATATAATATATCACAAAATCAACAGTATCATTAACATGATCATGCTACTTTCCATTATTTATTGTCTACATGTTTTACATGATTCTTCTTCTGGTTCAATTATATTTATACACATACACAAAATCCAATAACAAATTGCATAAACGTTTATGCAATTTGTTATTTGTCACTACTGAACTTCACTAGTCATGCAGCTTACCATTTCTCAGTGTTGCTAAAGTGACATTGAACTGACTACAACTACCATGAGGCCCTGTGACTGCAACTCTGACCAAGATGTTATAGTGAATGTGACACACTCACATTGCAGACATCCCAGGTCCTGTTGTGAGGTCAAAGAAACATCAGTATGGATGTGTTAGTGAAGTGAAACACACCTAATGTGCTACAGCTCTGTGGTGGACTCTCACACATCACCCACATGAAAAGAAAATATCAGTCAATGGAATCACATAGAATCAGTGTGAAAAACATACTAAGAACACTATGGAAACACTCTCTGCATGATAGCTCTTCCTCTATCAGGGGGAACCCTGGAAAGGCTGTGTCGCCGGGGCACAGTATATTTTGCACATGTCTGACAAACTCAATGTACACTGGACCTGGGAACCAAAGTATATCAGGGGCAAACACTAGAATAAGCAAGTGGCAGGCATGTGTAAGCAATGGGTAAGTGCAATTTATGAATTCAAACACAGCACTTACAGCATATGAAATGATATAGATGAAGAAGCTGTGCGGTACACACTGTAAAATGGACACATGTCCATGCAGAACTACACAAGGGTATGACAAGTTGAAACCCTCCATGTGTGGATATACAAATATCTATCTTCACCACACCTAACTAACCTACTTCACATGGAGAAATACAAGTTAAATGATGTTCACAGTAGCCAGGCCAAGCTGAAATACTTGCCACAAAATATGTCAGCCAATGCAATGTCTGCCCCATCTGGATGTCACCCACATAGACATCAAGCCAGAATTTACCCTTGTCCTGTCTAACTCCAGCACGAGCTCCAAGGTCACATCATACTAACCACTTCAACTGGATCAGCAATCAGGGATCAAACAAACACAACTGCCCTCACACAGCACTAACTACACAATAGCATAAAATAAATAGGATGGCATGACTAATGTATTCCAAACTGTAAAAGTGTTGAATGAATGGAACAGTTTGCCTTCTCCTGAGGTATACCATCACCGGTGCCATTTACAGGATGCACAAACTGCTGCTAATAGCACAGCAAACTAGATGCAAACTGTAGTAACACATTACAAAGTACATAGTAACTTCACAATGATATCAGAAAAAGTGGCAGGCCTCATATGTTTCTAACATAATGATGTGCTTTATTCAGAAGTACATAACACTGTTTTTCTAAATGTAAGGCCATTTGCCAGTCCACATTGGTGCTGGTAGGGGCAGGTGAATTCTTGGTTTGCCACCAAACTTGCCCACAGAACGCTGCCAGGGGAACCTCCCCAGGAAGGGCCATATAGTGGGCATTCCAGGAACCCCAAAAGATCTCAATTGGGAGGGGGTCTTGGGCTTGGAACGGGTGGACTTTGCCCTGGAAGAGTTTTCTTTTCATTTTGGGAGGTGTCTGTTTTTTTCTGCCATTTGGTTTTGGATTTGGGAGGGGTGGTTCTTGAGGTGGAAGGGATGGGTATGTGTATGGAAAAATGGGGCACTGGTTTGGGGAAGGTAGGGAGATGTCCAACACGGCAAAGTCCAAAGGAAAGAAAGTATTAGTCATGGGTAGAGGCTCTGGGATATTCATAAGTGGCTTCAGGTTGGGATGTAGAGGAAGTGGATGTTCATGGTGTAGGTGGCGCTGTTGTTTGTTGAGGTGTGTGTTGTGTAAGTGAGTGTGGGTGTCTCCCTTTAGTGTGTGTATATGTAGTGGATGTACAGGGTATGGGGGATAAGGTAGAGGTATCTGGGTGTGTAGGTTGTGCGTGTGATGATGGTGGGAGTTGATGGGTGTGTGGGTGCATGTGTGCTGTCTGTGCTGATGGTGGGTGGTGTTGTTGGGAATGTGTGGGTGCAGGTGTGCGTTGAGTGCCAAGGTGTGGGGAGGTGATGGGTCAGCTGGAGTTGCTCTGCTCCCAGGGCCAATGCTGGTGGGGTCTGTGGGGATGTAGGTTGAGAGTGTGTGCTGTGTGGATGTGTCTTTAATATGTTTAGGCTGTGTGTGTCTGTATGTGCAGCATAGGTCTGTTTGGGTGGGTGCAAGCACAGGTGTGTGTGTGCTTGGGACTGGCAGGGTAATAGTGTATTTGGATGAGGCTGGGGTAGAGGAAGGATATGGTGCAGAAGGCTGGGGTGGGAGTAAGGCTGCTGTCAGTGAGGAAGCCATAGCCTGAAATGATGTCTGTAGGGCAGACATACCACAGTGAATGCCTTCCAGGTAGGCAACCATCTGAGTCCGTTGGCTGCCCAGGCATTCAGTAGTGCAGTCTGCCCAACAGAGATCTGTCTCAGGAGGTCAATAGCCTCCTCACTCAGGTCATCTGGGGGCACATGGACAGGGGGTGAGGTACCTGGAACTGAGGAAACTGCTCCCTCTTAGGGGAGCTAGCCTAAACAACTGGGTGGTGAGCAGCAGGGAGGGCGGTAATGGAACAGGGGTGGTGTACAATGATGGCATCACACCAGGATGGCTGGGGTCCATCACCACCACCACAGAATGGCCACTGGAGTCCCACTCTGTGGATGAGGAGGTTGAGGCTGGGTCCTCCGTGGTACTCCTCTCACCCTCCTGGCCACTGGGTTCATCCGTATCACCGTCATGACCAGACCCACTTTGGCCAACTGCTTCCCCAACGACCTGGGCCCTGTCTCCTCCACTTGCCTGGGTAGATGCTGAAATGATATATGAGTTTGGTCAATCCCAACTGCGTAGACACCCAGGAGGAACAGCTCATTACAAATAACACAACAAATGTGCATGTATCACACCACCTACTAGGATGGATAAATTGTCTATAACATTAGCATTAGCACATGCATGAATGCAACATGAGTGGTCGGCAGTTGCACACAATGATGTCTGGACCACAGTCTGCTACAATTGCATGAGTTACCTTCTCTCCACTCCATCATCATGTATGTAGCAAGATATAACATCATGCTGTATACTTCTGCCCTTTTAACATACAACATTGACCGGGTGACATCAACTAGCATGCACACAAGGCCCTGCTATAGCAACTACTCATATTCCTAAACCCACCTCATGATGAACTGATGGACACCTGATACAGCTATCTTCCTGCAGTATGTGTAGTACTAAGAACGGTGTGTCATGTAAGTGCCCATTCCACACTGTTCACACTGAAAATTCTTCTTTTGTCCTCTGTCACAACACTCTCTACAAAGGTGAAACTGCATACCTTTGCTATGTATCACATGTCTCACACAAAATTAGAATTGAGACAATGTGGCTGAAAGCTGGGTGAGATGTCACCTAAATGTCTACTCATACCTCAACGGCATAGAACATCACATTGTGAGACAGTACCGTAAGTACTCCGAACATGTATGTAATTGCTTCATCCTTTGGAACAGAGTTATTACATTAAGCAATGTATTTAGGTATAGTGACCCACCCTCTCTTGTCTACACACTCCTGTCTGTGATGACACATTACATGTATGCACATCACCATTCAAAAATGTCCTTGACACATTGGCCAACACACACAATTGTGATGGACACAGACTTCAAACTATGTAGACCTATAGATCTTATAGCAAACACTTGTACATATGATAGTACAACACAGACATGTTACACATGCCAACCAGGCCTGCACATGCAATGACTCTTCATTTGTGTTTGTCATCAGTCAACCTCCATGTTGATGTGGTCATAGTTGCCTATAATAATGAATAAATGGTTAGGCATGATTCAGAATAGGCAGCACAATACTCATCCCCTCCTGGCTGCTGCCCATCAAGCTCCAGGTAGGCCACCGCTAGGATGCGGGCCATTAGAGATGTCAGTGTCCGGTGAGCGCCCATACCATGTGGGGAGGACTTCCCCAGCTGGACCTCCACGAATATCCAGGTCCAGCCTCTCAGCTCCTCCTACCTCTTCCTGCAGTGGACGCTGCACCAGTGATAGTCCGCCAGGGACCACACTTTCCAGGCGATGGCTTTCCACAATCCCTGCTTCTTCTAGGCATTGACCTGAATTATTGCAATAGATGAAGAGACTGAGTGGACATGCAAGACTAAGGCCATATTTCTGGCTGATCAAGAAGTTGTAGACACCTATTATGACCATGAATATATTATCACTACCCCAAATGTGTAGACTCCCATGATGAACATACACACTGACTTGATACCACAATACACTAGTCATCTGATGACTTCACCCAACACAGGTCAGGTCCTCTACTGACTGTGCCAGCCTACTTACATCATGTAGCCCAGGGCCATAACACATGTACTGTAAATGTAGTCAAGATGTACCACAACACACCATTGGAAGCACATGACAGCTAAAGGAGATGTGCATGACTGTACAGACACTATCACACCCCAGACATGTTACTCTGTCCATGCTGCTCAAAACATGACTGTTACAACTAATTGTAATACATCCCAAAACATGGGTCACCATTGAAGGTCTGCCATGTGTCGCATTGTGTGCTTACAATCTGGAAATTGGTGGTCATGTGAACAACTCAATGTAAAATAGTACTACGTTTGATTGAGTATTAGGTGATATCCTGCCAGCAAAGGATAGTCATTTGGCCCCTGGTGATGCAGTGATGGATTTTACTGCTGTACTCACCAACTATCTGCACTGTACATGTGTCAATAGTGCAATATGCCCGCACAACTCAAGCCCTAATCATGGGACAGTTACAACAGACTTGTGGTAGTGAGGGCCCTGTCGTACGGCAGTGAAACATATTGACAGTGTGGGTAAATGGCAAGTAGACTCATGTTGTGTCAGGTACAATACTATAGGTAGCATATGTAAGATGTAATAGGCCAATAAATTGTTCAGAAAAACAAATTTGAGCACTATAGAAGTGACGTAGGGAAATAATAGGAATACATTTTGTAGACACATGTACACAAGTATAAAATCCTTAACCCCCATACAAACATTTCCGGTAAGGGATAGTTTTAAACATATGTAAGTAGTGGACCAGCCTAGGCTAATCCATGGATGTGCTGAAAAAGATAATTGTGTGTTCTGCAGAAATAGTGCACATTAGTTTTAGGAAATACACAAAAAATGTTGTATGGTCAATTTAGCTGCCATGAAACACATGAATAAATTATATTTCTTCGTATATTCAAACTTGACAGGACATCAATAATTAGTATAGATGTCATATAAAAGGTTACCACATCTTTATCTGTTAAACAAACACAACTAGAGGACGACAGTAGAAATTGCGTTTGCATTGTCATGGAGCATTGTGTAAATAAGGGTGGATTCTGCCTTAGCTGAAGCCTGTTGAGAATATGTGAAAGTCAGATAGGTTGGGCTGGGCCCATTGATGTAGAAGAAGAGATAATGGAGAAAAACAAAAATATTTTTCTATGTTCTCTCACCCTTATTCTGAAAACTAAAAGAAAGACTCAAAAGAGGGAGCTTCTGCTAAACATGGACATGTGCACAATTCTTGGAAACATGTACATGTTTTGGCAACATCTTATCAGCCCGGCTTGCTATTTGTGTCATGTAGGAATTTGTAACCCCTGTTTGTTTTTGGCTTTTTCAGTATATTTACTGCTGTGTGTAATCCAGATCTTTGAACTTCAAATTTTGCTCTCTTTTTGAGACTGGCTGATTTTCTCAATTAATTGATTGATTAAAACCATATTATGGTGTAAAATTGTTCTAAACCTGCTACACCAACTTTTATACACTGCCAGAGACAACATGTTCTTCCAAATATGCCAGAATTCATTTGTAATGTACATGCAGACCTGTACCAAGTGCCAGCAGCAATCATCAAGCCCCACCTTTAAGGTAATAGCTTCCATTATACCCTGACCACAAGCACCCTTTAAGGAACTGCACATTGACTACATTGATATGATTGACAGATGCAATCATTATCGCTATCTCATAGTTGTATTCTGCCCATTCTTAAAAAGCTAAACATTGTGTTCACTTTGATTTCAAGTCTGCTGCTAATTTTCTGGTCTGCGAGGTAAATACCCCAATAGGATGTTCTTGAGTAGGACCAGGTACTACTTTGGCAACCACGTCCTCAGTAATATCTTTTCCCACCTCACCACACTGTTAGTAATAACGCACAACGTTGTCAACTTATCATCTCCAAGGACCGCCTCCTAAAAACAAAATCTTTCAGTAGAACTGTTCACCTTAAGAAACACCTCAAGGCCAGATTATCATTTGACTCCACATCCGATTGTGCCAGGGACAGTAATGAATATATCTGTGCCACTAAGTATACATAGGTTGCAGTTTCAGAGTGTGCCTGAAGTAGTGCAAACTGAAATGTCTGCCTACATGTCTAATCTAACAAAGCAGCAAAGTTCTTCTCTAAACACGTGTAGCTGATGCACGCTAAGACACAGATACCCTTGCCATTGGGAACTACAATTAACATAGAGAAACTTTCACAAGTGAAAGACTCCTAAGTTCCAAGGACCCTTTCCTGTAATAGACAGTGCAGCTACTACAATGAAAGTCCACTGTCACAAACCATGGATTCACCTCAGTACAATTTGCCTGTCCCCAGCTCTTCTATCTATTCCGTTCGGACACCAAGCTGGAAAAAGAGGGGGGAGAACAGGAGAAGCAACTGGAGTAAGGCATTCCTCTATCATTCGAACAATAGACAAAACTTCTTTCAAGTCATGTATTTCTTGTTTGTTTTTCCTTCTTGGTGTACCAATACTGCTATTCTTAGCCCTAGTGGAGTTTTATACCTTTGATCCTACATCAACTATTACACGCATGTGCAGAACTATTGATAATGATACTGACAATCACCATCTCCACATTGCTTTAATGGAGAATATGTGTTACCAGCACATGCATAGTGTAGGCACATCCACGTCCAACACCAGCTGCTATGTATACTCCCTCATCCCCCATGCTGCTGCAATGGACATATTGCATCTCCCTAAAGAGGTATCACAAATATTACATGCTGTCTCCTGCACCTCTTTTTATGCTTAATAAAAGCACAGCTACAACCAACTCATGTTAGCCCTGTAAAGGCACGAGTTAATACAACTAGATTTGACACCACCCCTGAAGTCCTACAAGTCCTAAAAGAAAAACAAGGGATAATGGAAGAGCTATTAAGAATGATATGTGTGTCTAGCTCGTCTGGTGTGAAGGTTAAGGGCCTTCTTACATGCTTGGCCTGCCATGGTTGCTCCCAGAGGTGTCACACAGCAACTGACGTAGAGGAGTTGTTTATTCTAGCAGTGTTAGTAGGCAAGTGACTTCGTTTTCAAATCGCATTGTACATGTACGCTGTCATGAGCATAGACTTACGCAGCCATTGGGCCACACTGACCACATTCCCCTAGCGTATGGCTGAGGCCGCCATCGAGTGGACCGCCCAAATTGCATTCGACGACCGTCAGCAGCGGAACGTTGCATTTGTCCCATATGCGAGGTCAGGCTTCTGCCATTTTAGGCCTTGTATAGACAGTTTCTTTTCTGTATTTTAGCGTTTCTGAAGGCTGTATTTGTAACTGTTAAGTGCGTCACCACCACCACAAATGAGGGCAAACCTGTTCAAATTTGTAAGGCTTCATTCCCATGTCATGTCCAGCACGAAACTTCATCTTTGTAGTGCATTAGTGTGCACATAGGCAAAATGTGGGCGGTGCACTGTACACTGAGATTGGTGGTAATACATGTAATGCTACCCTCACTATAGTGGCAATTTGAACTCTTTGATTTGATGATGTGCACAGTTATGTTACAGACCTGAGAAGGCCAGCTTGGAGATGACAGTTGAATGTTCAAGATCTGCCAATGATGATGTAAAATGTGTAGTGCTTCATAAAGTATTGCTGTTCAGACACATGACTTTAACCTCACTCTTCACATATGTTTCTCTGCACACTATGACCACAATATATTTATGTGTTACTCCTTCCACAGGTAACATAGGAGAGGGAGGAGAAGCCTGCCTCCAGTATACCACCAATTTCCAGACCTACACACCATGGAAGAATGACATATCATCCAGAAGTTCCATTTAAATAGACAAACAACCCGGTCTCTACGTCATCAATTAGACCCTGACCTCCTACCTCACCTTAATAATCCACTAGTGCATCTCATGTCAGTTTTGCATTTTCTGGCCGCAGGCTCATTTTAATTCACTGTTGCCATTTCAGGTGGATTGTCACAACTTATGTTCAGTCGAGTGCTCACATAGGTGCTCGCAGCACTTTTGAGACACGTGGGCAGCTACATCCAGTTCCCCAGATGTGAGGATTTAGCCACTGTGAAGGAAGATTTCTATGGATTTGGTCACATCCTGCATGTAATTGGATCAATTGATGGCACCCGTATTGTCTTAGAACCACCACACAGCAGAGTGCAAGTCTACCGGAACAGGAAGCACTTCCATTCTATCAAAGTGCAAATTGTCTGCTTAACAGATTTGTACATCTCAACCATCTGTGCCTGGTTCCCAGGGTATGCACATGATGCCTTCATACTGCAGAACAGCACCATACCCCAGTTGATGTCACAACTACTACCGTAGAGGGCTTGGCTTGTAGGTAAGTGTGATCTGTCCTAACTTTGTGTGGGGAATGTGAGGTAGCATGATTTTAAAGTGTGTAACTAAATGTTGCCCTTCTGTCTAACTTCTATTTGGGAGACTCAGTGTATCCCAACCGGCCATGGTTGTTGGCACCGCTGTGGAATCCTTCAACGTTTGGACAAGACTGCAGGAGCCCTCCTTTGCTCACCCAGCAAGGTGTGGGAGATCACTGTGGCCTGCTGCATACTCCACAACCCTGTGACGGAACATCCCTTACATCGCAGACAATGCAGGACATGAAGACCCACCAGCCAGGGAGCCTGATATGTCAAATGAAGATGATTATAGCGGTGAAGAGGAAGGAGCTGATTTGTGTCAGGATCTCATCCAGAAATACTTCTCCTGAGTGTAAGTATGGTTTGAGATGTGATGGCTTTGACTATTCTTGCAACTCTTGTAGGATGGTAATGCTACATACTAGGAATATATGGGTCTGGAAATATCTGGGGAAAGGTCTTTGCATTATAAGTGTACTGTTATTCAGCTGTAACTGTTGTCTGGGACTCTAGAATTTGACAATGTGATGTGTGTCATATGTATGTTTTCTCAGCTAATCTCTCTGTGTTGGTCTGTTTTACGTACCCTCACCATGTCATCTTCATTTGGACATTTCAAAGTTTTGACATTAGCAGGTATATGATGCTGTTCAGATGTACGAAGTGGACATGCATTGTTCTTGGGAATGTCTGTCATAGAGTTTGAGTGTACATAGCTAGTACCAAGACAGCTTGCACAGCGATTGAATGGAAGTTACATGGCTTCCATTGAACTTGGTCCTTGTGGTGCATTGGTCCTAATGCAATATGTGTGTCATCATGTGATCCAACACAATATCGTGGTGTGCCCAATTCATGCTACCCTGCCTTCACATTGACAAATTCCTCATTGTCTATGAACTGGATGTAGCTGTTAATGTATCGCCTCATTGCAGGCCAAAGTGCTTGTAGCACATCACTGACATTTATTTATTACATTTCACAAGATGCAAGCAATACTGGATTAAAATGAGTCTGTGGTCAGACATGTGTCAGTTTATTTGATGTAGGATTCCTTTTGTGAGTTCGGCAATATGGCTCCAACTGATGATGTAAACCTATTTTATTGTTGCCTATTCTATGGGATATTGTCAGATGTATCCCCTCCTTCCATGCTGTGAAAGTCTGCAAGTGATTCTGTGATTATTGGCCCAGAATAACTGAGTCATGTATGATTTGCTATGTGTCTGACATCATATCAGCCTATAATTTGAACAATGGAATAAAGATGTTCTCAGCCCAGACACTTGTATGTATGCGTTGTTGTAACATGGTAGTGATCCTGAGTTGCACATTATTTACATACACCATATTCAAACGTCCAGAAGTCCCTAGTTTTGGCATTGCAAAATTCAGCTGCTTGTACATTCACATTGTCATATGTGAGAATTACAACAGGAGCCAATGCTTTAGTGCCAGGTGTTTTTCATGAAGTGAACAAGGTGAAGATAAAGAAATTGACCAAAAATTAAACAGTGCAAACAAAAAGTGAAGTCTTCAGTAATGGTAGTAGAGTCCCAATGGTCAGAAGTACTAAGCCCAACATACTCCTCCCATCAAATATGGAAAAGTGGGCAGGAATAGTACAACAAAGTGAATGTGTAGCACACACAGGAGGACATTAGGGTTGAGGTCTCTTACAGGTGGTGGTGGTTGTCTTGCTAATCTGAGTAACCCCGGGCAGAGTTGGCAGAGTGCCACTACGCAGAGTTCTATGGAGTTGGGAAAAAAACTCTGCTCCCCTCCCCGCCTCCACCCCCTAATAAAAAATATAAATAAATAAATTATAAAAGAAGAAAACACTTACCTCTTCTGTGGCGTCTCTGGGCTGCCCTCCTCCTCGCCGTGGTCTCTCTCGCAGTCTCCTCGTCCACATACATCTCATGCGCAGTCCTACCAAGACGTACGTCCGACATAGGGGTTTGGGTGGATGAGGAGACGGCAAGAGAGACCATGGCGAGGAGGAGAAGGGCAGCCCGGAGACGCCACAGTCACTACTGATCAACACTCATCATGGACTGCACAATGTACAGACAATGCTCCACTCAGACATTAGTGGCAAGTGAGAAGGGGCAAATGAAGTGTAGTATCTGGGTTAGAGTTGTAGTGACAAGACCTTGTGGTAGTAGTGGTAGCTTCTCTATCTCTACTTACCAACACTTGAGAAATGGTAACCTGCATGATTTGTGTAGATCAGTAGTGACATGGCAGACAAGTGAAAAGAAGCAAAAGGAGTGTAGCATCTTGGTCACAGTTACAATCACAAGGCCTCATGGGAGTTGTTTGTCTCTTCAATGTCACTTTAGCAACACTTGAGAAATGGTAACCTGCATGACTAGTGTAGATCAGTAGTTACATGGTAGACAAGTGTGAAGGGGCAAAAGGAGTGTGGCATCTTGGTTAGAGTTACAATCAAGTGAGAAAGGGCAAAAGGAGTGTGGCATCTTGCTTAGAGTTACAATCAAGTGAAAAAGGGCAAAAGCTATGTATGACAGACATTAATAGGTATGATATCGATGAGGAGGTGGTGTGTTTTGGATCACAAATTAATGCACATATCACTATTACTTTAAATAATTTGCTAACACATGTCCATTTGTGTACAGTGTGCCTATGCAGAACCACTGTTGTGGCCTTGGAGGGCATCTAATAGATGTGTTTCGGATGATTTTTAAGAAACAATCCCAGACAGGATCCCTGCATGGTTGTGTGATAGAACCATGAGTGGATAAACCACGTGTGCATCTACCACGCAATCTAAACAACGAATGCATCTTAACCACGCACTCCTTTGCCGCGCATGCCTTTACCCTGTAATTTCATGGTAAAGACATCCTTTTGCGCTTTTCAACCATAAGTAAATGTTTTTCAGGAGTCTATCAGGCATTGCAATTCAGGCAAACTAACAACAAGTTGAAAAAAAAAAGCCAAATCATTGCTTTCAGGGTCTCGGCCTTGCATCGGTACGGATTCATAACTTTTAGATTCTCCCAAAGCTTTCCGAAAGTATTCTGAGAAAGAAAACTTGTTTGGTTGTAGGTGTTTATGCGCAGTCAAAGAAAATCTAAAAATTCGGCCTGTAACTATTATCAGAAGTTTACTACTTAAAACTTGGTGAACCCTTCCTAACTATGACCATTTCCTGCTGTAGGATTTCCCATCGAGATTTAATGGAGCAAAAAATGATATGAAAGGCTGCACACTCCCACAAACAATAGTAGATGCCATGGGGGTCAGTCTGGACAGTACTGGGAAGGAGGGCTATGAAAGAGTGATGGATAGATTGTAGCTAGGCCAAGAAAGACTAGAATCAGGCGGACAGGCCATGCATGAAAACACTGGGTGGGTTTGGTTCATTGTATGGGCTAGCTGAGAATCGGTGTGTGGTGTCGGGGGCTCAGGAATGGGGACGAGGTGAACCGCTGCCAAGCTACACCAGTCCTCTGTTGCACTGAGGGCCTTTACATCTCATCTTGAGGACTGCTGACACTGTCCCTAGTATTTTATAAACAGGGCCGGCAATAGGGCTTGTGGCGCCTCATGCAACAATCTTTTTTGCCACCTCCTCCTCGGATTCCCTCAATACCATCCAGCAAAAGTACCCCTCATCTCTCCATAGCCCCTTTTTCATATACATTTAATTTGTTTTAAAGTGCTGGGAAAGGCTGGCATTACTAATCTATTCAGCTATCCACATAAAATACTGATCTGTTCTGTGCAGCAGGCATATTAACCCTCTGTGCTACTGTATGGTGAATCAAAACTGCCACTAAACAAAACTCTGATCTCTCTCTACAAGGAACATTAATCACAAGAGTTATCTTGACATTTTTTTGCTGCCTGAAAGCTGGACTCATCGGGAACTCTGCAGGCAGGTGCTTTTAAACTGTAGGTTATTTGTAAACACAGTGCCTCTCCTGCTGTCAGTGCCCCCCCGATCCCCAGGTCATCGCCCAGTGCGGCCGCAGAGGTCGCACTACCTTATTTCGACCCCACTTATAAACCTAGGAGTAGCTAGGCTCTTTTTATGATCACTAACAGCCAAAATGGAAAGCTGCAATAGTTACAGATGGAAGAAGCGCCCTTGTAAGTTAGAATAATGTCTTTGTATTAGGAGTTAGGCAAGAAGAGAAGAGGATACATCATGAGCTAAGGCCGATAAGGAGAACTGTAGAATTTTCAAACCGGAGAAGTCCTGGGAATAAAGGTCACCATGTTACTGTTGAGGAACATCGCCGTCCTGTGGAAAAGTACCTATGAGAACGTGGTCAGAGTGGATGGCGCGACTTGCAAGGAATCTTGAGAAGATACCTGTAATATTGAGACGTAGCAAGTAGGGAAAGCGCCCACTTCTTCCCTGCCTTGGGAGAGAAAGCATCTCAGAACAAGCTCTGTCTCAATAGCTTTATGCTATTCCACCCATTGATGGTGGAGAGACCTTTCTATTCCTTTCCCTGAGAATGCTTAAGTAGGAATGTCACTGTGGTGCTAGTGTAAGGTTAGATTGATGCTTAATATTCATCAACCCTCCATGCAGGGGAATTTGGACTCATGCTTTGTGACCCTCTGCATTCTATTTCTCGAGTTAATTGTCTTGTGCATGTTGCACTGACTCTACTTCATTCGCAGATTTGGCCTAATGTTGATTTCAATGTATTTCTATACCCTCATCCTGAGATGTCTTTATGTCCAGTTGTTTTGGCTTTGTAATACATTGATTAACCTTACATAGTGGTCTGTGATTACTATGTGTCCAGAGAATTCCCTATTGAACTTATTGACGTTAACAACGATTTTCTCGCGTCTACACTTATATGCTGCTAAAAAGAACCATCGAGTTGTGACTCTAGAACAGATCTAGAACTTCTGGGCCCGGGTCTTTCACATGAAAGTGTTGTGATATGACATAACGTGCAGGCACAACAAATCAAATAAATACTTGGAATTGATTTAAACATTTATTAGAATTGATTTAAACATGTATGCAAAACTGGGATCATTACATTATTATTACAGACCCTAAATCATTTTAACAGCAATGAGAAACAGATAAATATTTAAAGCGGTGTCTGTCTTAGCATCCCATTGCGCGCTTTATTTTTTACCTCCTTGTCCATAACTCAAGGTATGTTCTTCCTTACACTGCACTATTTCTTTCGGTTTTTCGAAAATATGTATGAGCGTAGTCGTTTAGAAATATATTTGTCCTGTCAAAATGATAAATTCTTCAGTTTTAATAATGGGC
The DNA here is from genome assembly GCA_963921515.1 of Calotriton arnoldi. Classification (NCBI taxonomy): domain Eukaryota; kingdom Metazoa; phylum Chordata; class Amphibia; order Caudata; family Salamandridae; genus Calotriton; species Calotriton arnoldi. The sequence goes on from CAWUFW010011932.1 coordinate 347,957, forward strand.
TTCATGCGAGTGTCTATTTAGATGAAGCTATTATTGCACCAAACGAGGCCAAGCGTTAAGAGGTTTGTTTTCTTGTTCTAATTATGGTAATCTGTAATAGTCTAATCACAATCCATGCATGCTGTGCTTCAGCTGCAATTGGACATTTCCAAGGGAAACTCAGATTTCGTGTATTTTTCCTATTAGCAGAGTGCACTTTTTTCCTTGGACCAATAGACATTTCTGCAACTTGCTTTAGTAGCAGAAATATACTACTTGCAACTAAAACTGCTTTGTTCCCCTCATCGCATGTTTATTTATTATTATTTGAGTTATTTAGATTACGTTTTAACATAGCATTGACCTACACAAATCTAAAATTAGCCGTACAAAAGTGAAAAAGTTTAATTTATTTTGCCCTTAGCATTTTGAAGAAAAAAGCAGGGCAAGGAAGACTTACTTGCTGGGAACAATTGTTTCTGTATGTTGCTAAATGCAATGTCTTTTCTTCCCTGGAGCTACACATTTTCAGTGGTAAGCATTTAAAACAAGAATTGGCAAAGCCTTGCCTGGGAGTCCTATTGACTTTGGCAATGATTTATAGCCATGCTGTAAAACAGCATGACTGATGGGCAGTATGGCTGAAAATATAGAAGAAGTGCCCCACGGATGTGGATGCGTGCACATAAAAAGAAGCGAGTATTTTTATCAAACTAAGATGGACTGGCTTATAAAAAGTTGCACAAATGTGTTGATTTCATCTCGTGGTAATGTGCTTTTCTAAAAAAAACACACATATGGGAGAGTGATTTGGTGCAGGGAGTGGATGGGGCATGAAGTAGAACCGAGGAGTGGGTTGGGACGGGTAGCGGATGGTTGATGAGGCAACAGGATAGAGATGGATACTGGTGGGGGAGAGAAGGATAAGTGAGAGAAAAGAATGGGGAAGCACATGGACAATAAGGGTGGTGGGTTTCAGAAGCACACAGGCAATGCTGGGTAAGTGAGCGCCGATGGCGACAAAATGAACAACTCCATGCTTCAGTGGAGGACCGCACCCTAGAAAGGAAGTAAAACCCACAGAAGCTGACGAATTAGAAGCAAGCAAATGAGAGTGACAATAAAGCCAACCAATGGTGAGCAATGGGCCAGCTCTAAGCCCACGGTAACCTAACAATAAATCTCATACACTGTCTTGAGTTAGACCTAAGAGTTCCACTTCCACCTAGTAATAGATTTTTTTAGGATTGCAGGACCCTGATTATGAGGCTGATATGAATGTGAAACACCTAGCACTTGCCATGTTTCTCGTGGTGTATTGTATTATCAGAAGGCAGGCGGACTATGTCAAATTTCTAGCTATACAGCCTGGGACCATAGTTATGTAAGTGCTTTGATATTCAACAGTCGTTTGCATCCCCTTCTGCACCCTCAAGGCTCTTCTCTATTTCAGCATCTGCTACCCCCTTTGTAATACTGATTGCGCTAGAACACATATTGTACCAGAACAATCCGAAGGAGGTGTTCCCTCATTTTTAAAGGGACATCACCCTATGTAAAGACGGGAGCACTGCTGCCCCTGTTCCTGTACTGAACTGCTGATGCCACGAATGAGCAGGGAAGCTGCCAGAGGACGCACTGACTGTGCTCATAAAGGAAGCTACAAATAGTTAGTGTGCCTGTACAGGGGCACCACTTGGTAGGAGGAATGGGGCCCCACGGATCATTAAGATTATTCCTCACAGGGAGATTCAATCACATTCAGCATCTGCTTATGACAGGGCTTTAAGGTAGATAAAATGTGGGGGAGGGGGTGCAAAAAGGGACATGGCTTAAAGAGCATGACTAGGAATCCCTTCCAAGAGGCATGGCCAATGTCATTACAGGCCTATCATAAATAGGTAAACTAAAATCTTGTGCTTCCCATAACATGCCACCTCTCAGTATTTTGGTGCCTCTCTTAGTGGTGTTATGCAAAATGATGCGCTATGCCCTGCTGAATGTGTTGAAGGGCCTTGAGACCCCCTTATACCATAGGTATTCATATCTCTAATGCTGAATGAGGCTTCCTGAAGGGTGGTCCCCCACACTATAGGGGCTGCAAGGGCCATCACTATGTCCCTGGCCTCTCTGTGATCTTTCTTTTATTCCATACAAACATATCACAAAATAAAGGGCACATGCCCAAAAGAAGCTAGACCTGTTGGCACTATCAAATAAATGAGTAACTACACTTATTTTGTTGTGAATAATTAGACTGGAAAATGTTTCATTTATGAAATTATGAGCTTGTTCAATATTTACTAAGGTTTATGGAAGGGGTGTTTGGAGTGCCTCAATCACTTTTGTTCTCCTCTTCATGTCAATTTCTTCTGTAGTCTCTCAATTAGACACTCATCCTCTTTTTTCCTGATATCGTTTTGAAAACCTTCATTTGTATATCTCACAGATCATCTCTTTCCTCTTCAGCAGCATCTTTTCACTATCTCCAGTATGTGCTTCCTTGAATTTCTATGTGCTTCCTTGAATTTCCTAAACCTCAGCATACTCCTAGGCATACAATGCACCCACTAAGCTGTAAGACCTGCATTTTCTTTTACTTTCACCCTTTCAATATTCTGACAGATGTGTACCAGTTTCATACACTTTCGCTGAGATCACATTTACAATTTGTACATTTGTGATCAGCGGTCTGTGTGCTCAGCAGAGACGTCAAGGACTGGTTCAGCATGTATTTAAAAACCCTTTATGAATCACAGACGGGGACAGTGAGACAATAACACTGCCTTCAACCTGAACTCCAGAGTTCTCAGTCTGGCCCATTATAAACACCCTCCCACAACCTAAACTCAATTAGACACTCAAAGGCAATTCTTTTTTTTAATAAGATTTTATTGGGTGTATAAAAGCAGCAGTACAACTGTACAACCGTCTCAACCATGGCAGCATGAAGGTCGGAAGTACTGACATCAATGACAGTAAGAATTTAATTTGCTGTGGGATAAGGCCACATAAGAATCTGTGTTTCTAACCAGAAAGACAAATAATAATATTAATAACAAGCATTGCATAGGCCTAACATGTGCAGCTCCCAGATTTTAGCGTGTGTCATATCAGTATGACCCAACAATACTGTGGCACATAATACCACGGTGCATAATAAGCAACCAGCATGTTAAATGTATGTAAGTAAAAAAGGAGCGGGGGATGGGATGCTTGGGGTTGTCAAAGAAGGAGGGTAGCGGGATCTTGGTCAACATTGCAACCACTCTCCTGCTGTGAGGTGGGGAGGGGTAAGTCATGACATATAAAGTTTAAAGGGACACCTCTTCAGTTCTAAATGAGGGAAACCAAATGTTGGTGAATAAGTCTACTTTGTCCTGGAGCCGAAATATGATATGTTCATTGTAGGAAACTAGGATGTGCTTCTTATGGTTACCCCCACATTTTTGCTTGATGTTGCACTATTTTTGTCTAGTCTGACTGGGATCCTGCTAAACAGGACCCCAGTCTACCTGCTTTCTCCTCTAAATTGTCACACATGTACTTTGGGACACTCCAGATTGGATACTGGGGTACCCTTATAAGTCCCTAGAATATGGTACCCATGTACCCAGGGCATAGGTACCCCAGAGGCATCCCATGGGCTGAAGCATGTATTATGCCACCCATGAGAGGCCATGCAAAATGGAACTCCAGGTCTGCTACAGCAGCCTGTGTAAGATGGTGCTTGCACCACTTAATTTATATATAGGTTAACTATATCTATAGGTCACTACACTTAAAACTTATAAGTCACCCCTATAGCAGGCCTTATCAATCCTGAAGGCAGGGTGCAGGGTTTTCAGTGAGCCTTCGCAGACCATTCTCCCGGGTTGTCTGTGACTCAGCCGGACATATAGGTAGAGGTGCATTATAACCTCGCGGTAAATGCTATCTCGAAAACGGCTGCATAGAAACATATTGTGTTTGGTATCAAACACCTTGGAATCATATACACACCGGTAACCGGTGTGGGAGGTATGATTCCACCCTTCTGAAGCGAGCTTCATGGGGTCACTAGTCTATCCAGTGCCAGCCTTCTCGACCCGGTCAGCACAAAATGGATGCTGCCGACCAGAGACACACTTCTGGCCTCCTGCTGCTGAGCCAAGCTTGAGCAGGGGAAGGCAGCACAATAGGCATCCTGTCACAGGGAGGTGTGACCACCTGCCAGACAGGATTTAATGTATTGGGGCTGGGTGGGTGCCCTCTGAGAGTGCCTGAAAGTCTGCACCCGGGACACATTTGGTGTCCCTGTGCATAGTCCAGCTCAACCCAGTTCTGGGAGCCATTGGCTCCTGCTCAGGCATGAAACTGGACAAAGGACATGGGTGTAACCACCCCTCTGTCCTGACCCTCCCCTAGGAGGGTCCCCCAAATCTGTCCAACCCTCTCCCGTGGGTACATAAGGGCTTACCTGGCTGTAAGACTTTAGATTTGACGTGGACAAGATTCTACAAGAAGAAACCATTGACCTTCGACCGTCTGGACACTCTGGACTTCGCTGGACTTCGACTGGGCCCAACTTTGTATCCCTCTCCGTCCAAAGCTTTGTCTGTGCCCTTGCTCCATACAGGCTCCGTGCAGTACCTGTGGTGCACTAAGGACAACTGAAGAATCTCCCTTGGAGTGAAGGAGTCACTCCCCTGCTGTTGCAGGCACCGTAACACAACTGACCGGTCTGCTGCTCCTGAGCTCCTGCGGACTCCGAAGATTTCAGCAACACGGGAGGTGAGTTTTTCGAAGGTCCCTGAGGTCGATCTGCCCTCTCAGCAAGTTTGAGGCCAGTATCCCTCATGGGGACTGCATAACCCGAACCTCTATGCACCACGTTCATTTGCAATTGCATATGCTTGTTGGCAATTCCCGATATTGTGCATTGGACTCCGTGTAGTCCTGACCCTGAGCAGTATTTACACCAAAGAACTCTGGCCTCCTCACACCGAGTGCTCCGTGGGCTGGTACTTTGCAATCTTGCCCGAGGTCCCCTTGCGACTCCTGGTCCTTTGGCCTGTGGGTCTCTGAGGGTCATCTTGATTTCTGTTGGGCTTTCCTGGTTGCTCCAGATGTGCCCTGACTCCCCACTGCTTTGTGAGTCCCCTGGACCTTGCTGGTCCACACAGTAACCTGTTTGACCTTCCTTTGTGGGTTGCTTTTGCCAAGGCTTGTTGGTGCTCCAGCCAGACACTGACCCCTCAGCACTCGACATCCTTCGTGGGACAGCTCACCTCCAGCTCCTGGTTGTCCTCGACATCTCCTGGTCCCCGTGGCTGCAGAGTCAAGCATCCCTTCTTCGCACCTGAAGCAACCAACATCGGTGGGCAGTCGTCTACCTAGCCCCTGGTCACTCTGAAGTGACCCAGACTCTGTCCCCTCTGCTTTCAGGTTCCTTCCTTCCTGAATCCAGGCTTGGATTCCACAGGACCCTTTTCACCTTCACGGCAGCAGTACTTCTTCACAGCACTCCATTGAGAACGACTGCAGTTTCCGACGCCACTTCAGACCTATGCACCCGGCTCCCCTGGGATAGGTAACTCGGGTACTATGGTATCCACGGGTGGGGTGGCTCTTCAAACTCTTAAGTTCCAAAGGGTTCGCTCGAAGTCCTCCTAGAAGGGTCCTTATATTTTAAAAGTGTAACCGCGACCTCCCCATAGAATTGTACGGAGCCCGCAGTCGTGTTCCCACACTGCACCCGTCCTCCATGGGGTCCCTAGCTACTCACCTGGGGTGGTTCCTTGGAGCCCCAACGATTCTACGTGCTCTAGGCCTTGTCTTGATCTCAGTCATTACTGTTATACCACTATTTTAGTATCTGGTTTGGTCTCCCCCTGGAACCCACTGTGTATTGTGCTACTTACAACTGTTCTATTGATTGTGTATTGTGTGCTTTGTGTTCTATCCTCGTGTAGAGGATAGTAGAGAGTGTTATATTAATAAATACATATTTTTATATAACTACTGTGTGGTTCTCCTTTCAGTTATTCAATATAGGAGTTGATGTTCTGGTAAAACAAGCTGCTTTACATTCCTTCAAGACCCCATCTTCTCCTCAAGCTCCCACGTCTCCTTCAGCCACACCACGGAACTCCTCTGGACCGACCACCGCTGCATCCATTTCACCTTCCAGAAACCCACCGCACCCAACAGATCCCACGCCGCTGCTGGAGCAAAGTCACCGAAGACCAACTCCGGGCAACCCTCGCTCTCAGCCCTCCCTCCGACCCATCCAACACCGACGACGCTGCCTGCAACCTCAGACGATGGATGGACGACTGCGCCAACACCCTCGCCCCGCTGAAAAAGCTCACCTACAGCGACACCACCAAAAGAGCCAGCTGGTTCACCTCGGAACTCCTAGCTTCCAAGCGTACCTGCCGGAAACTAGAGAAGAAATGGCACAGCGATAAGACACCGGACAGCCACACAGCCCACAAAGACGCCATCCGTAACCACCACCACCTCATCAGGTCCGCCAAGAGAATCTCCTTCAAAGACCGCCTCGACAACAACGCACACAACAGCAAGGAGCTTTTCAACATCGTGAAGGAACTCTCCAATCCCAGCTCCAACACCAACGACATCCCGCCGTCGCAACCCCTGTGCGATTCCCTCGCCACCTTCTTTCACCGCAAGATCGCCGACATCCACGACAGCTTCAACACCCAGACAACCCCAACTAAGATCGATACACCAGACCCGCCACACACCATCGACCACGACCCCCTGCCAGCCTGGGCCAGCGTGAACATCGAGGACACCATCAAGACCATGAGCACAATACACTCCGGCTCCCCGTCAGACCCTTTTCCGCACCACATCTTCAACAAAGCCAGCAGCTCCATCGCACCCCACCTGTGCAACATCATCAACCTCTCCTTCGAGACCGCGACCTTCCCAGAGAGCTGGAAACACGCAGAGATCAACGCCCTACTCAAAAAACCCAAGGCGGACCCGAGAGACCTCAAGAACTTCCGGCCCATCTCTCTGCTTCCGTTCCCAGCCAAGGTCATCGAGAAGATCGTCAACAAACAGCTAACCCGATACCTCGAAGAAAACAGCATCCTGGACCCATCCCAATCAGGGTTCCGCAGCAACCGCAGCACTGAGACTGCCCTCATCGCCACCACCGACGACATCAGGATCCTGCTGGACAATGGTGAGACCGCAGCCCTCATCCTGCTGGACCTCTCCGCCGCCTTCGACACTGTCTGCCACCGCACTCTACGCACACGCCTCCACGACGCAGGGATCCGAGACAAGGCCCTGGAATGGACCACCTCCTTCCTCGACGGCAGAACCCAGAGAGTCCGCCTCCCACCTTTCCGATCCGAAGCCTCCGAGATCATCTGCGGCGTACCCCAGGGATCGTCCCTCAGCCCAACACTGTTCAACATCTACATGGCCCGCTCGCACGCATCGCCAGACAACACGACCTCAACATTATCTCCTACGCCGACGACACTCAACTGATCCTCTCCTCACCAAGGACCCCCTTGCCGCCAAAGCCAAACTCCATGACGGAATGAAGGCCGTCGCCGATTGGATGAAGATCAGCCGACTAAAGCTGAACACGGACAAAACGGAGGTCCTCATCCTCGGCTCCAACCCCTCAGCCTGGGACGACTCCTGGTGGCCAACGACGCTGGGAGCAGCCCCGACACCCACCGACCACGCACGCAACCTGGGAGTCATCCTCGACTCAACGCTCTCCATGACCAAGCAAGTCAACGCAGTCTCCTCCTCCTGCTTCAACACACTCCGCATGCTTCGCAAGATCTACAGGTGGATCCCGACAGACACAAGAAGAACAGTCACCCAGGCCCTCGTCAGTAGCAGACTAGACTATGGGAACGCCCTCTACGCGGGAGCCCCGGCCAAGCTCATCAAGCGACTGCAACGCATACAAAACGCCTCCGCACGACTGATCCTCGACGTACCACGCCACAGCCACATCACCCCCCACTTGAGGAACCTGCACTGGCTCCCCGTCGACAGGAGGATCACCTTCAAACTCCTCACCCACGCACACAAGGCACTCCACAAAACTGGCCCAGCCTACCTCAACAGACGACTCTTCTTCTACGTCCCCAACCACCAGCTCCGCTCCGCCGATCTCTCCTCGCCACCGTCCCCGCATTCGAAGAACAACCACCAGCGGCAGATCCTTCTCACACCTCGCCGCCAAGACCTGGAACACCCTCCCACTTAGCCTACGAAAGACCCAAGACCTGCTGACCTTCAGGAGGCTACTCAAGACCTGGCTGTTCGACCAGTAGCAGCATCCCCCCCCTCCCTCCTACCAGCGCCTTGAGACCCTCGCGGGTAAGTAGTGCGCTCTACAAATTCTGTGATTGATTGATTGATTGATTGATTAAGCCTGAAGGCTGCTCTCCACAGCTACCACTAGGATAGTTTTCTAAAGGTTATCTTTGACCTCATACATCATAAGGGTCATTTGGACTGGTACAGGGTGCCCACTTTAATTAGTGGTCAGCATATACCAGGCCAACTTCTCACATTCATAAGACACCATCTTGTACATTTTGGACAAGTATTCATCAAGTGTAGGCAAATGCAGTGACCTCCAATAATGTAATATGCACAATTTGGTCATGGCAAGGGCCTTCGTCATCGGTCTACATTCATGACTTGTGACATCAGGGAGGTCGTGGGTAACGTGTAGCATGATTAGGGCTATTGGCAGTGGGAGGGGCAAATCCAGGACAAGGCCGACCTTGTTTCCCACTTGGTACCACAAGCGAGAGATGGAAGGGCAGTCACAGAGAACTTGGATTGTATTGCAGTCAGGCTGGACACATCCCCAGAATTGTGAGTGGCAGGGGAGACCTAAAGTTGCCAGTTTCTGGGGGGGTTCAGTACCAGTTTCAGATCATTTTAAAAAGGTTGAATTTCATTCTGACTTTGTGTGCCCCTGTTTACATCTTCTACCACTTCTTTCCATTCCTCATCCATGTGCCGCACTTGGACAATATTCTGCCAAGTGGTGCGGAGTAGGGCCAGAAGGAGGTGGGAATGGAACAGCAAATTGTAGAACCCCAACATGACCTCTCGGTAGGACCCCAATGTTTCAGATACTGTTAAATAGGAAAAGTTTGGATATTCCTTGGTCTAGCTCCAAGTTTGCAATATAGGCAGTACTTTAATTGCATATATCGAGAGGTCTATGACTGGGGCAAGCGGAACTCCTCCCGCAGTGAGGCAAATGTTTTCAAGTCCCTACCATTGAGGACATTGTCAATGGTTAGTATTTCTGTAGTTGTTTGTTCCCTCCTTATTGTAGGACACCCTCCCACCTAGATGGCTGCATTATTCCAAAGGGACGCCTGAAGGTGTAGTCGAGCATGGCACTGTTTTAGAAATGGGATTTCTGGTTGGCTAAAGCTTGCGCCAAAGCCAGGCAGAAACCACCACTCTAGTCAGGGCAAGGGAGTTACACACCCAAGATAACCCCTGCTCATCCCCTTGGTAGCTTGGTACGAGCAGTCAGGCCTATCCCGGAGGCAATGTGTAAAGCGTTTGCGCAACACACACACAGCAGCAACACACTAGGCACACTACAAAAGGAACTCCACACAAGGTTATATAAAAAAATAGCCTTTGTATTGTCATAAACACATTAGAAACAGAATCACACATTTACACTGTGCCAACTGGCACGGGCAATATTCACAGGGGAATTATATACAGGACCAGGCCAATCGGGCCATGGTCAGAACCATCAGAACAGGTAAGTAAATGCAAATATAAAACACAACCAGTAACTACTGGTACCATAATGACCTAAGCATTATCCTATTAGCATTAGACATAAACCCACATTAGGCCCAAACCTAATTAGCATAAACACATTACGCAATGGGCCTCACCTGCATAAACACATTATGCAATAACCTCATAAGCATAAACACATTACACAAATAGGCACTACCCCAAAACATCATAACATGACATTAGGCAATAAATCACATTAGGCCAAAACCTCATTAGCATAACCACAGTACGCATTAGGTACACAGGAACTGAACTGAACAAATTCATGGGGTCACAGCCCCTATTTTTATACACCTTTTTGTCTTTGTCTGAAGGACAGGGCTTTAGGGGAACCAGCCAAAACTGGTTCAGGGGGAATTGGAGCACTTTGATTTTCAAGCTCCTCTTCCCCTTTGTCAGGTGGGGGCTCGTCATCAGACACACCACTGGGGGGCGGAGCCAGCATTGTACAGGCTAGGCACAGCCTATTCAGGGACCAGGGACTTCTCCTCCCACTACTCAAAATGTAGATGTCCCATTCAGCCTAGCGCTGACTCACCCTGCCCCTCCTGGAGCCACACACACCTCCCAGCCCCTGTCACTCACAAGCCAGACATGCAATTCACATCAGGCAGGCAGACACATAGCACACAGAAATGCCAACTTCTAAAAGTGGCATTTCTAAAATAGTTATAATAAATCTGCGCACACCATTGCGCAGCATTTATTATCACTATTCCAAATATACCAAACTTGACCACGCTGCGCCTCTCATATCAGGAATTACCACTGAAACACTTATCAGGGAATCCCCAATGCATTCCTATGGGAGGGCAGCCCCACACTAGTGAGAAACCAAAATGGCTGTTTGTCACTACCAGGACATGTCACACACTTAAGGTACATGTCCTATCTTTTATCTACAATGCACCCTGCCCATAGGGCTAGCTAGGGCCTACCTTAGGGGTGACTGACACGTAGTAAAAGGGGGGTCACGGACATGGCACATACTTTAGGTGCCACGTCACAGCAGCAGTAACACTGCGCGCACAGGCCCTGCAATGGCAGAGGCCTGAGATAGGTTTGAAAGGCTACTTTGGTGGGTGGCGCAATTAGCGCTGCAAGCCCACCAGTAGCATTTAATTTACCAGCCCTGGGTATATGAGATACCACTTTACAAGGGACTCACAGGTAAATTAAATAGGCCAAACAGGTGTAGACCAATCTTACCACATTTATCACAGAGAGCACACGCACTTTACACTGAACAGCAGTGCTAAAGTGCCCAGAGTCCTAAAACCACCAACACCATGTCAGAAAAATGGCTAGGAGAAAGGCAAAAGGTTTAGGGATGACCCTGCAAAAAGGACAAGTCCAACACACTGTAATAGATTATGGGAGTGATTCCAGACCCTTAACATAGTCAGGACCATGGTGCTTGCCTTCATGCAGAAGGTGACTTATGGCTGTAAAGAGGTCTAAGCCAGGACAGCTGAGGGTATAGTGGCATTACAATCAAACCCAGAAAGGTGTTGTCCTTAGCACCAGCCGACATGAAAGACAGTTGAGCCAAGTGTAGGGCATTGTCATAGTGTTCAATGCAAGGTGCCTAAAGCCCAACGCTTCCCCTGTGTGCTATTAGCTGGAGAATTTAAAATGTGGATTCATGTCCCTGCAGATGAAGAATTTAATGCTTCTGTCAATGGCCCATATTACAGGTGTCCAAACTAGAAGAGGAAACATTTCCAGATCATAAGTAAAGTAGGGAGCTACCTCCCTTTTAACCACTTTCCTTTGCCCTCATAGTGATAGGTTAGGATTAGGGGTGGGCAGAGCTTGTGGAGTTGCACTATGCAGAATTCCGTGGAGTTGCCTAAAAGCTCTGTGGAATTCCGCAGAGTTCTGTGAGCTGGCGGAGTTGCTCCATTCGCCCACCACTAGTTCAGTATTAATACATGAGTTACATGAGTGTTGCCAGTTGCCAACAAACCAAGATTTGAAGTGGCAGTGAGGTTAGCTGGACATGTAATTGCAGGGCTCCTAGGACAGTAAGTGACCTTAGAGGAACTAGGCGCACTTGCAGTTAGCCCCAATTCTTTTTCAGCTAATAATCTCATGAATTAATGCCCCTACTGCAGAAGTTAAAAATATAAGAATATCAGTGCCTTTGCAAATACATTTCTGAACTGGGGTACTGGGGAAAATGTGTGCTTACCCATGTTGTAGATTATCGGCAAGAACAGCCAAGGGTGGTGGCCTGGTCTAGTGGTCACGGTCAGGCACTGACAGGCCCGCTTCTGGCCCGGGGCAACTACTGGGCGCATCCTGAGGAGCGGGACTTCAGCTGGCATTTTCTTTTATGGCATGTGTATAGGAGGCCCCTGCCCCTCCTGGGTAAGGGACATTGGTACCAAGTCTGCGGCTCACCAGCAATCACTGCTTCACTGGCACTACGGTATTTGTCAATCCTTCCCATTGGGAAATCTAGTCATCTTCTCCGCTCAGTGGTGGGGTCCGTATGTCCGAGTGGGCGTGTTCCAACCCCCACGCCTTCAGGGGATCTACCTCGGGGTTAGCTTTGGTGGATGTGCTCTCTGGCATTACTATTGTTAGGGCGTCAAAGGAAGAAGTGGTTCACCACACCAAGAAAAACCAAGCTCAGATGCACACCTCCCACTGCCCCTGCTAGCCTGAGCCCAGCCCCAGAGTCACTGCCCACACACACGTGCACCGCTCACCACCACACTGACTTCACAGAGTGCAGAGGAGTAAGCACAAGTCTCAGGCATGCGTAGTTCGTGCCTGACTAATACAAAGGAGAAGTGGAGAACTAGAGTGCTATCCTTTAAGGAGCCAAATTGGAAGATGCAACAGTTCCTCCTTTTTCTTTTGTACTGTCACTCATTTTTCACACCTGAGGAATTTCTCTTCCCACTCTATCTCAATATTTCTTGCATATCCCATTTTCACCCGGTCGTTCTCATCACGGCAGGCATTTCTAGAATCCTCTATATGGCATTACAAACACATTAAGTTATCCAACCATACAATTTATTGGAAATAAAGGCTAAAAAAGATATCATTCAAATAAACAGTTGTTTCAGGGTACTGAATCTTTTTCCCCAATGGTGATTTAACACAAGTATGGTCTCCCGCTTCCACTCTCAAGTATTAACCCATAAAAAATGTTATTATGCAACATATTTCAACTCTTACTCATGCACAGTCATTCACCCCTTATCCGGTCTCTGAGCCTTTTCCCCATCTTTAGCTGTTAAGGTCTCATATATTTACAAACACCTGGTATATACGCGTCCTACTCGTTCTAAGTCTACAGTTGAGTAATTGTGGGAAGCAGACTTACAACTCACTTATTCGATGCAAACCTGAAATCTGATCAGGTCCAAGATTCATCACACCTCTCGCACAGCAAGCACTATACAAACTTTATACTATTTTTATAATAGTCCATTTTCAACCTCAGTTTCTCTTTACAAATACAACCGTAATGTTGACAATATGAGTTGGACCTGTAAAGCATCACTTGGATCTTATATGGATGTTTTTTATTGTCCTTCCATTGCAATTTTTTGGTTGAAAGTCTGAAATGTAATTTTAGAATCTGCTCTATTACCTTTCCTTTTGAAATTCAACGTATCTTTCTGGGTAGCTCATCCCATATTTGGACAATACAATCTTATGGTGGATATGCTCTAATGTCCGCACATCTATTTGTCAATCTTCATTTTTTTGCTCAAGAAACACACTGTGACAAATATCCTGTTCAGTGGTGCTCTCGTGGTGCTTAATACCCATCCACCTTAGGTATAGATCTACTAAGCTGCACAGCAATGCAGTCATCCCATGTTTGGGTTGGGAATTGCAAACTGGGTAGGTTCGTACACATGCCTATTGTCATTGCTTTGCAAATAATTACGTACAGCTGGAAAGATGCTACAATGGTAACCTTTAATAGATGGAGGAATTTACTTAGTCATCATCACAGACTTGATGGAGCACACTTAGGGCCAGGTTATAATGTTAGGCGGATCGCCAATGTCAGGCCGTCCGTGGCGGTCTGTCCAACATCAGAGGCTGCGGCTCGACTGCTGCATAATGATGCAGTCGGTCGGAGCGCAGAGGGCGGAGAGACAGAACAACGTCTCCAACAGGCTCAAGGAGCCCGTCGGAGCGTTGGTCGGAGGGGCGATGCCTGCCGAGGCACTGCCATAGGGATTACGAATCTGATATCCCTTTTCCCTCTCCCTTTACTGCGGCAGTCCGAGACGCCATGTAAAGGCAGACAGAATGGGACTTTGGGGACCCTTGCAGGGCCCCCGCCCTGTTGGCCTCCGCTTTGGGGCCAGGGGGGCACATGTGGTGTCCCCCAAACATCCATGCACTGTGTGCTAGGCACGACATGGTGCCTGGCATACAGTGCATGGACGTTTGTAAACATGCCTTGTTCAATTGTGGCTTGTGCTGCGGCCCTTTTCCGGCATGCAGCACAAGCCGCAATTGAAAAAGGCATGTTTCCGACCGCCTTCACAATTGTCGCATTGTAATAGGGTGGGTGGAGCCACTGACTACTGGTTGGGAGGTCTTCATCCCTATACGAAGTTGGTCGGACACTCGTCATTGTAATGAGGGCCCTTGTCTCCAGTAATTTCAAAGGATTTATTCTGGTTACCTCTAACTACATATTTAAACTTTAGGCCAGTTTGGACTTTGGACACATCTACCACATTCAACCCTCCATGAACTATTTCATTACATTATTCAGAGCCACGTGCTTGTATACTTGAATTACCTATGAGACAATCACTTTAATAATCAACTTATGTAAAGTTTCTCGTTCTTTCTTCTTTCTTCCCTTCTTCTCCTCTTCCTATACTCCACAAAATATAAACAACAAAATAAAAAGCTACATTGTAAGGTCCTTAAGTTTTTATATATTATATACCTGTTATGTAAGTGTACATCCTTATTTAATTTTTCAGAATCATATTATATACTAAATATTACCTTGTTTTTTTCAAATGGGTTTTGCATATGTTATAACTTTCAATAAGGCTTTTTCAGACAAAAAAACAAAGAAAAGCGGTCACCAAATGTTACCAGCGTTCGTTCTTGCCAACTCCACAGTTCTGGGGCAGAGTACATGCCAGGGAAGCGTGGGAGGCCTTGCAATGGAAATGCTGGTGCATATGGGGAAATATGGCTTGTGAGGAGGTGTACTCGGGCAATACATCTACACGCCACTACTACCTGTAAGGAGCAAAGAAGTATGATTATGGGGAGCAGGAAGTCTCTTATTGGTGCTAAAGGGCTCGACCAGCTACATGTTTCTCCCAGGTTGCGCCCCACCAGCCAGCCAGAGGGCCATCCACTGAGTTGAGCCTCTAGAAAATAGGTTTCGAAGGACTGGGCACCCAGGCCGCATCAATAGGTTGGCAACTGCAGTTTTTTCAGGGCTATTCGGTGACGTTTGTTTCCTCAGAGGAAACTTCCTAGTAACATGTCAAATTGGCAGACAAAAACAGGGGGGAATCTATGGGGAGATTTGTAAAGTAGTAGAGTAGCCTGGATAAGATTACCATTTTTGACAGCGCTATCTTTCCCATGGTGACCAGTGGTAAGGTCTTCCAGAATTGCACTTGTGATTTAAATGCGGTCAGGGTGGTTCGTGAGTTGCCGTCGATGAGGTAATCTGGGGAGTGATAGAGGTGAATATCAAGGTACTGAACTGTGGTCTCTCGCCAGCTGAGCGGGGCTCCCCCAAGGTGTATCTCCATGGAGTTGACCTGGGCCTGAGTGGATAAACGGATGATTTAGCCCAGTTGACAGGAGACCAGTTGACTGTGTGAAGGCACAGTGTGTAGTGTGTATGGAGGAGAGGTCAGCACGTTTATCTTGGAGGTTCAGGAGTAAATCATTGGCATAAAGGGATACCACATGTGTTTTGTTTTTCAGGGGGATCCCCCAGATTTGCCCCTTCCTGCAAAGCCAGATGGAGAGCGATTCCATTGCCATCGTGAGCAGCAGGCGGGATAAGGGGTAACCCTGCCTAGCACCATGTCGCACAAGAAAGGTCCGCGAAATGAGTCAACCCATGCGGATCTGTGAGGAGGGCTTTGTGTACAGCCATGTATATTCTAAGAGGTGCCTGCCCACTCCCATTCGATATAGTACTCAGCAGAGATAGTCCCAGGTTAGCAAATCAAATGCCTTCTCCAAGTCCAGTATCAGGCATGCTGCGTGTGGAAACCACTCCTGTGTTTGATCTTTGACATGAACCAGGTGCCTGATATAATGAGAAGTGTTCCGCCCGGGGACAAAGCCATTTTGATTCAGAAGGATGAGCTCAGGGAGGATCTGAGCATATCTGTTGGACTATATTTTCCCTTGGATTTTATAAACAGCGCCCAGAATGGCAATAGGGTGGTAAGAGGACAGGCAGGTGGGTTCTCTGTCAGGCTTGGGAATGGACACCAAGAGGGCCTCCTGGAGGGAGGGTGGTAGTTTCCCAGACTTTAGGGCATCCTTAAACATATTCCCCATGTGGGGTGGTAGGCTGTTGGCAAAAGTGCTGTAGTATTCTATTGGCAACCCATCAAGGCCTGGGGTTTTATTTTTTGCCTGTTTGGCATCTGCAACAGAGATCACAGCACCAAGAATGTCCCTCTGAGCCTCAGGGATCCGAAGGAGGGTAAGATCTGACAAGAACGGCTTCACTGTGCCCCCATTCGCTAGGGGGGTGCCTCGTAAATGAAAGAATAGTACCTGAGAATTGCCTGTAAGATGTTGTGCTGCGCATAGAGGGTGACACCAGAAAGTGGGGTTATTTCCAGAATGGGACTCGAGGGAGTTTCTTGGTGAAACAGCAATGCAAGGAGGCAGCCAGACTTGTCACTTTTTCGGTGGGTTATGGCCACAAATGCATCAAGATTAAAGCATTGCAGGCATTCCAGAAGGGCGGTGTAGTGGATGTTAGCCTCAGCCAGCTCTGCGCTTTTAGCGATGTCTCACTCTGTGGCTCTCTCTAGAGTTGGCAAGAGCTGATCCACCTCCATTATCTCTCTATTAAGTGTCCTGTGCACCCCCGCTATCTCCTGTATGCAGATCCCTCTTGTGACCAACTTGAAAGTATCCCACTCAATTATTTTAGTAGGGGCTGAGTTATGGTTTTCGGCAAAGTATTGCTGTATGTGGGACTACTGTGTTTCATGGAAGACGGTATCTTCCAGACAGTCCTGGGGAAGTTGTCATGTAAGCATTGGTGGGTGCATCACGGTATGAGTTGAATGCATGCCACTTACATTTAGGGTGAGGATTCTAGTATTAGTAGATGGAGTCATAGTGGGTGTGGTGATGGTAAACTGTCCCTGGCATAGTACAACCTTTGGGGGTCTCCTCCACATGCCGACGCATTACCAGCCTACCTGTCAGTGACGCGTGGTGCCTGCCTATCTTGCCAAGTTGTGAGGGGGAAACCATAAAAGGGCGTCAACAAGTAAAAGCAACAACTCACAGAGCCTACCACAAATGACTGTATGCCCAAACTGGTTACAGTGATAATGACATGTGGAGTGGTGGCTTAACAGTCAGTGGCAAAAATCTAAGAGTGGTATTGCCCTGCTTGTCAACATCTAAGCTGTACTGGACCCGGTCATGATAGAATGAGGGATCTGGCAACAACGTCTCTGCTCTGGCGGCCCATGAGGTCATGGTCTCACAGATTTTGAGTGATAAACAGGCTGCAGACTTATCAATCATTGGGTAAGTGCAAAAGCAGGTGCTCAGTGCGCCTGTGCCCTAACATTGGGGTACCAAATGTAATATTATAGTGTACACTGTTTGTAGCGACCCCTGGAGTTGTTTGCATAGTCGAAGTCTCCATCTGAGGAAAAAAGGGAGGGCTACTTTCACTGTCTGAAGGCCCAGTCCCGGCCCTCAGGCTGGCCACTGCCTAAAGGGCCCCCCCAGCGGTCCTCTATTATTTGTTCCAGGGCAGGTGACCTCAATGGTGGGGACATCAAGGAGAGTCCCTGTCGAAGCCGATTTCGATACAAGATCCGGGAGGGTCGAGTGGGTACTCCCGCGTCTCTGATTGAGACAGCTGTGGGGTTCCTGTCAGCCCAATTCCATTCGGCTTTGTGATCAATAAAAAAGAGAGCTTTGCCACCTGCAAGGATCTTAAGATGGGCCAGGAACAGCAAGAAGTATTGCATTCTCATTTGTCTGAGTCGCCTTTTGACATCCAGAAAGGAGGTGTGCTGTTGTTGTACCACATGGGTATAGTCAGGGAATAGCATGGATATCTTGACCTCAAGTTTTAGGGGTTCAGCAACTCTGGCAGCTCTTAGAATAGCATAACGATCATTGAAGCGCAGGAGTGTGAGCAGCATAGGCTTCGGAGGAGTGCCGGGGGGTCGGCACGCAGACACCTGGTGAGCCCTCTCAAGAGAGAAGAAAGGAGTGAGGTCCAATGTGGAGACAAAGGACCTAAACCAGGTTTCCCAAAATCCCAGGAATAGGATGTTTCTCCTGTGGGAGCATGTTTTGGTGTCCTGTGCCCTCTCCTGCAGCGTTTGCACATGATCCTGCAGGTCCAGGATGGCACGTTGATTGTCTGTCACTAGTAGGTGTAGCAAGGCCAACAATTTCTCCCCATTGGTGACTCCATCCACAAGCTTCTGGTGCTCATCTCATAGAAATCTCAATTCAGCCACCAGGGAGCAGAGCGTATACTCCTTAGATATCCAAGTGCTCTCTATTGCTGCTAGGACTATATCCAGTTTATCAGTTGCAGGCTCAGGGAGGTGATGTATGTAGCTGGCAGTGCTGTGTCCGAAATTGTAGTCGGGGGCCAGTCACCACATGTTTCAGCGGCTGCGCAGTCAACTTCAGCCTGCCCATGGTTGTGCATTCTGGGGGCTCACGGAGAGGACCAGGGGTTCAAGCGACCCATGCCGCAAGAGTTAATATGCTAGCAGCTGCAGGTAGGGCCCTGTGGGCTTCTAAGTGATTGGACAGGAGGCGGCGTTAGTGCGCCTGCGGGCGCTGAGTAGGTGAGCAGAACAACGTGTGTCCAGACCCCTGTCAAGTTGCTGTGCAGTCTCTTGGGATTATTGCAGAGGGATGAAAACAGTCCCATCAAAGAGTTATGGGGGTAGGAGCCCTGAAAGAAGTGGCCCGATTCGGGTCACTCAGGCCACTAATGACCACCTCTCAGCCTTCCATACCAAATGAAGAGTCGGTCAGACGGTAGAGAATACAAACCAATAACTGTTTGTTCAGAATACACTCAGTGCGGAGCCCAGTCTGCCCAGTCACTAGAAGTGCTGCAGAGGGACTGAAATCGACAAGCATAAAGATACATTATGTACATTTCGTAAGTGGGCTAGAACACGCCCACAATGGAATTTTCCAGGCAGGTGCTGCAAAGCAATGGAATACAAGAGAAAAACAATCTCAGTGCTCATATCTTACACTAAGTTACAAAGTCCAAGGTTGCTCCAGTCGGGCCCGTCACCAGACAAGTGGGAGAAGGCCTCTATCTAGTGAGAAAGGTATGGGCCAATAAGAACAATCTATTCATTAGTGAAGCAAAACCCAACCTTGGAGAAATGAAACCTAGCAGAGGCCTTTTCTCAAAAATAGCGAAGGATTAGTTTCGATCATGATTCAAAATGGCGTCTGAATAGAAAATCGTGCCGCGAATGCTAAATTACATAAGAAAATGCGTAAGCAGAAACATTCTTATTCTAACAGCCCCCCATCATTAGTGCCATCGCTCCTCGGGGTATCTCTGCTGCTTGGGGGTAAAAGGGGAGAAAAGTAGCATGTGCCTCTGTGCCCCCTCATATAATAGCCACACCCACCTCATTGTTAGAGGGTCATCACTTGACTGTAGCGGGATGGCTGTCATCTGTTGCAGGCTGTGAGTCTCTGTCACGGCATACCCGCCCTTTACCTTTGCAGCACTACCACGGCTCACACTGTGGATATACTTCAAGGGTGGTTGGGAGAGGGTAGATAAGATAAGGGCAGTGTCGGGCCCTGCCTTATGTGCAACTAGCAGGGGGGTTGCATAGTTCCTCCGGGGGCGGTTAGCCCTTCTTGTGAGCAGTACCGGCTGCTCTGTTTCTACTCTGCATAATCCCTGGAGCTCCTCTCGTCCACATGTCCTCTGCAAGAGCACCCACCATGTCGCTTTCTCTTGGCAACCACCAGGCCCTCCTCTGGGCACTGACTCTGCTCAAGTCTGGTGCTGTGTAGTGCCACTGCTTCTACCAGTTGGGGAGCTTCATCTCACCCCCTCAGTGTTTCAGGGCAAGCCTGGCCCTATGGACTCTGTGGTCATGCTCCGGCCGCAGGCCACGGGCCGCCACCACTTCTGTGTCCAGGAGCTCCCAGGACTGCCTTAATCCCTTCAAACTGTTATGGGGCCAGGAGCCGCTGTCAGAGGTAGTTCTGCAGAACAGGCCGCTTTTTTTCCCTAGCCCAGATGTTGGATTGTGGCGGATTACAGGGCTGATGGCTCGGAGCTCTAATGATGAACATCCACCACCTCGACCAGTTAAGCCATGTCCCCCTACTCATTCTCTTTATGATGAAAGAATAGGGTTAGGGAGAATAGAGACCAGAAAACAAAAATTATTATTGTTTATGGTCATTCCTGTACTGCAAATTCTGGTCCTCGTATCTCAATTGTCAATATGCTCTGAAGCGTGTTTCAGTGCAAACCACAATTTTGGATGCACCTTCCAAGGGTGCAAGAATCGTTAAAAACCAACTGAAACAAGGAGGAGCTAAGGAAGGTCCCAAAGCAAAATCAGATCAGTTCCAAACAAATAATAATGTTTCACATAAATTGAAAGCTCAGAAGCCAAGGCATACTTGGGTCTGCAGAGCAGAAACAATCTCCTTTACAAGGTCCACTATGTCCTCATAATGATGTCAGGCTTCAGAAAAAGGCACAATCGCCAAAGAGCAGACAGAAGGCAGAATAACACAACAACTCAACCAAGTGTTGTCTTGTGGAAAACCAAGATGGAGGCTGTTTATAACACTTATGTGCCAAATGATACTGACAGGTGGCTAGATGTCTCTCATTCCATTCAAATAAATGTGTCCGATTCTCCAACCAGAAGTCAACAATCAAAAAAGGAAAAAAATGGTACTATTCACTCAGAATTGAAAATGCTAAATGTACACTTAAGGAACTTTATAAAATTCTCACAGAATTTTGTAAACCTAAATGCACAAAGGGAACTCATCTCATGACTAAAGGATTTACTATCAAACTGGAAAATCATAACACAACCAAAGCAGACATGTTGGACTCCTATTAAAAAATAAAGGGAAACCACTCACCCATGTCCAACAATCCCCTCCAATGATATGCTAACCCAGCCTCTGCATTCCTTCAAGCAACTATCACAAATTGGAATTTATGGTTCTGGTCAAAACAAACAGGCCAGCTGACTGCGCTTCTGACCCTTGTCCACCACAAATCTTCAAGACCATTTTTTTTAACTATCTCTGCTGCCAAGACCATTTTTTTTAACTATCTCTGCTGCCAATCATCAATAATCCTTTAGCTACAGGAATCTTTCCAGAAGACCTAGAAAAGGCACACATACACCCTTTATTAATGAAAACAAACCTGGACCCGCATGACCCAAACAACTACAGATCAATTACAAATGGACCTTTCCTGGGCAAATTGATAGAAAGAGCAGCATTCAGCCAGATGTCACAGTTCTTTAAAGATAACTCCATGCAGGGACTTGCTTTGGCATATTACGGGGGCTCAAACCGCTGCTGGGGTTTTTTGACCCGTCCATCAGGCAGATGATTATTCAGGCGTTCATCCTGTCAAGACTGGACTATGCTAATGTACACTATTTAGGGGTCAACAAGACTGAAGTACTGAGACTGCAGAGAGTCCAAAACGCTGCGGCCAGAACTCTTCTGGGCCTCCCTAGAACCTGTCCCACCTCCAGTGCGATTCGTCGGCTACATTGGCTGCCTGTTGCCAATCGAGTGGAATTGAAGGCCCTTTGTACCGCGTTTAAAATCCTGAAATCTTCCTCTCCTGGCATTTTGTCAAGCCTGCTCTCATTCTATTCTCCCTCGCTCCAACTTCGTTCGATGGGACAACACCTGGTGACTGTGCCTCGCATGAGGAGGTCTCGGTCGGGCAGGCGTTCCTTTAGTTTATTGGCTGCCAAACTTTGGAACACTCTGCCACTATCCATCCGTGCCATGAATAACTATCTGGCTTTCCGTAAGGCCATTAAAACGTATCTTTTCCCTTCGTTTTAGTGTCTCTCTCCTGTCAGCAGCCTCCATGTTTCTGCCTTAGCGCTGGGACGCCTCTTTGCTGAGGCAGCTGTACGCTCTACAAAACCTGCTAACATAACATAACATAACATGCTTTCTGATTTCCTGATTGCCCTCATCACCATCTGGGATGACCTTAAAAAACACAGTAAACTGGAACTGGGTCACTGCACTACTTCTCTTGGACCTTTTAACGGCCTTCAAGGAAGTTGACCATGGCACTCTTATCCAAAGACTCTACAAAGCCGGCATAGAGGGGACTGCTCTTGACTGGATCACATCCTACCTTCAAAACAGAACAGACGTCATCCATACTTCCCTTTCTCATCCAAACAAGCAGGGGTCCCTCAAGTATTTTTCATCTCACCCCTGCTTTTCAACATCTACATGAAGTCATCAACGGCAATGATCAATTTAATTCCAGCTCACATGCTATTACTATGGAGATGACACACAAATACTTCTTAAATTTAAAGTCTCAGAGGAATTGGAAACTCAAACATCTTCAGTAGCCTCAGAGCCATTGGTCAGTGGATGACATGGAGACACCTCAAATTGCATGCTTCCAAAACTGAAATACTCACATGTGGCAATTGGAAAATTTAGGACACACTCTATGCCTAGCATGATGATATGGGACCACCTCCTAAAGTATCTAAGGAAGTAAGAAACTTTGGCATTATCAACTATGAAAAAAACTACAATGAATTCAGAACGCTGCTGCCAGACTACTCCTATCTGTGAAGCCACAAGCCCAGAAGCCCACAAAAAAATCACCAAATACATGCAACAAAAGAACCTCCGCTCAAGATTGGCAACTCTCCTCAAAACCCCAGCATACTAGAAAAAAACATGGGTGGTACATCTTTCTCTGCAGAAAACAATGGAATTCATTACACCACACGTAAGGGCCAGAGATAACTATCTTTTCTCCAGAAGACTACTCAAGAGTTGGCTCTTTCCTACATGACCATCACACTCAAAAAGAGATGTACAACTTAAGCCTGTGCATTCAAACATGTATAAATTGACTGGATATGTGTATGTGAGTGTAAAAAAAAAAAATATATATATATATATATATATATATGACTTTCAAGGGATTGAATTCCACAGGCCCGCCTCAAGATCAGGCCAGGCAAGTGGCCGCTGCCAGTTTACAGTCCGTGACTTCACGGAGGATCATGGTGACTGCATCGTCGATCCACGGCCCGGCTTGACATCTGAAATTGCGGCTTGGACGTAGGGGACTCGGGGAGCTCATGGACACGCAATTACGGGGTGCTCCCAAAGCATTAACCCCCCTCGCTTGTTTGGCAAAGCAGCGCTCATTGTAAGCAGAAATCTGTCCCGCTGGTGGAATTTACCACAACAGTGCATGCTGGGTATAGGAGCCTTTATTACAGGACTACAGCAAAGCAACCATTTGGGACAAGCTTCACTCCCGCCAATGGGAGAGCCAATATGATATTTAAAGGAGGGAGGTGGGAAAACCCTGAGCTACCGGCATCTGAAGAAGGCGAGTGACGCCGAAATGCATCGTGCCTTAATAGCTGTGATTAAATGGTCTCCCAGAAATTCCCCGCTGTGTCCTCTTGTTTGCCCAGGAGTGGAGCGGTCTTTTTTGTGATATATAGGACCTAGTTTCCATAGGAAACTCGTTTATTGTTTTCTCAATATCTTTGGCGCCGGTTGACGAATCTTCGCGAAATTTTCAAAACTTGTAGGCCGCTCTGGTCAGCTCCTGTCTTGAAAGTTTCGGGGTGATTCGGCAAGCGGGGGCTTAGAAAAAAGGGGGGTCCCAAAACATGTTTTCTCCATGCTAATTCCCATAGGAAACTTAAGACACGGCTACAGCTCGAACTGCTGAACGGAATTACACCAAATTTGGCAAAAAGGTAGCCCTTGTTTCAAAAAGAGACCTTTTTTAAATGGAGTAAATCCGTTCAGTAGTTCCTGAGAAATTCAAAAATAGAGGTCGGAAAATCAATTTCCCATAGGAAACTTTAGACACGGTTACAGCTGAAATTGCTGAACGGAATTACACCATATTTGGCAAAAGGTAGCCCTTGGTTCAGAAAGAGACCTTTTTTAAATGGTGTAAATCCGTTGAGTAGTTGCTGAGAAAATCAAAAAATTAAAGTTTCGATATATAGAGGCGCAGTGGATCCGCGCACCCTCCCGACCACGAGCTTTATTCTAATTGGCTGTCAACACTCCAAACCAGGAAGTGTTGGCAGCCATCTTGTGCCTCGGTAACTGAGGCACAAGAAAACAGGGAAAGAAAGGTGAAAAAAAAGAAAAGGGGGCAGGGTAGAAACACCCTGACCCCCTAGGCCTGCTCAGGGGGTCCCACAAGGACCCCCAGGGCCAAAAAAAGCATTTTTTTAAAAAACATAATGGGCGAGATTCGCGCACCCAGCGCGAATTTTGGCCGAAAATTAAAACTTCATTATTATTTAGCCCCCGGGTGGGCCAAGTCCCGGGGGCATTCAATAATGTAATTGCGGGGGCCCAGGGAGGCCCCCGCAGCCCCGGGGACCGCCACCCCCCAGGGCTTTCCATAAACATTTGCGGGGGGCACATGGCCCCCCCACAGCCCCGGGGACCGCCACCCCCGGGGCATCTTATTTTTAATGTGTGGGGGGCCTCCAAGGCCCCCCCAAGCCCCGGGGACCGCCACCCCCGGGGCTTTTATTACTTATACTCACGGGGGCACATGCCCCCCCCGCTGCCCGGGGACCGCCACCCCCCAGGGCTTTTAAAAAAAAAAACATAGACCTGTGTGGGGGGGCTGGAGCCCCCCCACACGCCCCGGGGACCGCCACCTTCCTGGGGCACTAATATTCAAATTCGGGGTCCATAACGGACCCCGAGCCCCGGGGACCACCACCTCCCCGGGGCTGTGCAACAGGTGGGAGGGGGCCGTGCGGCCCCCTCCTGGAGCCCGTGATGGCCCTGGGGACCGCCACCCCCAGGGTCGGCTCCTGCAGTGTCCCGGGTGCCCACCCCGGGACACTGCTGTTTGCAAATGTCATTGCAGAATTGCTTTGCTTCATTGAAGCTAGAGCAGGAAACCTGCTCTCGCTTCAATGAAGCAAGCAGATTTGCTTTTCCACAAGGGAGCTGCATGTTAGCAGCTCCCCATGTGGAAAGCAATGCCGGCTCCCGCAGGACGCGGGAGCCGGCGGGACCGTGGGGGCATTGGGGCTCCCCCACGGTCCCCAACGGATAGGCCTGCCCGGGGATGGGGTCCCTGGGGCTAGAAGTAGCTCGGCAGGGGGCCACGCGGCCCCCTCCCCAAAAAATAAAAATAAAAAAATAAAGGCCGGCCCCGGGGGATGGGGTCACCGGGGTCAATAGAGGCTCAGGAGGGGGGCCACGCAGCCCCCCTCCATTAAAAAAAAAATATTTGGCCATGAACATCCAAAAAGACTTTAACACGGACACTAGCTCTTTGACACATGTCAATTTAGAGCACGAATATAGCACCACCCAATATTCTATTTGCTCATTCGAATCAGTTTCACTGGATCAAACCCGCGAAGCTATCGCAACATGCAAATCTGGATCCCCCTTAGATGCCTGTCCTCCCTCAGTCCTCCACCAGATTATTGACACAGTCAACCCAATTATAAATCAGATTGTCAACTCCTCTTTAAGTTCAGGGACAGTGCCAGATGATTGAAGTTAGCCATAGTGAAACCCTTGGAAAAGAAGCCAAATATTGATCCATCGGTCCTCTCCAATCTACGCCCATTTCACTCCTTCCCCTGGTAGGAAAAATTACCGAAAAATTTGTGCATAAAGAGCTAACTAAATTCATAGAGGCAGCTAATATCCTCCACCCCCAACAATCCGGTTTTCGCCCTAAACATTCCACCGAGTCTGCACTCCTGGAAATTACAGATTCTCTTAAAATGATTGCTGACAGAGGCAAGAAGGCAGTGCTGATCCTACTCGACCTATCGGCCGCATTTGATACCATATCACACAGCATCCTCCTTTCCAGGCTCAAATCATGTGGGATCTCACATATAGCCTTGGAATGGCTAAAATCTTTTCTTTCCAGGCGTAGGCAAGCTGTGTCCCTAGGAACGTTCTTATCGGTGGAGCGCACTCATTACAACAGGAGTACCACAGGGCTCTTCATTAAGCTCCTCTGTTATTCAATGTCTACATGACCCCACTTATCTCACTAATAACATCCTTTGGGATCGAAGTTACGTCCTATGCAGACGATACCCAAATGATTCTATCTCTAGATCGGAATTCTAAGGAGGTCGAACTCAACTTTAAAAGATGCTTCTCCAAGGTCCTTCAGTGGATGAAGGATAACCACCTCAGATGCAACACGGAAAACTGAGATATTACCAATAGGTAAAGAAGTCTCTTTCTCGCCAGAAGAGTGGTGGCCAGAGGGTACGACACCCCCACCTGATATGGTAACGGTGGCAAGAAACCTAGGAGTGCAGTTTGACTCCTCCCTCAGCTTCAAACCACATGCATTGAAGGTTGCAGGGACCTGTTTCAACCTCATAAAATCTTTGAAGAAATTCTTCGATCTTACTCCCACTCGCAGCAAGGAAATCAGTAGCGGTCGCCTTCATACTGGCGCGACTGGACTACTGCAACAGCCTCCTGGCAGGAGCCAACAAGCAAACATTAAAAAGACTCCAGGTGGTCCAACATGCAGCAGCACGGCTGGTGTTAAAACTTCCACGAAGATCCTCCGCTTCTACAGCTCTGAAAACCCTTCACTGGCTCCCATTACACAAGAGAATACTCTTCAAGGTTCTCCTTATCACCTTTAGAGCCTCACTCAAACTGGGGCCTCAATATCTTGCATCAAGATTCACCCCTACAGTACAACTAGAACCCCTCAGGTCATCATCAGCCAATTTACTTAAACCTCCCAGCTTCAGATGCAAAACGAGGGAGGAAAAACAATTACAGCATTAGGCACCAAAGCCTGGAACCTACTACCATCACATCTGAGAATGCATAAATCTGAAACACAATATAGGAAAGAACTAAAGACTTGGATTTTCGGAGCCCCAGATGAACTTTGCCTCTCTCTCATCTAAGAACTTCTGAGCAGCCGCTCATCTTCCTTGCCAGCGCCAGGATGCTCCTTTTGGAGTGGCAGTTAGCGCTTTACAAATACCAATTTTCATTTCATTTTCATTTCATGCCCCGGGGGATGGGGTCCCCAGGGCCAGAATTGGCCACGGGAGGGGGGCCCACGCAGCCCCCTTCCCGTTAATATATATATATATTTTTTTTAAAACGCGATCGTGCCGGAGGCCCCGCCCCCTCCCAGCAACACTCTGCAAACGCGCTCTGTGGCACGTTTTAAGTTGGGGAATTAATTCCCCTTCAAAACTGGGAGTCCCTGGGGGCCAACTAGCCCACCAGTTACCTCCAGTAAGCGCCACAGGGCTTCGTTGCAGAGAGGTGGTCCAGGCCATGCCCCTTTTTACACCTCTCTGCAATGCAGCTCTGTGGCGCTTACTGGAGGTACCTGGTGGGCTAGTTGGGCCCCAGGGACCCTCAGGATTCAAGGGGACTTTATCCCCCAACTTAAAACGCGCCACGGGGCGCGTTTGCACAGTGGTGAAGGGAGGGGGCGGGGCCTGAGGTGATATGTGTGCAAACGTGCCCTGTGGCGCATTTTAAGTTGGGGAATTCATTCCCCTTCAATCCTGAGGGCCCCTGGGGGCCAACTAGCCCACCAAGTACCTCCAGTAAGCGCCACAGGCCTGCCGGAGGGGGTGAGGCCTCCAAAGACCTCTAGCAATCACGCTGTATGGGACTTACTGGAGGGGTAGTTGGCCCCCAAGGTTATCCTTGAGGGCCAACTACCCCTACTGTTATCTCCAGTAAGTCCCACACAGCAGGATCACTGAGATGTTGTTAGAGGCCACGCCCCCTTTCTTCACCACTCTCCAAATGTGCCACCCGGTGCACTACTAGTTGGGGAATAAAGTACCCTTGGCTCTTGAGGATCCTTAGGACTTACTGGAGGTAACAAAAGGGGTTTCTGGACCCCAAGGATCATTAGCATCCAAGGGGACTTAATCTCCCATCCGGCAGGGCTCCAGGAGGCATGTTTGCAGAGTGGTGATGAAGGGGGAGTGGTCTCCGGTGACTTGCCAGAGTTTTTTTAAAATTTTGTTTCCATTTTTTAGGGGAGGGGATGCGCGGCCATGGACTGATATAGGCCCCGCGGACCCCTTTCCCTAGGGCCCAGCCTTTTATTTTATTTTTAAAAATCATTTATAGAGAGGGGGCCCATCTTCGGGGCCTGACCTTTATACTATTTTTTTTTAATAATGAGAGGGTCCTACTGGGCCAATTCTGGATCCAGGGACCTCATCCTCTAGGGCCTGCCCCAGGACACCTAGTCATTTTTGTTGGGGACTGCAGGGGCAGCCGGAAGGCCAGTGCTGTCCCTGCCAGCTCCCCACATCCTGCGGGAGCCTGCATTGCTTTTGGACAGCAGGAGCTACTAACAAGCAGCTCTCTCTTTTCCAAAAGCTATTCTGCTCTTGCTTGCATGAAGCGGAGCAGAGTTTGCTATGTCTCCCACAAAAGTATACTCCCACCAAGCTATAGTAAACTGTAATGTCCTGGGGGTTGGCACCGCAGGATATTGCTGGAGCCTGCCCTGGGGGTGGTGGTCCCTAGGGCCATATATGGCTCCATGAGGGTGGGGCCACATGGCCCCCCTCCTTTCTTTATATTTGCATTGGGGAGGTGGTGGTCCCTGAGACTGCGGGGATAGCCGCACAGCCCCGCATCTTTTTTAAATTAAAGCCCTGGTGAGGTAGCGGCCCCCAAGGCTAGGGAGTCCAAGAGGCCCCCCATTTATAAAAATATAAGTCCAGGGGAGGTGGTGGTTCCACCAGCAGCAGGGGAGGCCATTGGGGCCTCCCGAATTTTCACTGTGAAAAAAGCCCTGGGGAGGGGGTGGTCCCCGGGGCATAATGAGCCCCAGAAAACAATGCCCCAGGACCTAGACCTACCCGGGGACAGATAATGAACGAAGCGCAGGAGACCGTGCTTAGCTATTCTTTTTCATTTTTGGTCAGGTCTGCGGATCCTGCTGACATTTTTTAACAAAATGCTTTTTTTGGCCCAGGAGGGTCCCAGTAGGACCCCCTCCAAGAGGCCTAGCAGGTCAGGGTGTTTCTACCCTGCCTTCTATTCTTTTTTTTAAAAAATTTTTGTGGGACTCGGTTCAACTGAGTACCAAGATGGCTGCCAACATTTCCTGGTTGAAGTGTTGGCAGCCAATCAAATTTTACTAGGGTGTCAGTAGGCTATTGGGCTCCCAGATATATATATTTTTAAAACTTAAATATCAATAAATCACAAAAATCATGGTTTCTGGACCAACATCTAGCTTTCTGCCAAATTTTGTGAAATTCCATTCAGCGGTTCGGGCTCTAGTCATGTTCAAAAAATGAAAAATCCCCATATGCATAACATGGGGAAACGCATTTTGGGACCTCCTTTTTTCCTGGCCTCCACTTGATGGATCACTCTGAAACTTTCAACACAGCAGCTGTATCAAAAAGGGGAAGATTTTGTGAAGATTCATTAAACGGCTAGACGAAAAACGCTTATCCTATGGAAACTTTGGTCCTCACTATAACTACCGACTAGCAACTACCAGTAGGTAATGCATAGTTTTCACGTAAGTTATTTTTATTAGAAGCAAATGGGTCGCTGTTTATTTTATTCATCTTTCAAATTATGTAAATATGATCATTACAACTATATCTATAAGTGCTTCACTGTTGAAATATTGAGAGAAACATAAAAATAAAACAAATATAAAAATATATATAAATATGTATAAAAATACATAAATACATTAATTTTACATACAGCAACACCTAAAAGTCTAAATTTCTAACTATCTATCCATACATGCACATATGGAACTTTATTCATTACAATTGTATATCTCATTATTTTCCTCATACATGTATACCATTTCTATGAATTTATGTATCTATATATTCATTACTTTTCTCCTACTGTAGATAGAAAGAAGAAAAAGACTCAACTAACTCCAATGCACTACTCTATGGCTCATCCCATGAACATAAAGTGAATGGATGGTATGTGGACGATTCACAGGTGACAGGAAGTGCTGGAATACTGAATGGACATACAAGCAGTTTAATAGGGAGAGTTAATAACTGTGCACTGCTTGCTGGTTCTGCCATTATACTTCACTTCATATGGCCTTGTTTGTTGGGCATTAAAAAGCACAGTAACACAGACAATGACTATAAGACTGTTCAGCATTCTCACTTAATGTCTGTGCTAGGGGATGTTTGTGAACTTGCTTCCAATTGATAGCTCTTCCATTTACTTTGTTTAAAAGGACAGGGACCTCAGCTGCCTGTCCTGGAGATTCTTGAGAGGAAAGTACCAGGATTGTCTACAGTGTCACTCCAGCGAGGCATCATCAGGCATCCAGGCAGCCAACTCATCACCAGCTGTAGTGTAGACCCTTTGGTAAAATCCATATTGTTCTGCTTTCCTCCAGTGGGGATTGTTGACAATTCAATCGTGCTAATTGCCACCATTTGCTTCTTAAACTTTTAATTAAAGTGTCAGAGACCTTTTTTCCACAAGAATCCTTTTTTGAAAGATTTTAATTTATGTTTAACTTGCCTGTTGGACAATGAATAGAGGTATATTTAACACACTGAGGACTGTTTTTTTTAAATATCTAATAACCATTTCCTATTTATTTTCGCTTCATATTTCCTAACAAATTGCTACCTGTGACTCAAATCTAAAATGAATTTTTAAAGTTTTGTTTTCCCCTCACTGTGCATGTATCACCTACATACCATTTGTCGCTCAGGAAAGCGAATTATTGCGACCCAAGCTTAAACTCATTGAAACTGATTTACCTCCACGGTACCTTCTATTTGGAAGAGTGAGTGCTCAGTCACCTCTTACATTATTGGAGTGACTTTCCTCTTTTCCTTGGAATTTCATGCAGCTTTATAACATAGACACTGTTCTTAAAAATATTATAATTTCATTTTCACAATTCTCATTTTTGGAATAGATAATACATTTAGGGCTAGATGTACGACCCACCAATTTGCGACTCGCAAATTGGGATGTATAACAGTGTGTCAGACACTGTTTACGATTCGTATTGGGGTCGCAAATTGCATGCCTCATGAATATTAATGAGGCAGGCGCAATTTGCCACCCCATTAGGAATGCCTAGCACTCCCAGGGATGGTGACCTGCTGGGGTCAGCAGACCACCATGTCTGGAACTGCTTTTAAATAAAGCAGTCTTTTTTTTAAAAAATGCAGTCCATTTCCCCTAAAGGAAAACGGGATGCATTTAAAAAGAAAAATGAGAACTTTTCAGTTTCATTTTTTTAAGGGCAGGGAGTGGTCCCTGGGACCACTGCCTGCTCTTAAAAATATTTTCTCATATAATCACAAAGGGGAAGGGGTCCCCTGGGAACCCCTTCCCGTTTGCGAGTGGTTTACCACCTACTTGAAGTAGGTGGTAAACAGCGAGTGTTTTGCGGCCGCGAATGCGGTCGCAAAACAATGGTACGTGGCATGGTAACTCGCTATTAGGAAGGGACGCCCCTTCCTAATAAGCGGGAGTCGCAAATGCTATTTTACGGGTCAGTGACTCGCAAAATAGCATTTGTACATGCCATTGCCCTTTTCTGCGGTCGCAAAAGGGAGGATCTCCCATTTGCGGCCGCAAAAAAGGGTCGTACATCCGGCCCTATGTAATGAAATTCTCATGTAGTTTCTTCTTAACGTACATTTTTTACCAAGCAACTTGTGAACACATTTCTTGCTTGCCAGTCAACAGTAACACATTCTTGCATTAACAATATATTGCATTCATTAGCCTTTTGATTTAAATGAACGCTACATTGTGTCATCATTTTTTTGTTGTTATATTTTTATATTATTATAGTCATATACTTGTCGGGAATGGAGATAACCTTAGGCTCACAAATCTTATTAGTAATTTACATAGAGCATAGAATAACAATATAGACTCGGTTTTCCGCTTCTAAGTTGCCAGGTATGCCCAGATGTGGGTCCTGGGCTCACTGTGCCACTGGATTCAATCTAGCCTAGCTGATGAGGGTTGATGCCCTGAAACCGGTCCCAGGATGCTTGTTTCCAGTCCAGGGTGCACCTGGCTTGGCAGTTCGGCTGTACTGTTCCCATGAGGCACAGGGTCAAGACTGATTTGCATATGGCTGGGTCTAAACTGGGGTGGCATGGTGAACAAAAGAATCATGGATTTAACCCAGATCTCTTGACTGGGAGTGAACGTTTGATTTGCTCTGCTTTCTGTCCATCATCTGTGTGTCTTTTGCTTTCTCGCCCTAAGTGCATCGGGTATGCCCAAATGTGGGACCCGGAATCACTGTGCCTCCTCATTCAAGCTAGCCTGACTGATGAGGGGTGATGCCCCAAAACCGGTCCCA
The DNA here is from genome assembly GCA_963921515.1 of Calotriton arnoldi. NCBI lineage: Eukaryota > Metazoa > Chordata > Amphibia > Caudata > Salamandridae > Calotriton > Calotriton arnoldi. The sequence goes on from CAWUFW010011932.1 coordinate 380,616, forward strand.
GGATGCTTGTTTCTGGTCCAGGGAGGACCTGGCTTGGCAGTTTGGGCTGGACTGTTCCCATGAAGCACAGGGTCAAGACTGATTTGCATATGGCTGGGTCTAAACTGGGGTGGCATGGTGCGCAAGAAAACTATGGATTTAACCCAGATCTCTTGACTGGGGGTGAATGTTTGATTTGCTCTGCTTTCTGTCCATCATCTGAGTGTCTTTTGCCCTTTAGGAGTAAAATATACCTTCAAAATTTCCATTGCAGAATACTATACTGAAACTGTGACTGACAATGCTGTTTTGCACACCTATTTATACCATTTCCAGTCACAGATTTCTCACTCAAGATACTCCTTCCCTCTTCGCCTTATGTGCCTCAATTGACCACTTCATACAGCTTCTTACTGACTAGCAGAGTTAGCAACGGAGTTTTGAGATTTTTGCCTAGAACACAGGATAGCAGTGAAAGCAGAATACTTACCAGTGTTTATGAATTTGACAGCAGATAGGAATTTGAGACATTTGAGGGATTACAGTGACTGGATGTTGGATCAGAGTTGTTTTTGCAGGATAGACGAAATTTGAGGTCGATTGAAGGTGGATCTATTTTCAAGTCGACTAACTTACGAGGTAGAGAATTATTTCAGCCGGAAGCCGGATCTGAAGGCATCAGCGATAGATGCAATTCAGCAGGCATGGAAGGGGAGGAGAGCCTATGCGTTTCCCCCTTTCACGATGATTCAGAGAGGGCTCTTGAACCTGAGACAAGATAGATTTCAGATAGTGTTGGTGATGGCAGTTTGGGTTTCGCAGATTTGGTTCCCAAAGCTGATGGAGTTCGAATGTGCTGTATCTTTTTTGATTCCAGCAAGAGAAGGTATACTAAAGAATGGAGAAGTAGAAGCACATCCTTTGATTCAGAGCAAGATGCTGTACCTTCTTGTTTGGAAGGTGTCAAGAGATCTAGCTGTTGAAAGGGAATTTGAAGTAGGGCTGCAGAGTTGCTTGAGGAGTCGTGGGCTCCAGGAACTAGGAGAAGGTATAAGGGGATATGGTGAGCTTGGGCATGTTGGTGCTTGGAAAGGAGTATGAATCCTGTGGAGGCTTCTATATTGGAAGTGGGTGAACAATTTGAGGAAGTAGGACAATGAATTGTTACAGGCCAGCAATTTTGGCAGGTCATGCACATGTAGATGATAGGTCGGTAGGTAGGAATATTTTGGTATGTAGAATTCTAAAAAATATGAGGTTAAGAAGACTACCGAAAGCACAGTACAGTTTGATGTGGGATGTCAACGCAATGTTGTCTTTATTTTTGACATTGCCTGCAAATAAGTACTTGGACTTAAAGAGATTATCCTTAAAATTAGCAACTTTACTATGTTTAATTTCATGCACAAAAGTTTCAGATGTGAAGACATTAGAGGTAAGTAACAAAGTTATTGGTCAAGACTGAGTGCATTTTTAGATCTGGAAGAAAACAAAGACAATGGCGGAGACAGTTATTATCCGAGATTTCCAGATGAAAGGAAGTGGTGTGTGGTGGATTGTATGACTGAATTTGAGAATAGAGTATTGAAATTTAGAAAACATAGAGAGAGTCAGTTATTGATTTTGTACGTAAAGCCTCATGGTGCAGTAAACACAACGACGATTGCAAGAAGGATGAAAGAGATAATGAAAGAAGGAGGTATTGATATAAGTATGTTTAAACCATACTCATTGCGAGGGGCTATGGAGAGTAAGTTGCATTTGTCTGGTGGTCGTTTGGAGGAAATTCTAAAAGCAGCTGACTGGACAAATGCTAGTACTTTTGCAAAGCATTATTTTAGACCAATAAAGCACATGCCAACTGTGGTGTTGAAGGGCTTTCAACATGCATAATGGTAGCCTCCAGTCTTAAAATGAAATAACGATTTTACTAATTAAATGAATACAAAATCAAGATTTTATTAAAGACACAGAGGCTAACATTATCCCGCCCTCCACATCCCACATAAAAGGAAGAAAAAAAGAAAAAAAAAGAAGAAGGAAAAAGAAGATTGGAGGGAGTGAATACGTTTTTGTCTAGGTAGTTAGCAATATGAGTAATACGTTGTTGATTGTTGCGAATATATATATGTTGATATTATATATGCTACATGATGGTAAAAAGGAAAAGTATAGTTGTTGGTACAAGGTATTATGTAGGAAGTATAATGTTGGTGACGGGTTCAATGTTTTTTTCCCCAGCATAACCAGGAAGGAAGAGGAAGTAAAGGAGGACATGGCGGATAGCAGGAAGAACGAGCTGCTTAGGAGGACTAATGAATCACTGCATTAAAAGAGGAGGAATTTTTAGTGAAGGATATTTATGGACTACATGGTTCTAGTTCTAGATTTATTTTATTGTTGTAAGGTTCTTTGAAGGTGCTGCAGGAGTGGCATTAAAGGAAGTAATGCATAATGTTAGCCTGAGTGTCTTTAATGAAATCTTGATCTCTATTCATTTCATTAGGAGAATTGTCATTCTCCAGGGCCTCGGTGAGGCTTGAGGAGGAGGGACCGCATGCCACCCTCCCCTTTGTTAAACACAGTGGGCCCAGGATGCCATTTACTTCTATTGCATTTTTTTAAAACATTCTATTTTGGGCTAGGAGGGGCGGTCTACAATCCCTGACAAGGCTACGGGGGCAGGGTATCCCTACCGTGCCCACTTATATATTTTTTGTTGAATAATCTCAGGACATGGGACTAAGTCCTTGAGTCCTGTAATGGCTGCCTTTTTTCTCATGTTGCAGCCAGCTAATCAGAGCACTTGCTCCTGCAGGAGCAGGTTGGTCCAAGGGAAAAATAGCTGTCTAGGCCAATCAGAGTGCTTTATTTTTTTTTAAATAGGTTGGAGGAACACTTGCAAGAGTGCCTCAAACCCATCCATCCAGATATAGAAATATGTTTGAGCCTTATAAACATTTTTCTTGTGAAAGTAATGCAAAATATGGTTGTAAGAGGCAACATTTTCTGTAAAAGACCACTGTTTTGAATCATTTTCAAAAGCAGAAACTAGAGTGGAAAAATGTATCCCCTGAAGCTGCCAATAGATTGTGAATTCCTGCACCAATTTAAAATACACCTTCAAGAACATGACAACCTTCCCATTATGCTTTGTTTAAGTGCCACTTTTTGTCTGCTTTCTGTTGAGGATTTTGTTCCTTCCCTCTCCATTTGTGCCATAATTCCTGCTCACTTTGATGTTCTCTTGGGAGATTAGTAGTCCTGAAAGAATGAGCATGGCATGTCATCTCCCTTCCAGATTCTTAAATCTGCTTAGAAATGCTGTATATGAGGCTCTGGGACAGGGAGAGTCTAAGGGCTCAGCAAGCTAGTGGTTCCATCAAATGGTCCCTCAGCTGCAATAGGTTAAGGGAAGAGTTTGCCTCCTCTTCTGTAGTGGGAGTAATCCTCCTAGGGGCACCAGCTGGCCTTTCCTTGCATTACCGGCATACCCTTTTCCTGGCAGTTGTTGAGTTATTCAACATCAAAGCATACTGAATCCCAACATTTGACGTTTAGGATTTTGGGACTGCTCTGTAAATGTAGAGATACTGTCTGACTCTTCCCCCTCCACCTCCCCTTTACTCATCCCAAACCTCTACTGCTATGATCTCCAAAATAAACACTTTTGAGATCCCTCCCTCTTCTATCCCTCCACTTTCCTTTTCAATCCAACTAACAGACTCACATGTCCACAGCTCAAATTAATTTCATATTTCCCAATACTAATTCACCACTAATCCTTTTTGCGTTCCGGAGTAGCGTGTTACTCGCCGAATAGCGCTTCAGGGGTAGTAAGCATTATATAAATGCAATTAGTCTAGCCACTGAACAGATTAACACCTAATCACAAAAAGCAGGCTTTATGGACCAAGATCTAGCTTTCCTGTCAAATTTGGTGTAACTCTGTTCAGCAGTTCTTGCTGTTGTGCTGTTCCATAAAGTCCATGGAAAGAGCATAGGGAGTTTTTATTTTGGGAGCCCTCACTTGACTGATCACCCCAAAACTTTCCATGAAGAAACTAGTCAAAAAAGAGCACTTTTTAAGAAAGTTATGTGAAGATTCGTGAAAACGCACAAAAGTTATTATCAAACCAAAAACGTCATTTTGTATGGAAATGCAGGCCTAGCTATAAGTACCCAAGTGAGGGTGTGAGTTATAGTTGCCTTTGGGCATGAGTTATAGTAACTTGAAATAACTATAACTGGTGAATTTCAGTGGTTTTAACTGAAATCTTCACTTAAACTTTAATGTCCCTTTAACCTTTGTTTTTACCAGTGACTTTCTAAGGTTTTTTTAGTGCAAAGTTAGATATAAATATCGGACTTATACCTATAATGTCACTTTACCTTTGGTTTTTTCAATGAATTTGTAGGGCTTTTTTATTGTAAAGTAATATTTTATCACCATACATAAAGTCAACCCCACCGCTGCAAAAGGTCTTTGGCCGTGCGCAGCAGGGGTTTGACTATAGGGTCTTCCCTGGGGTCAGGCCATGTAGCCAGACCACACTACCTTTCATCGTCATCCTCTCCCTACACCTCTCCCTCCCCCTCAGCACCCAACCCTCCATATATAAAGCAGATCTATCATCTTTCTCCGAAAATCACGAATCACTTTAATGAAATGTATTGTTCAATAATACATACAATGCAATGTTTACTAATATTGATTACTTGAAAATATTTAATAACGTTTTTTTTAAACTACATATCTGTGACTCTTTCTCTTTACAAAGTTTTTATTATTACATTTTGTGGGTGAAATATATGTAAATAAATAGCCAGAGACATATATATATTTTTTTAAATATGTCTCAGAATTTTTCAATCCAAAAACATAATCATAAAAACAACCACATGAAAACCTTGGGGCAGATTTACAATAAACTAACGCAGCGCGGTGCAGCAAGTCATTTTGCTGCGCCGTGCTGCGTTAGTTTGGAAGGACAAGGATGCGACATATTTACAACAATATGTCGCATTTCTGTGCTTCCCCCTGCGCTGGCGCACAAACTGCTGCCATGCGCCAACACAGGCACCCTTGCACCATGGTGCAAGGATGCCTGCGTCACGGGGATGATTGTTTATGTGCAGGAAGGGTTAACTTTTTTAATGAAAACGAAACTTCTGATATTTCTTTTCTCACGGTGTGGGATTCTTTCAAAGCTGCTTCCATGGATTTCATTACCTCTTGAAGAAATCTTCTTCTAAACAGCTTTTGAATCATATCAAGCTATTAGAGCACAAATGTTATTGAGGACTGTTTAGATCAATTAACCCCTTTGTCACTCATAACGGAATAATTCCGTCATGAGCACCAGTGCTCGTGTGCTCATGACGGAACCATTCCATCATGTGCACACTAGCATGAAATCCCTCTCCTGTAAGCAGCAGAGGGATTTCCATTTTTTTATTCTTGCCTTGGAAGGTGGGGAAGAGCTTCCCCAACCTCTCAAGGCATTTTTTTTGTTTTTGTTTTTGTTTTCAATGACGATCGTGCGCATGGCGAGCTGATGTCATTACATTGAAACTGAAACATAGTTTCAGTTTTACTGTTTCATTGCTCGTGGGGCTATCTCTGCCACCCGAGCACCGAAACACATGAGAGAGGTATCATTGGAAAGGGGAGAATCTCCCTTGTGGATCTCTGCTTGGAAGCCGTTGCAGGAGTGTGAGCCCCAAGCAGGGATCCACCCACTAGACACCGGGGAAAGGGGAGCGGCCTGTTGGGCAAGGGCCTTTGCTCCCTCCATTTCAAAATGGGAGCATTCAGTCTTTATGTCCCCCCGGAGGGCAGAAGGGGCAGTGCCCCCAATCTGCCCCCCCCAGGAGGCGAAAGCCCACTAGGCACCAGGGATTATTATTTATTTTGTACATAGGGGTGGGGGATGCCTAGAATAGGCATGCCAATCCCCCACCCCAAAAATAATTGCCATATCTTTCTGCCCCCCAGAAGGCAGCTGTGGGCAATAGCCCCTTATCAGCCTCCCCGGGGGGGGGCAGAAAGACCACTAGGCACCAGGGATTTTTTTTAATCAAAGTTCAGGGATCGGGGCTGCCCAGAATGACATGCCTCCACCCCCCCCAAAAAATGCCACAGTCTTTCTGCCCCCCAAGAGGCAGATGGGGGCAGTAGCCCCTGATCTGCATCCCGGAGGGGGGGCAGAAAGTCCAAAAGGCACCAGGGATTATTTTGTTTTTATCTATAGGGGTGGGGGCTGCCCAGAATGGGGATGCCAATGCCCACACCCCAAAAACAATTGTCACAATATTTCTGCCCCCAGGAGGCAGATGGGGGCATTAGCCCCTTATCTGCCCCCATAGGGGCAGAAAACCCACTAGGCACCAGATCTTTTTTTTTCAAAGTTCAGGGTTGGGGGCTGCCCAGAATTGGCATGCAAATGCCCCACCCCTCCAAACAAATGCCACAGTCTTTGTGCCTCCCCCCCAGGAGGCAGATAGGGCAATAGCCCCTGATCTGCCCCAAGGGGGGCAGAAAGCCCACTAGACACCAGGGATTTTTTTAAAATTATATGTAAGGGTTGGGGCTGCCCAGGATGGGCATGCCATTGCCCCACCCCTCAAAAAAAATGCCACAGTCTTTCTGCCCCCCCAGGAGCCAAATAGGGCAATAGCCCCTGATCTGCCCCATAGGGGGGCAGACAGCCCACTAGGCGCCTGGGATTATGCTGGCTTTTTTATACATAGGGTGGGGGCTGCCCAAAGCCCCTACCCCTCAAAAAAATAGTCACTGTCTTTCTGGCAATAGCCCCCGATCTGCCTCTCCCAGGGTGGCAGAAAGCCCACTAGGCACTGACCTTTTTTTTTGCAATGTGCCCAGCTGTAGATTTTGGGCCCTAGTGCAGCCGGCAACTAGGAAAACCTAACAAACCTGGAAATTTTTGAGAACTAGATATCCAGGGTAATCTAGGATGGGGTGACTTGTGTGGCTCTCACTAAGTGCTGTTACCCAGAATACCTTGCAAACTTCAAACTTTGTCCAAAAAAAATAGATTTTCCTCACATTTCTGTGATGCAAAGATTTGGAATCTGCAGGGAGCCACACACTTCCACCCACCCAGCATTCCCCAAAGTCTCTCAATAAAAATGGTGCCTCACTTGTGTGGGTAGGCCTAGTGACCGTGACATGAAACGGCCCAAAACACAACGTGGATACATCACATTTTTCCACAGAAAACTGACCCTTTCTTTGCAATGTGCCTAGAGGTGGATTTTGGACCCTAGCTAACTAGGCCTACCCACACAAATGAGGTACCATTTTTCTGGGGAGACTTAGAAGAACACAGAAGTGTTATTACCGATTGACTTTCTTTGTATTTCTGCCTTCTAAATGTAAGACAATGTGTAAAAAAAAAGTCATTTTGAAAGATTTTCTCCAATTCACATGCTTGTATGAGTACCCACAATTTCGGAGATGTGCAAATAACCACTGGTTCTAAACTCTATATTTTGATCCCATTTTGGAATTATATAGGTTTCCTTGGTACCTATTTTTCACTTTTTATATTTTACCAAATGAATTGCTATATACCCGGTACACAATGAAAAACCACTGCAAGACGCAGCTCAGTTATTAGCTCTGGATACTTCGGGTTCGTGGTGAACCTACAAGTCCTATATATCCCCACAATCAGAAGAAAGGTCCAGCAGACATAACAGTATATTGCTTTTAATAATCTGCCATACTTAGAAGAAATTATAGGTGAAAATGTTGGCACAAATGGCTGTTTTTTTCAACTTAATTTCAATATTGTTTTATTTCAATTGTTAGTTTCTATAGAAACACCTTGAAGGATTTACACAAATGACCCCTTACTAAATTCAGAATTTTTTCTACATTTCAGAAATGTATAGTTTTTTGAGATCCATTATTGCTTTCCCACACATTACTACCACCAACCCCAAGGAGGTTAAAAGCACAAAAAATAGGAAAAATGGGCTATGTCCCAGTAAAATGTCAAAACTGTGTAGAACATGTTGGTTTCCTGGCACAAATCTGCCTGCTCCTGAAAGCTGGAAAGATGGTGATTTCAGCACCACAAGCCCTTTGTGATACCTTTTGCAGGGAAAAAAGCAGATGCTTTCTTCTGCAGGACTTTTTTCCCATTTGTCCCAAAAAAGAACCAATACTTAACTGTATTTTGGCCAATTTCTTGGCTCCCTCCAGGGCAATCCACAAACCCTGGGTACCTTTAGAATTCTCAAGATGTTGGAAGAAAAGGAAGCAATTTTGGTGTGGATACCTTACATGGACAAAAAGTTACAGGGGCCAAGCGCAAACTATCCCAAATAGCCCAAAAAAGGCTTAGCACTTGGGGGTAGGGGGTGCTTGTCCCTATAATATTATTTGTTTTATCTAACATTCCTATCAATATTCCTTCTTTTTATTTAAAAAAAAATTATTAATTGCTAACTAATTTTCTCTGGAACAATAAAAAAGTTTGTATATCTCTTCAAAGACCTATGTGTTCCGAGTATTTAAGAGGAGTTAATTTCCAGATGTTCGTGCCTATCGCACTGCTTTTTGTTCTTAAGCAAGCTACATTTTTCCTCAATAAAGACATTACTATTCAAGTGGATATTGAATGTTTTCTATGTATCCTTTTTCTTTTCAACAATTTCTCTCTTTCTCTCAAAAACCTCTTTCTCTGTTACTTCCTATTTTAAAAAATGCTTGTAAACTTTTACATCCAATTTTTATACTTCCTAGCAATTCTAGAGCTCAATTCTTAAATTCCTCTATTTGCCACAATACATTGGTTAAAATGAAAAACAGAACTATCTTTTGGAAAGCTTGGTAAATGAAAGGTCTGAAATGGATTCATCAAGTTTTCGAAAATAATTCTTGTCTCTCATTCACTATAGTTCAACAACGATTCTCCCTTCCCTCTACTTTTTTAACTAAGTATGATTCTTTAATGTCAGTTATTCACTCTGCTTATAATAATTAATTAGACGATTCTTCTCCTATTGCTCTCTTGGCTTATCTGTGTTCTACCTTATCTTCCTTCCCTCACAGACTCATTATAAACTTGTGACTCTGCCATGAATTACAGTAAAGATTGATGTAGACGCTTCTCTTTGGAATAAAATGTGGCAAAAAATTTGGAAATCTTCAAGAGCAGCTAATGTTATTCAAACTTTATTCTTTATTTATAATCATATGCTATTTACAGCTTGCGTTTTACATAGGTTATGACATACCTCTTCTCCTTCCTGTTGGTCTGCAATGCATCTCCTTCTAATCCTAAACATATGCTCTTTGAATGTGCCTCTACTTATCAATTCTGGCTAAACGTCTGGAAACAGATAAAAAATATTTTTAACACACAGATTCCTTTTAATTTAAAAAATTATTCGCAGGATGTCTCTCAGAAGATTGGTCTCCCTATGGTGATGGAATTCTCATATTAGATTTACTCCTTGCAATAGCATTTCAACAAATGACTAAATCTTGGAAAGATTCCTCCAATTTATCTTTTAAAGCATGGTGGTATAGGGTTTGCTACAATCACAGATTAGACAGAGCATACGTTACTCCCATATAACTTGTCATCAAAGGAGACCTTCTTTTGTTTCCAGTGACACATTTCTTAACCTTCTCAGCTAAGTTGGCTACCCTTCATAACCCTCGAATTGAAGAGGTTTCCATACCCCGTAATTTTCTTGTTACTATTACTATGACTTACCTTGTATCATATACGTATGATATTGTTCTCAATTTTATGTCTAGTCACAATATTATATATATTTATGTAGTTCTAGGATATTTTTCTTCAATTTATGTTATTGCTTGTTTTTAATACAACATGTTGACAATGTGCTATACTTTGCTTAGCCATATCCTAGCAATGATATTCATATATAGATTTTTATCCATAGGATCTATTTCTTTAGCTTGTACTATTGTTTGTTTGTTATTATATGTTGCACAGCTTTCTTTCTTCATTGTTTCTACTCTATTTTCCATGCATTTTATTGACTGTATTTTATCAAATCCTAATAAACTTTCCTTTTTAAACTGAAAATATACAAGTGAGCTCCTGTATAAATGTTTAATACTCTCATATGCCAACAAACGTAAAGAGAGAGTCAGTATCACAAGTACAGACTACAAATTAGAACATGACTGTAACAAACTATTCTGCTTCCACTAAAGAACCCACAACAAGAAGAAAGATGCCTGCATTCAACACAAAATATTAATTTGGAACCAAATCTAGATGCAGGTCAATTATCACATTAGCGTTCTGTATTTTGAATGTATAAGCATTACCAGTTTTTTCAGCTTTTCATCGCATTCAGTACATGGTTTAAATACCAATAAGCAACTTCTCCTTCCCTCTCTATTGCATTCTCTTGCTCTAGTCCTTTTTTCTGCTTCTCTCTTCTGCCCTGTCTCTTTCAACCTTTTTTCCTCTTTATCTTCTACCTTCTATTTCCTCTACATTCACATGTACATTGCTGGTAGCCAAACATTCTATACAACAAATATTTTTATTGTCAGCTTTTATCTGTTTATTTATCCACCCATTCAATTATCCATAGGCGTTCCCACTCACACATGTATTTATCTATGTTCTCACACATCCATCTATTCATCTACTTCTCTGGCATTCACACACTCACAAGGCTATTGGCTTTGCCCGTACATGCTACGTTTTGAGTTTTAACAATAATCAGAAGCTCATCAATAAGCAGAAAAGATTCCAGTTACTGTGTCAAAATATTCATAATGTGGCAATCAATAACTACAGTAGCTAATGGCATTGAACAATGAATTCAGGGATGCTAAACCGAGAGCAAAAAATTAAAAGCATGCACCAGTAAAAAAATCTGTCTGGGAAATAGATTTGATGAATAGCAGATGGTTTTAAGCAGCATACAATAGAGCTTTTGTGGCATCATTCAAAGACCTATTTAACCATATGTGTAAGGTGCATTTCGAAAACGGCAGCTGCCTCACTAGCATTTATATTTTATCATTTCAATCCTCTCTAACTAAAGGTCGGCTCTTCTAAAACGATGGCAGTCCCATACTAGAGAGTCTTTCAACAGAGCCACCCAAGCCACGAGAAAATGAATACTGGGAGCACTATCAACATGGACTCCTATTGATCAATTTCAAAACTCATTGTGCTTGCCTCCTGAAGAAGCATGCCAAGAATGGTTACAGCAGGATGCAAATCCTTGCATCTCACACTGTGGGACATATTTACAAAGAGATGGCACAATGCACCACAGCAAGCAAAGCTGCTGTGCTGTGGTGCCATACCTGGAGAGAGCAAAACTTGCCATATCTTCAAAGAAATGGCGCAGTTCTGCTCTCTCCATGTTCTGGCGCACTTTGGGCTGCCTAGCCCAATATAGGCACCTTAGTGCCAAAGTGCAATGGTACCTGCATTGCGGTCAGGATAGATTTTGTGCAGGATGGGGTAACTACCTCAAAAATACTTTCCTTCAAGCATATTTCCACTTTGTAGTGTGCTGCAGAATGTAGAGGAAATAACGAGGAGAAATAAAGATATTTCTCATCCTTTATTCCAGCCTCAGGCAGCAACATTTTGGCACAAATCCATGTCTTCATAGCTTTGTAAATATGGGTTTGCACCACATTCCATGGGTGGATGCATAGGAACGCCCATGCCACCCATGGAATGCTCACCCAATGTAAAGTAATGAAAGGAAGTGCAATGTATTGTGTTATGTTACCTTTTTCTTACAAAGCCAAGCAATCGACATTTGCATGGGTTTGTAAATACCAAAAGAGATTTTGCATCAGATCTGCATCCACAAAATAATGCACATCTGACACAAAATATTAGTAAATCTGGCCCTATATTTGTCTCAATTATAGACTCTTACTCCAACAAAGACTGAGAGGGCGCAAAGATTTCACCTACATTGTTGCCCTGCACCGACAGCTGTAACTCTCCAGCACCAGAGAACCTTTATTCACACCTCTTTGATCTCCAGAGACACACAAAGCCTAGTGTAAAGATGAGCAAAATCACTGTAAACCTTCAAAGTGTGTTCCTCCAGCCTGAATAAGCAGACAAGATTATACAGTAACTTGTTTAAATTAGGTCTGCGCAAAATGTTAATTATGCAGGATTAATCCTAGCAATTTCAGTATTTTGTGTTACTCTTGTGCAGTGAAATTACAGAACATGATGCGATTAGTCCTGTGCTCATCATTTAGAGTAATTTGGAGGGAAAATGCCTAACGCAAGAGCACAGCAATCCAGCGCAAGCGACTTCTGGCTGTTGCTGTTCGCAATCTGTTGCATTTAGTAAAATGTCCTTAGTGCAAAATGCATCCTCTGACCCATTTTGGATGCAAGGGCGACTTTTGTGCTAAGGAAATAGAGCTAGATGCAGGGCTACGGTCCTCACATAATTTTGTTGTAATTCTGCGTAATTACACTGCAGCAAATTAAACAGGTTACATGTAGGTCTAATCTGAATGAACTTTTTATCCTAATGAAAGGAGTTCAGCCCTTGTTCACCCCACCTTTATAAGGCTCTGAATATTTTTCTGATTCTGCTGCTTTGTGTTTTCTTAGTATTTCGAAAGGAACAGGGGTCCCTGAAGTGAGGAATGTCATAAAACATTAATACATAGAGATGTAATAAAATCTACGTATGTCATCCAAATAGAATATTTCATTTACATTTATTAAAGTAAAAAAACAAAACAATGCAGTGGGAAGACAAACTAAGGAAAAGTCACATAAGACTTTAAAACTCAGGCATATCGATGTGACAAGAATGAGAACACAATGGTTTTGGTCACAAACTGTAAGTACCAACGCTTGTCTAAATGAACAAAGGAGAGGATGTGGCGAAGCAGCCAGATTTACTAACTCGGGAGCTGGGCTCGGCATTGGCGCAATGTCCTGTGGTTCTGGGCAAATCACTTAGGCCCTCATTACGATAGTGGTCAGATGAGCATCCGACCACCATCGCATCGAGATGGAGACAGCCCGACATGTAGTCGGTGGCTCCACCCACCTTATTACGATCAGACTGCCGTGAAGGCGATCGGAAACATGACTATTTCAATTGAGGCTTGTGCTGCGGCCCGTAAAACGACTGCAGCATGAGCCAAAATTAAACAAGGCATGCTTTCAAACATCCATGCACCGTGTGCCAGACTGGTGCCTGGCACATGGTGCATGGATGTTTGGGGGGGCACCACATGTGCCCCCTTGGCCCCATAGTGGAGGCCTACAGAGGATGGGGACCCTGCTAGCAGCCCCCAAAGTCCCTTGCTGTCTGCCTTTACATGAGCCTGTCGGAGACATCAGTCAGTCCCCTCGCCCGCTGCAGTCCGATCGACCGCATCGTAATGCAGCAGTCAGACCACTATGCTCACTGGGCCCACCAACATCGGAATGAGGCTCTTAATCTTCTTGTGCGCATGGACAGCGCCTGGATACATTCACAGGTAATAAGGCACTGTATATAAATCTACAAAACAATTTACATATTAGAGTCAAGGTACCATAGTCAACGACGTTTAGATCCCTTTATTAATTGTAGGGCTCATCATCAGGACACAAAGGGTTACGACATATGTAACACTATGCCAGCAGTAATGAACCAGACAATGGTCCCGTGAAGGCAAACCGGTGAAAAATATCTGCAGTAGGACACAAACAGTGGCTTAGGCGGAAATACGCAGTGGCCACCTTAAGTCAAATCGGGACCAATATCTAAATGGTGGTACTGTTAAGATGCAGTGAGGAGTTCCCATCAATTGTATGTCTAATAAGAGAATGAAGAATGCAGGAACGTTTGTTTCCCCACTGCATTGTTTTGTTATTTTACTTTGATAAATGTAAATTAATATTCCATTTGGATGACATACGTAGATTGTATTACATCTCTATATATTAATGTTTTATGACATTCCTCACTTAAGGGACCCCTGTTCCTTTGGAAATACTTGTACCCATGGTCCCTTAATATTCATGGGTGCCCCTTGTTTCATATAAATATGGTGTTCTTTTAGAGCAGTGTATAATCACATTTTGGCTGCAAAGTTAGGGAATGCTTTTTTTTGCAAAGATGGCTGCTGTTTGCAAGTTCATAAACTGCAAAGTTTAATCTCTAGTCCCTTCAAACAATGACTGGTCGAAGGTGAGTAGTACTACTCAGCAGCTGTTTACTATTCCTCACTGCCCGAAGTCCTGCCCAGAGACTTCCGGCATCACAAAATGCAAGTTGCATGGTTTGTAAGTGAGACCACTAGAGAGATGGTAACAGGACCGGACATAGGGGCCGATTACGATGGCGGGCGGATCGCCCCCGCCGGGCCGGCGGTGGTCACTGCTGGCCCGGCGGGGGCGATCCGCCCGCCATCCAGACCGCAAAGACCCCCCGCCATATCATGATGACTAGGGGATCCGCGGCGGACGGAAAGACCGTCCGCCGCTTTTCTGCCGGTCGACTTGTCGACCGGCGAAAACGTGTTGAATATGGAGGCGGTGTCTGGAAGACACCACCATCCATATTGCGATGCAGGGTGAGAGCAGCCTTTCCATGGCTGCATTGCCGCCATGGAAAGTCTGGCGGTTCCTGCTGTTGGGGGCCCGTAGCGGGCCCCCATATAGTTGGGGGGGTGGTGGGTGCACATGGGGGATACCTATGGTACCCCCCTGCATTTGCATGTACAATGTGGCAGGCACCGCGCGGTGCCTGTCACGTTGTGCATGTAAAGGCACGACATGTCTATTTTACATTGCGGCGGGTGCTGCTTGCAGCACTGCCGCCGCAATGTAAAATATACGGGATGTGCCCGCCAGTGTGGCGGGCGCATCCTAATGTGTATTGCGGGACCACCGCACCTATGGCGGGCGGTCCCTTTCGCAAATGCAATGGCGGGCAGACTTTGTCCGCCCGCCATCGTAATGACCCCCTAGGAACGCAAACCGGCCCTGGCAATTAAATACGACCGGCCCCTGGGGGGTGGTATTTGGAAAAAACTGCAGCGGCTTTAGTTACAGGGTGTCGATAAAACCAGCCCCGGTAATACCCCCCCCCACCCACAGGGGTCCAAAACCAGGCCCCACCCTGGCGGCCCACCGGGGAAACGCCCGGTGCCCGCTACGGCCAGTCAGGCCCTGGATGGTAAGAAGGTATTGAGCAGTGCACTTCCAAAGTGAGTGGCACTTCTTTACTCATTTAAAAACAAACATTGACAAATTTAAAAAGCAAACTATAGATTTTGTATTAGGGAAAAGAATGTTAAAGAAAATTTGACAACTTTTCACTATAGGCAACCCCTATTTAGTGGCAGTTTTTTCATGAAAAGTTCTCAAGTATATACATTGTAAATATTTACCATCATAACAGTTTTTGTTTTTATTTTTTCGTTTCCATGTCTGTGATTTCAAGGCAACTAATTCAGTCCTGGTCAGTTTAAATGTTGAAAGCTCCAGGCAGTCTTACAGCCAGCCACACACACAAAAGGAAACATTCTGTGTGAATAATGTGTCTACTTCGGCGCTTAGAATAATTTTTTGGGGGAAATTCACAGAATTCGCTCAGAAAGGTATGACATTCATAGATTTGTATGCCACCCTGACATTCTTCTCCTAGCTGAAACCGGTTTTGGTAATAAGTTTACAGTGAATATTTTAGTTTTCTTTCAAATTCGTTTTTGATCACAGGGAACGTAGAGCCTTCCCGTACATGTTCCCCTTGTACATATGTACTCTTCATTTTTCTACTATTGATTCACACATATATCTGCAGCCGATGTCTTCCATGTGCTTCCAGCAAGGCCAGACCGTGGACGAAAAGCAGCCATGGCAAACATGTTCTTACCAGCTCTTACTGAGTGAGCAAGGGAGAATCTGGAGTGGTTCTTCATCCAAGGAAAATCTAGAAGATGCATTGGCAAAGCACTTGATTTTGAGGTTAGCGAGGCAGAGCACAGTATTTCAGCACTTATTCAGGTAGGTGCTGTGGGATAGAAACACAGAACTCAACAACAGAAACAAATAACATTCAATAAATGAAGGTGCAGCATTTGCTTTCTCTTTAAAAAGTGGAAGTAAAGTACTTTAATAGTCGTTAAACTAAACGCTCCTCACACATTTCAAATGTATACAAAATGTCCTGCAAATACACCAAACTAAACGGGGTGCTCACTGAGAAAAGATCACAGACATGGACGTCAACTCACCGAAATGCCAGGGCTGGCAAAAGTGACATCGCACGCCCTTTGACCTCCACTCTCACACACACACACATACATACAAATTCACACATATACACTCTCTCACACATAAACACACTCTCACCAGCAAGCATGCAGACAACATACATTTAAAAGCATTTTTTACTTAGCTCGGCTGCCCTGGAAGGTCATATTCCAGCTTATTGTACTCCATTTTTATTTCACTATTAGTGAATAATATATTTTGTTTATTCAGTTTAGAGTAATAAAACATTGACAGAAATTAAAGAGAGTGGAGCCCCAGCTGCCCCTGTGTTACTGGCACTGAATTTGCCACCTCTGAGGCCCGGGGTCGCAAAGGCAGTGCTAGGGGTAGCAAAGAGCAAGCCAGGGGTAGCAGCTGGGATCCCTGGCAACCTCTAAATGATGTCCATGATCACAGAAGTGAAATAACTGCTTAAATATAATTAGACCACCTAGGTTGATGCACCTTTAACAGTGTGTTTGTAGCAGACCCTAAGTCCCAAAACCATACAAATATCATGCAGTAGGAAAATATAAAAAGTCAGGCCTAATCAGTGGCGGCTCATCCGCTAAGGCGGAGGAGCGTTGCCACACTGCTCAAAAGGAAAAATAAAATGATAAAGTATTGTTATTATCATTTTATTATCCCTATTGCAGTCAGTGGTGGCACGTGTGGGGCGGGCCAGAGAAGGAGAGGAGTGGTGTGCACTTCCTAAGTGCGCATTACTGTTTGGCCGGTCCTCTTGAGCCGGCAGAACAGTCATGCACACTTTGCATGTTCTCCACTAGGCTGCATTACACAGCCTGGTAAGGAACATGCACAGGCTCCCTGTTCCAGTCTGAGCGCCGATCCACGACGCTCAGACAAATCACAGCGCTGCATGGCAGCGTTGTGGTTGGCTCAGGGTAGCCTGTTTGCCCGGGTGCTTCCTGCTGCCACCGACCGGGACAGGAAGATGAAGAGGATGGAGGAGAGGCGGCGGCCAGCCGTTAAAGGTATTACATTCCTTCCTACCCGCCCACCACCCCATCCGATAGCAGCCACTACTAGGCCTAATGACTTTGTCACAGAGTATTCACTATGCGTTGAACAATAAGAAAATATATTTCTCACTAGTAATAAACATTTCTAAATGTTATGATAAATATGCAACTATTTTGACTTTCACAAATGAAAAGCCACACCTATGGGCTGTGATATACTTCCAGTATCAATCCGTACAGAGTTTTTGGAAAGGGACGTGAGAGAGCTTAGGATGAACATAAGCATCTCTGAGGTTCACTAATTCTCTAATCAGAATCCTCAAAAGACACAAACAGCAATATAAAAGCTTGCAAGTCTACAATGGGACTTATGGGGACTTCTTCGGTGCTACTTTGCTCCCAGGTGTTGTTCTCTGAAGGTCTTTGACGCTGCATGCAAGGCATTGCCAATGCTTGTTACAAACTCCTTTCTAACGGGCCATAGATTTTAGAGATAGTTCTGAAAGGGAACATGTTGGACTTGGCCCTTTGTGCAGGGTCACCCCTAAACTTTTTGCCTTTTCTCTGACATGGTGTTGGTGGTTTTAGGCCTCTGGGCACTTTAGCACTGTGGTCCAGTGTAAAGTGCGTGCGCTCTCTGTGTACATTTGGTAAGGTTGGCCTGCCCTCCCATAGGAATGCATTGGGGATTCCCTGATAAAGTGTGTCAGTGATAATTCCTGGGATGGGAGGAGCAGCGTGGTCGAGTTTAGTATGTATGAAATTGTAAGAATAAATGCTGCGCAATGGTGTGCGCAGATTTATGATGACTGGTTGAGAAATGCCACTTTTAGAAGTTGGCATTTCTGTGTGCTGTGTGTCTGCCTGCCTGATGTGAATTGCATGTCTGGCTTGTGAGTGACAGGGGCTGGGAGGGGTGTGTAGCTCCAGGAGGGACAGGGTGAATCATCGCTAGGCTGAATGGGACATCTGCCCTGGGAGTAGTGGGAGGAGTAATCCCCTGACCCTGAATAGGACTGTGCTCAGCCTGCACAATGCTGGCTCCGCCCCCTGTGATGTGTCTGATCACCTAGCCCCCACCTGACAAAGGGGAAGAGGAGCTTGGAAAACAAAGTGCTCCAAATCCCCCTGAACCAGTTGCATCTGGTTCCCCCAAACCCTACACTGCAGAACAAAGGAGAAAGGAGTATAAATGTAGGGGCTGTGACCCCATGTTTTTGGTCCTATGCTGGTGCTGTTCCTGTGCTTGCTGGGGGCTTGCTGCTGCTGGGGGCCCAGGAGGAGCCGCCACGGGGGCTTGCCTCCCTGCTGGAGGGCCCTGTGTGCTGGGCCCAGCTGTGCCCCTGAACTTTGCTATGGATCTTTGGACTTAGCGCCTTGTGAGCGCTTTATTTTTATCTAGGAGGAGAGGAGCTGGCGTCTGCAGCGCGAGGCTGCGAGGGAATCCCTGCATGTGGGATTCCCCCGGTGCTACTTTGAGAACGGGAGCCTACCCCGCATTTATGCGGCAATTATCTTTATTTTATAGCGGGAGCCCACCCCACTTTATGAATATTTTAGCAGCGGGTGCCCACCCTGCATTATGGTGCTTTTATTTAAAAGGCGGGTGCGCACTCCGCATTGCGGCCAAGGAGAGGAGCTGCCGGCCCGACCCGGAAGCCAGGCGTGTCTGCCTGGTCTGGGGCAGAGCGTGTGGAGCCGGAAGGAGGGCGGGAGCCTACCCCGGCTCCGTATCCGCAAGTCAGGATGGCCGAGTGGTTCCCGGGTTGAAAGGAGTGCCTGAGGTCGGCGCATGCCTGCGCGGGGCTCCCATGAGTAAGAGAGAGCCCTGCGGGTGCCAGAAGGTGAGAGAATCCCCGAGGAGAGGGGGCTCTTCAGACGCAGCCGAGCCTGCCCCCGAGAGCCAAGGAAGGTAGCAGAGTCCTGCCCAGAGCCGGTGAGTGGGGGCTCAAGGTTGCACCGTGTTCGTGCCAGTCGAGGCACATTGCCGGTGCCTGAACGGTCCCGCAGGAGAGCGGGCCGCTCCTACCGTTGGGGGCCATTTGTTTTGTAAAGTCCCGGAGTGGGACTTGGGGGCAAGTTTAATTTAGAGAGCCCCAGAGCAGGGCCCCAGAGCGCTGCTGCCCATTTCTTTACAGCTGCACCGCACCAGTGCAGGCAGCTGCAACGTTTTGCATATTTGGTCTTAGGGCCCAAGTGGGGGTTCAGAGGGCACCGAGGTGCCCGTGCCTGCTCTTTGTTTGCTCCCAGCTGCCCCCCCTGATAGAGGGCAGCTGCAATGTTTTGCGCAGATTGGTATAGAAGTCCCTGAGTGGGACAGAAGAGGCACAGTGGTGCCAGTGCTTACTGCGATGGTCACAGCTGCACGGCAATTAGCGGCAGCTGCAACGTTTAGGCTAGCAGTTCTTTTGGGGGCATTTTTGTATGAGATAGGAGTGAGATGCACTCCTTTGCCCCAGCGCAATTGCGCACTTATGGATTCTGCTGCATTGGCATCCGCCCTGACATTTTTTTGGACATAGGGCATTTGAGCCCTCTGAGAAGGCCAGTTGGCCAGGGGGACTGTTAGGTTGATAGGGCGCCAGGCCCTAATGTGATTTATGTGGTGCGCAGGAAATGTGATTCATGTACTGTGATTTATGCACTGTGATTTATGCCTCTAATGTGGTTTATGTATGAGGTTATTTGCATACTGTGGTTTATGCTTGTGAGGTTATCCTCTACTGTGAGTTATGCCCCTAATGTGAGTTATACTTAGGAGGTTATGGTCTAATATGTTTAGGCTTATGAGGTTGGCGCAGAATGTATTTCACGCCTGATGTGATACTGTGCATAATATGGTTTATGTTGCAGGAGATAATGCTGAGTACAGTGTTTGCCAGTAATTACTGGTTGTGTTCTACGTTTATTATATGTTCTACATTTACTATCTTTACTAAGTGATGGTTCTGACAGTGGCCCAATTGGCCCTGTCAGGTGTATATAATCCCCTGTAAATATTGCCTAGTGCCAGTTGGCACAGTGTATATTGTGTGATTACTATTCTAATGTGTTTTTTGACAAAACAAAGGCTATTTTTATATATAACCTTGTGTGGAGTTCCTTTTGTGGTGTGCCTATTATGTTGTTGCTGTGTGGGGTTGCGCAAACGCTTTACACATTGCCTATGGGATAGGCCTGACTGCTCGTGCCAAGCTACCAAGGGGGTGAGCAGGGGTTATCTTCGGCGTGTAACTCCCTTGCCCTGACTAGAGTGGTGGTCTCTGCCTGGCTTTGGCGCAAGCCTTAGCCAACCAGAGATCCCATTTCTAACAGAACATATATCAAAAAAATATTTTAGGATATGAGAAAATAAGCAAGAACAACATTTCTCTTTAACAGATAATCCTATGCTTAGTAACCAAAAATATCTGCTCAGTACAAAAGTGAATTATCATCAGGTATGTTATTTTTGAGGAAGAAGCAGTACCTATCTGATGCAGAGTGCCTCAATGGATAATAGTAGTTTGCGTAATTTGCGTAATTTGGGGAAATTTGCATTATTCTTATGGCAAGGAATTCCAAGAATGATGACAATATGCCACTTCGCATAATTATGCACCACTCACAGTAAACTTTTACTGCCAATGCACCTTTCATGCAAAAATTCACCATAAACCACTACTCACTGTAAAACTTATCACAAACACATGAGAACAGCAGAACTTGAGCAACTGTTCTTCACGATGCGTTTGTTTAAATTTGTCCCTGTGCCAAACATTGACGAGAGGATACATTTAGGGCTATAGTATAGTGTGTAATGATTGCATTTCATGTAATTATGTGTAATTTTGCATAATTGTCCCAAAATTAAGCATAATTACTTGAAATCAAATTACACAAATTTCGCACACCCCTTAATGATAATTTTCCCCATTCATATTTCCAGCTTTGGAATTATGAATAGGGAGTCATCTCTACTCGCACCGGCCTATTCTGACTTGGGTTTTCCTGCTCTTATAGGTCCCTATCTATCAATACTTGCTTCTGCCTGTGCTTGATTTTACTTATCTATACTTGCCTGTCAACAATGGACTAAAATTTTCTCTACCAGTCTGTAATTACATGGACATTTTACTTTTTCGTGGACTCTCCAATCATCAACTACACTATATACCTGACCCTATTGTATCTGCTTTATGTCCAGTGTCTGGAACTGTATTCACGTTTCAGCAAATGTCCACTCACTTATGTGTAGCAGGCAAATCTTATTATGTCAATTAACACCTGCATGCACCTCAGTTGAACTATGTGTGCTTGTAAGACCAGGCCCATACATATCTACAGGCGGCGCTCTCTGACTGGGTACACTCAGTATCTGGTGATGTATGTGTATCTTTGTACATAATGCATTCTGCATCTGTGATTGTCAGCAGCATTTATCTATTTCTGTCTACACCTGAGTATAAGTGCAACCGTGTGTGCATGAGTGTGTGTGCATGTATGCCTCGGTGTTTGTGTGTGTTCGCTTATAGTTCCTAAACCTTTGTGTGAGAAAGTGCCTCTTTTTGAATGGTCAACCCAATTTTTCGTGGATTGATGCTGCTGGTTTTTTAACTTTGTATACTGGGCTGCTGCTGTCTAGTCCCCATTGTATGTGCTCTGCCCCTAAATCCCTGGTTAAATTGGCTAACTCCTAGTTGGCACATTTAACATCCCAGTAAGGCCATAATATATGGTGTTGAAAATGCGCCAGTGGCAGGGAAATGTTAAATATCATCTGTGGACTGCAGCTCATGTTGACTGACAAAGGAAACATGGCTTCATGTCTGCCAGTGTAGCCTGAATACTTTTTCATAGGGAAAAAACATTCTTTTAAATACTAAACTACCTTCCCCCTAAGTAGTAAGCCATGTACCTACAAGCTAGGGTGCAGAGTATTTAAAAGTGGTACATGCAAGAACGTATGGTTTGCATGCACCTACAGTGACTAGCCCCCAAAAGCTACATTTACTGTAAAAGGGCAGAAGCTGTCTTATAAAAAAAATATAGTTCTGAATAAAATCATTTTATTTGTTTGGGGGCACAAACTACTGGAATAATTCAAACACTATTTCTAATGTTTATTAAAATACAATTCAGATGTGAAGTAAGATGTTTAATGAATAGTTCGGAAAGGTGACTTTTTAAAAGTGAGACTTTGTGTGCCTGAACCTCCAGTAGGCTAATTTATATTAGCCTGCCAGCAGCTGGCCCCTTTCAGTGCTTCCCCTTAAAGAAGTGTAAAAACTGCTCTTAGAGCAGAAACAATGGCTTAAACCTTTTGGCGTGTATGTGTATGCGTTTGTATCAGCTCAGGAAGGACAGCTGGGAAGGGTTTAGGAACATCATTCATTTGAGAGGGACTAGAGCAAGACTTGCCCATTCATAGTTAAGTGTAAAAGAAGAGAGGCATTTTGTTTTCTGGGCTCTCTGTAGCCATTTTGGCACCAGCCCATTTGGGGGAGAAGGTCATCAAACCAGCTTGGCTTAGTTGAGCAATTAGGGACATCTAATTGCCCTAAAGACACCCCTGGGTGGCAAAATAATAGCCTCTAAGGGCAAAAATATGCTGCTACCTTCTTTTTGTCTCAAATAAGTGCACTCTATGAATGTTTGCAGTAAGGCAAACAGGATGTGCTTGAAAAGTGGAATAGTTTGCTCCTGGAAACCTTTTTCTCATTGGTTAGGGTGTGTCTGGGAGTCACCACACCCTCTGTCTAATGAAGCCTTCAGAAGAGACACCTCAATCACACCTCATCAAAATACTCTCTGGACCTCTGAATGAACGGTAGAAGATTGGACGTGCTGTCTAAGACCTGTGTAGAGGCCTGAGGGTCTGGACATACTCCAAATTGTACCCAGGACTAAGAAGTGGACTTCACAGGTCCGTTGGCTACACTCTTTTGTTACTTCAGGGGCACAACAAGCTCCACTAGGCCTTTTTCTGAGGGCATGGCTGGCCAGCAACAACTGGATCAGGACTGGATGTAAATCATGGCCTGTCAATGCTGTCCCTTAGGTCCTGGGCGCCTTACAAGTGACAAAGAGGAACTGCTTTAGAAACTCTAAAAAGTTGGGACTTCAGCAGGCGCTTGCAGCAAAGGTGTTTGACTTTGAGTAGACTTCATCAGATACAGTTTCAGGCTTGCTCTGCTGGATAATGTGAGCTGTATAAAAGTACTAAGCCTAAAGGTAGAAACCTTGACCTGACAAAGGTGTGAAAAGTATCCGTTCAACACAGACATTGCAGGCTGTGAAATTTGAATTTTTCAAGTGTTTCGTTTTTCCCACTGTGAGAAAGTAGTTTGTTAGTTGGAGTGGATTGAGGACTACCACAAGTAATTAAGACACTATCCTTTAGGCTCAGCAAAATATATCATCTGTAGCTATGGCATAGAGAAAACAGGCTTAACTTACAAAAAATGTGTAAAGCATTTAGGAGTACCAAAACAGGTAGAAAGTCAAAAACACAACACAATAAACATCCCACTCCAATTTATAAAAAATAGAGAATCATTTAATGAGTAAAATGACACCAAAATGACAAACATCCAGTAATAAGAACCAGAAATATGAATTGTCTTGGCACATTTTCAGGGTGACTGCAATGGAGTGCTGGCCAGATACACTAACCAGGTTTGATCCGGTCAGAGATTTTCCATTAGCACTTAGGGGTAAATGTACTCATATTTGAGGCAACGCAACGCAGCAAGGCAACATGCTGCACTGCATCAAATGGAGAGAGCAGGAATGCACCGGAGCTATTAAGATATGGCACATTCCTGCTCCCCCCGCTGCACTAGTGCACTTGTGGCTGCCAAACGTGAGTGCAGGCACCCTAGCACCATGATGAAAGGGTGCCTATGTTACAGCCAGGGACAACTTCCTGCACACAAACAGTCATGTGAGTCTTTTTCCTCTGTCTATGTGTGCTTCAGAATGCAGGAGAAATTAACATATTTTTACTTGTTACACCTCCTCTGGAGAGGTGTACCATTTTGAAGCATTCTCAGGTTTACATATCTGGGAATGTGCCAAAAATCATGTGTAGATATGTAGAAACACCGACGATGCACACAGAGGAACGGGTTTGCAGGGCAAAGTAAAGCAAGGAAGTGACTTGCCCTGCCTTGCATTACTCCAGATTTACTATGCCATGCAGGGCCAGGTGCGTGGCATAGCAAATCTCACTTAAGGACTAGCGTTGCCTTTACGTTACCTTGCATGACACAAAGGCAATGCAAGCCCTTGAGAAATCTTGGCCTTAATCTTTTTTGTGGCAGTCAAAATAGTTCAGTAGGGCAAGACAGCAGGCAGTATCCAAGTAATATTCCATGACATCAGATAGGCATTGGACGAGGTCCCAGTGAAGCCATTGTTTTTTGTGTGAAAAGCTCTTAGTGTGAAAAATGTTAATTTTACACCCATGCAAGTCCTCTCGCAGTTGAAATACTTTTGGTGCCTATACCAGGTTAAGATTTTACGAGGTTGGCGGTCAGACCACCACAAGCCCGATGCAAGACTGCTGCCACCGCCAGGATCCTCGATCTTGACAGGGTGGCAGTGGGGAGAGTGGCAGTCTCTGGTGTGGGTGCTGATGTCGGCACCGCTGTGCAGATTACAACCTGCCTTACCGCCGACCTTTTCGTGGTGGGGATCCCACCATGAAGAGGTCAGCGGAAAGGCAGGGAAGGTATTGTAGCCCATGGGGGTGTGCATGAGGCCACATGTTGTGCCCCCTCTTCTTATACTGTTGTGAGTGAACTATGTGCCATGCACAACATGGTGCATGGTGCACAGTGCACCAATGTGCAAGAGGTGGTGCCACGACAGCAGCATGTGCTGCAGCCTCTGTATGAGCCAAAGCATGCCGCTGCTATGGAACAGCCGCCACAATACTGCCAGCCCGGTGGTTAACTTTTAATGCGGCAGTCGGGATGCTGTCAGCTTGGTGGGATACTCCCAACCACCACAATGGCAGTCCAGGAGTCAGACCACGAAAGTCATAATCGGGCCCTTAGTAACATTTTTAGAGCTCCAAGGCCCCCAGCAAGGCAAGGCTGTGGGATGTGTCGGACGATGGCGTCATGATACCGTGTCCTTTTTTGCAGACGTCCCAGTGCAATGAATTGACTGCCCAGCACCGAAAAAACCTGTTTCTTTAGTGCACCGAGGTCGAGAATTGGGCGGGTCCTCCAGAAGTCTTGAAGTGCAAGTCCCAGTGTTTGATTTGGCCCTCTCTGCAGGGTCACCCTCATTTTGTCTTCTCCCCTCCTATTCTTCTGAATTTGGTTTCACTGACTTTAGGAATCTGTGCACTCTACCACTGTTAACCAGTGCTAAAGCACTAGTGCTCACTCCCTAAATACATGGTAAAATTGGCTTACACCTGATTGGCACCTTTAATTTACTTATAAGTCCCTAATAAATTTACATACGATATGCCCAGGGCCCGTATCCAATTCGACTCTATTTCAGTTAATTAAAACCTTAAAAGTACACAATACAAATTTATAAAACATATAAAAACATAATAAAATCTTTAGATTAAAAGTAAAAACAGTGCAATTAATATGAGCTAAGCATAAGAACTAGATGCATTTCATAGAACTGTAATATCATACCACTAAGACTAAATCCCATGGACAAAAAAACTCATTAAAAGACCTTTAAATCGGACTTGAACGGATCCACTATGCCATCTGGGAAGTTTGAGGATTACAAGTTAGGTTATCCTGTTGGTCAAGCTTAACCTAAAGCACATAGTTTAAAATAGTTTGCCCATACACAGCGGTTAAAATTATAAAAACATCAATACATTATAGGATTCAATCATCTGAACCTTCCAAAAATGGGCACAATTCTAGGCATCAGGGCAAGGGGTATAATCCATACTAATTTAAGTTAAAACTTCATTTATGCCTTCATCCTAATTAACCATACAGCATAAAGATACCGACAAACCCGGTAAACAGTAACCTGTCCCAGATACGAGCGCAATATCCAATAGGCCTCTGGAAGGAGTCTCACCCCAAGGTGTTTGCACAAGGGTTTGAGCCAAGTCTGCCGCAGCCTTTGGTACCAGGGGCAAAAAAATAGAACATGTTGGGGGTGGCCAAGATAGCGGCACGGTAGGGCGCGAGATTGTGTCCCTCCGGCACAGCCAAACTTCAGCGTTGTTCAAGCGCCCATTCCTGGGGCCTCCGCACCAAGCTTCTGGTCGGGGTGGCATCGGAGCACATCCGAGGCGAGTTGCCTGCCTGGCAACACAGCGAGAGCAGACCCCTGCGTGCCGTAAGGTGAAGGCCTACGCGGAGCCGCAAGTGATCGGAGCGGCGGCCCGGGACCGTGCAGGATTGGCGCGGCCCAGAAGAAGTAGCCACTGGCCCCGGCCTTTGAGGGTGATTCGGCGAGCGCGGAGTCGCGAACGCCTGCATGCTGGCCCACGCTGCATGGCAGTAAAGACGAGGAGGTGTGGTGACTAGCGCCGAGGTGGAACACAAGCGCCATTTTGCATCGCTCGCTGTCACGGAGCTCCGATGTAGTACGGAGGCCCAGCGGGCACACTGGTACGGAGGCTGCCGTGAGTGGAGCAGCGGGGGGAGCTCGGAGTATCCCCAGGATTTGAGCAGCGAGGAGCAGCAGCCTGGGCACACTGATCGGCCGTGATTGCTCGCCTGGTGAGTGAACAGCGCTGACCTCCATTCCAACCCAGACCTGGGAACTAAGCCCCAGGCGGTTGGGCCTGGCGCAGGGTGTTGGCGGTCCGTGGGTCGGCGGACGGAGAATGATGCGGGTGTAGAGACCTCTCTAATGTCTGATGTGAGCACTTAAGAGCCCAGAGGAGACGGGCCCGCCATTTTGGGCATCTCGCCGGCGTGGTGCCCCTGAGGTCCCGGCGGCGGCGCACACCTGCTGGCTGGGTGACGCATACTGGGACTGAGAGGTACGGAGGCTTGTGGCTCTCGCTGCCCTGGGGCCTTGTGGTGGCCCACATCAGAGTGCGATTGAACGACGGGCTCGCTGATTCACAGAGAGTCAGGGGAGGTACCGGAGACGGCAGGTCATCAGACCTCAGGCTAGGGCTGGTCGCTGGAAGTGGCCGCTGCGGTTGGTGCCGGAGGTGGGAGCCAGCAGCTGGATTGGCGCGAAATGGCGGCAGCACGCGCCAAGAGGGAGAAATCTCTGAAAGAGCTACTCCTGAAGCAGTCAGGGACAGCCACCACGCCAGGTGAGAAGAATTCCGGAATGATGGAAGGCGTTGATTCCCCTGCTACTAAGGCGTTCATGGTAGAACTGTTCGCTGCCATAAAAGAGGACATTCAGGAGCTCAGGGGCCAGCTCGCGGCAAACCTAAAAGAGGTGCGTCGCGATGTGGACGAAATTGGTGAGAGGGTGGCAACTCTCGAGGAGCATGATGTCAATAGAGAAGAGGACCTCCACCAATTACAACAAGATATGCTGCGCCTCCAGGAGCAGCACCGTGATCTTCAGGCCCACGCTGAGGACCTGGAGAACCGTTCCCAATGGAACAACGTGCGAATCAGAGGCGTACCGTGGAAAGAGGAAGGAGATGACCTCAGGGCCTATGTCGGAGCACTGTTTCAGCAGGTGTTGGGTGAGGAGGAGGTGGTCGACGTCCGAATGGATTGAGTCCATAGAGTGGGCCTCCCTCGTGGTAACAAAGCTCCGCCGCCAGATATCCTTGTGTGTGTCCACGATTTTCAACTGAAGGAGCGCATCATTCGTAAAGCTAGAGAGGCCCAACCCATACAGTTTCGTGGCCACACTCCGGCCATATTTCAGGACCTGGCAGATTCCACGCTTATCAAGCGACGAGAATTCAAGGTGGTGACCACTCACCTCCGTGAACAAGGCATCCCGTACGCGTGGGGCCACCCTTTCAGCATTATCTTCAAGCACCAGGGGAAGTTGCTGCAGATCCGCTCCCTGTCTGAAGCTCTGGAAATCCTCGGTCTGGAAGGTACACCTGCGACGGAACAAGTGGAGCGGTCGAATGACTCAAACGCCCGCCGCTCAGCACGGTGGCAACGAGCGGGGAAGACAAAGGCCGTCATGAAGCCTGATCAGGCCACGAGGGACAAAGAACGTGAGGCAGTGATCTCCTCTCTCTCGCAATCATCAGCCGGTCCAGCCACCCCATGAGGTCTATACCTGTTGGCTCCGTAATGGGCGCCCAGATGGGTGCCGGGGGGACAAGAAGGGTTGTCCTATGAAACTTACTGACGGCCTTTCCGCGGGCGGGTGGGTACGCATCAGTCTGGCTCAGGACTGGGCGGCTACCCAAGCCACGATCCCCCGGATTTCATTCACTGTCACAGACTTCAGTCATGTTCCGATTTTGTTCACTATCTTGTTAATGCGTTTTTCCTTTGGGGTTTGGGTTTGTTTGGGGTTTTAGTTGGGGGTCTCCGCACCAGTCTGCACGTCAGCCCTACTTCCGCAGGTTCGTCAGGGAATGCTTAGGTCAACAAGGGTCTGTTAGGCGAATGTTAGACACATCCAGCTGATATTTCATCACACTCATTCAATGGGGAAAGACCTTAGGGTAGTTAGCCTCAATGTTAGAGGCCTAAACAACCCAGTGAAAAGAGCAGCAGTGCTGTCCCTCCTTGAAAATGCCGGGAACGACATATGTCTCCTTCAAGAGACGCATCTTCTCTCCAAAGACACTGTACGTATGCGCGATAGGCAATTCCCCCAGCAGTTCTGGTCAGCAGGGCCATCTAAAAAGAATGGCATAGCAATCCTGCTTGGGGCACACTTCCCGGGTAAAGTCGTATCAAATGTTGCAGAAATAAAGGGACGGCTATTAGCTCTCAGGGTGCAATGGGGTGGGTCTCACTTCACCATAGCATCGCTTTATGCCCCAAATGCGCAACAGGAACCCTTCATTCTCACAGCTCTCGAAGAGGTTCTTCTGTCTCCAGACACAGTGATTCTGGTAGGGGGGACCTCAATCTTGTAATGGACACAGAACTAGATAGGTTGGGTCAGCGCACACATCAGTCCGGGGCATTCACGCCAGCGGGACGGAATTGTTTGAGGGACAATGGGTTACATGATGTCTGGCGAACGCAGCACCCTGCAGACCGCGATTACACATACTATTCTGCTTCACACAAAACATATGCACGATTAGATCACTTCCTGGCCTCGACCTCCCTACAGCACCGCCTTCACACAGCCACGATAGAGCCTCGCTCTCTCTCCGATCACGCCCTTATTTCTGTACATATCCCCGCGCAGCGATCACGGGCGTTTCCCCCTGGGTGGCGTCTGCGGGAGAATCTCTTACACTCTGAGGATACAGTGCAGCGAATTAGACAAACCATAGTAGACTATCTCTCGCTTAATGACGTGGGCTCTACGTCTCTGTCAGCTGTGTGGGAGGCCCTGAAACTTGTCACAAGGGGAGAATTCATTGCCATTTCGGTGACATATAATATACTTCGTAAAGAGAAATGCTCGGAACTAGAGAGGGAGGTGGGAGAACTCGAATCGATCCACAAACGCACCGGAGCACCAAGGGTGTGGAGGGAATTGGAGAATCGCAGATGCCTGCTGAAGCATTTAGACATTGACAGGGCGGAATACGCTCTTCTCCGCCTCTGACACAAATTCTACCTTAGTAGTGATAAGTGCGGTAAAATTCTAGCCCATAGACTCAGGTCCAGAACGCAGGCGACCCAGATTCAGTCACTCCGGGACCACGCAGGGGTGGAACAGAGTGCCGATGAACAAATTGTAGATGTTTTTCGTAGCTTCTATAACAGTCTCTACACTGGACAGGATCCCCCGGCGCATGACCCCAGCGCATATCTGGATGCCTGTGGGATCACGCCCCTCATTAGAGCCTCAGCGGAGGCGCTCGACTCCGAGATCCGAATAGAGGAGGTGATCTCGGCCATCTCTAGACTGAAACTGGCCAAATCGCCGGGCCCGGACGGGTTCTCGGCTTCATTTTACAAGACCTTTTGCAGGGAGCTGGCCCCCTTTTTAACCAAACTGTTCAATTCCTTTTTGGAGTCGGGGGAGGTAACGCCATCTATGTCAGAGGCAGCGATATCCGTCATCCTAAAACCCGGGAAAGATCCTTGGGAGTGTGGGTCCTATAGACCTATTTCTCTCCTCAATATAGATGTGAAAATGTCCGCGGGTATCTTAGTGGCGCGACTGAATCCTCTCATGGCCGACTTAATCGACCCTGATCAATCGGGGTTCATACCGACGCGGCAGGGTGGGGATAACACTAAGTGACTTCTCCACCTTATTGATAGCATACAGCGATCGGGAAGGCAGGCATTTTTGTTATCGGTAGACACCGAAAAGGCATTCAATAGAGTGGGATGGGACTATCTATTCGCGGTGCTGCGCTGCTATGGGTTCGGGGAGAATTTCATTAATTGGATTCGGTGCATTTATCACGCGCCCACGGCATATGTGAGGGTCAACGGTAGCAGATCGGCGTTCTTTCCAATTTCCCGGGGGACTCGCCAGGGGTGCCCCCTGTCCCCGCTTTTATTTGCGTTTATATGGAGCCATTAGCCCAGCGCATATGAGCCGACCAGCGTATAGCAGGCTTGAAATTTGGAGCGGACATCCATAAAATATGTTTGTATGCAGATGATGTGATCCTTTCTCTTACGCAGCCGCAGTCAACCCTGCCCGCTTTGCTCGCAGAACTCTCTACGTTTGGGGATGTCTCAGGGTTTAAGGTTAACCTGGGCAAATCCAATATTCTGAATCTGACAATCCCTTCTGAAGAGGTAGACCGCTTGCAACAGCAGTTCCCATTCCAGTGGACGCAGACGGACATATTATACCTGGGTGTCAAATTGGGCCCGACCATTGCTCGGACGGTTACGCTCAACTACACGACGTTACTGGAACGAACGGCCAAGGCGCTGGACGCCTGGTCGCGGTTGCGGCTCGCATGGTTTGGAAGGATTGCGGCGGTGAAAATGACCATACTTCCGCGCATTCTTTATATATTTCAAATGCTCCCTTTGTCTCCTCCGCCCAGAGCGTTAAAGCAATTGCAGGGTCTTGTTAATAAGTTTGTCTGGGAGGGGAAGAAGCTACGTCTCTCACTTACCCAGATGGCATGTCCGAAATCACAGGGAGGGGTGGGATTACCCTTAATCAGTAGCTACTATCAAGCAGCATGCCTCAGATACCTGGTGGAATGGAACAGACCATTATCCAGCAAACACTGGAACTTCATGGACCAGTCCGTAGCAGGTGTCAACATTTGGAGGGAACTGTGGTTGCCCCGCAGACATAGGGCTTGGGGTCTCTACTCATCCCCAGTCACCTCTCTGACGCTTAAGATCTGGGACAGGGTGGCTACTGCGAAAGGATGGACCTCCTTTCCCTCGCCGATGACCCCCATTGTGGACAACCCCGATTTTCCTCCAGGGCAGGCATCTGCGGTGTTCCAGAGGTGGTGGGAAGAGGGTTGTAAGAGAGTTGGGTCCCTCTTCGACACGGAGGGGGTGGTCCCCTTCGAGCAGCTCAAGCGGGGTTATGGCCTCTTAGCAACAGATAAATATCCCTATTGTCAACTATATCACTGGATCACTAGGCCTTCTAACTACGCTCTCATGTCTAGGCCCCTTACAGCGTTCGAAAAATGGTTGCTTCGCAAACGGGATGACCGGCGGCTCATATCGGAATTGTATGCTATGCTTACTGCAAGTCCCACCGGGCAACGCACACGGGCACAGGTGCGCTGGGAAACAGAAATAGGTAGGCCGCTAACTCCTAAAGAATGGGAACACATCCTTTACAGAACACACCACACTGCACATAACACAGCTGGGGCGGAGTCCGCTTTTAAGGTTTTTTCACAGTGGTACTATACTCCAGCCCGCATCCATTGTTGGGACAAAAGCAAATCGGACCTCTGTTGGAGAGGCTGTGGGATGTCTGGCACCCTGGCTCACTTGCTATGGCATTGTCCAAAGCTGGAACGCTACTGGACAGAGGTCCTAGATAACATTGATGCAGCGTTCACGATTTCCTTGCCCCGCTCCCCAGAATACACTCTCCTTGGCCTCTCGCACCCTAAAATCTTCCCGTTAAAATCCATACGTGGTAGGCAAATAGCATTGGCACTGCTGGCGGCCAGACAGGTCATCTTAGCCCAGTGGGGTACGACGTCTACACCTGACGTGCTGTCTTGGATTCATCGCCTGTGGCATCTCTTAGCCATGGAACGCATGTCTCTTAGCGTTGAGGGCAAGGGGAAAGCCTATGCCAAGCTATGGGCGCCTTTCTTGCAACTGTTAACAAGAGACATGAGGGAAGTGACCTGTCCTAAATATCTACAGATTCTTAAATTACTCCCACTAGAGAAACAAGCCCAAAACACGACACGGACAGCGTGAACATGAAG
This sequence comes from Calotriton arnoldi, assembly GCA_963921515.1. Taxonomy (NCBI): domain Eukaryota; kingdom Metazoa; phylum Chordata; class Amphibia; order Caudata; family Salamandridae; genus Calotriton; species Calotriton arnoldi. The sequence continues at coordinate 413,300 of CAWUFW010011932.1, forward strand.
CTATCCCAAACCTCTGATTAGAAGTCTTGACACGCAAAGCGAGGCACTAACTGGGGTGGATGAGGGTGGGGAGGGACATTGGGTTTGGGAGGGACTTTGTGTTGGCATTGTTTACCTTTTGTCATTTCTTTTGTTGTTTATCTTCTTCATTCTCTCAAAATTGGAAGATACAAACTGATACACCGCAACATTGCTTGACACGCGGCCTGCCTCCGGGTTGTGGGCATCAACGCTGTGTATTATTATTGCCTATATTTCGCTCTGGCGGCCTATGGATGTAGGCAGGAAGCTGTGTCCATTTGCTATAACTTCCAACTAATAAAAATGATTGATTCCTTAAAATAGAACATGTTCAATGGCCTCCCTTACACAGTTACAAAAACTGATATGCCACCGTCATGGGTGAATGCGATTTCAAATTGCTTGTAACTGTATTTACTAAAAGTGTGCCTAATCTAAACAAAGAGTGTACAGACTAAAGGTGGTTGAATATCATCTAGATAGGGTTCTTTCGCCTGGACTGGTTTACGACCTAAAAGATCCTCCACCATACCCCCAGACTTGGTCTTACGATGATAGTCAATAACATTCCTCTCCCAAAAAGCCTTTTTGACTAAACACTTTGCATCAGTCCCTAGTGTGGTGGGATTATTCCAATAATCTCCCAGGCCAAGATCTGCAAGATGGTACTTTACAAACCTGAACCAGGGAAATGAGTGAACTTACTCAGAGTTAGTACTTCTTCCAGGGTCAATCTATAATGCAGCTGCCTACAACTCAACACGGACAAAACTGAAGTGCTCATGATGGGCCCACACCAAAGATGCCTGGAACGACACCTGGTGGCCCCCAGCCCTCGGTAACCCTCCCTCCCCCACCGACCACGCACGCAACCTCGGAATCATCCTGGACTCCGAACTCAAAATGAACCGCCAAATCAACGCCGTCACCTCCGCCTGTTTCAACACCCTCCATCTCCTACGAAAGACCTTCAACTGGATTCCTCTCGAGCACAGGATAACCATCACCCATGCCTCATCAGCAGCAGACTGGACTACAGCAACGCACTCTATGCCGGGATCAATAAGACCCACAAACTCCAGAACGTCCAGAACGCAGCTGCCAGACTAGTCCTCAACCTACCGCAACACTGCCACATCACCGAACACCTGCAGACACTACATTGGCTCCCCGTCGAAAAGAAAATCACCTTCAAGCTTCTCACCCACGTCCACAAAGCCCTCCACAACACCGGACCGGCCTACCTGAATCACTGCCTCTCTTTCCACGCACCCCAGAGATCCCTCCACTCAGCCCAGCTCTCCCTAGCTACGGTGCCACGCATTAAGGAAACCAGAACAGGAGGGCGGTCCTTCTCCCTCCTCGCAGGTAAGGCATGGAACATCCTACCTCTCCACCTCCGGCAGACACCAACACTCTGCAAGTTCATGAAAGACCTCAAGACCTGGCTCTTCGACGAACCCAAATGAACATCCTGGAGCTGCGCCCACCCAGCGCCTTGAGACCCTACGGGTGAGTAGTTGCACTTCACCAACCTTTTCATTGATTGATTGATTGATAAAAACATTTTTGCTAAAAAATGCTTTGAGACACAAGAGGAGACCGGGATCTACCTGCTTGTCAATATGCCCAAAGTGCATCAGCTGTCAGCTTGAATTTGCGGCAGCCTCTGCTACATTCTTCTACACAGCAGCAAATCCTGTTCCACAGCCCCTTTGAAAAGGGTTATTTGGCCTCGTGGAGCCCTCGCTGGCTACAGCCTGCAGCTTTGTCCCACTGGAGATTTTCGACTTCCAAAAAAGAGATTAAGTCTGAACATAAAAATCTTCATTGCAACTCTGTTCAGCTGCACCCCGACAATGACGCATCCACCTCAGACTCCGCCTGCAGCCTTTCCCTGCTGAACTTTACCTTCTCAGACATTTTTCCAAGAAATTTATTTTAAGTCCGAAGGATAAGTGCTGACCAGGCCCAATCCACTTCTTGTATTTGACATGCGCACCATCGCAGTCTGCCATATTTTTCGACTATGACCTGGTCTCACACAACTAGATGTCCGTGGTTGGTGCTTTGATCTTTTCGGCAATAGTTTTTACCTTAAAATTTAAAAATTCATAACTCCGGTTCTACTGATTGCATTTTTGTCATTTTGGTGGCAAATAATTTATTAAAATACACTCTATTTTTCTAATTTGGTGTGGGATATTTCTTATGTTGTGTTTTCACTTTATTACTGTTTGTGTGCTGCAAAAAAACTTACACATTGCCTTTATGTTAAGCCTGACTGTATTATGCCAAGCTGCTAAAGGGTTAAGAACAGATTAATTTAGTAACTTTTGTGGTTCACCCTGACTGGGATTATGGCTGTCGCTTGAGCCGGGATACCACTTCACTCAACCTACACCCCAATTTCCCACAACAAGGTTTTTAGGAGTGGTAGGAGAAGTTCATTTATACATAGTCAGAGGTCCTAGGACCTCAGGAATAGCAGTCAGAAGGCACGACTCACTCCAGCAGAGGACTCCAGCAGGGTCCAGGACAGGTCAAGTTGGTACTGGTCCGCAGCACACTTCAGGAAAAAAGGCCTCTTGAAGGTATTGTGTCCTTGTAGCCACACAGGAGGTCAGCCAACTGACCCTTGGAGTCAACTTCTTTGTCCTGGGTAAAGTGGGAGGAGGTCCAGCCCTTCATGTCTTGTCACAGGTCTCCAACAGCAGTTGCAGTCTTTCTTCCGCTCTTTCCACAGAAGTTCTGAAGAAGGTAACTTGGGGTGTCACATTTATTTCTAACACTAGCTTGTTGGTGAGGATGACTCCTGGCCCCTAATGGGATAAATGTTCAGAGGTAAAAGTAGCCACCTCTGCAGCAGTTCGTGTATGCACTAAAATGTAAAAAAAAAAATTAAGTCCGTTTTTATATAGCGCAGCTACTCACCCTTACGGGTCTCAAGGCGCTGGGGGCCGGAGTGGAAATTAAGTGAGCTATTGCCCAGAGTCACATGGTGCTGAGCTGAGCTGCCGCCGGAGCCGGGGATCGAACCGTGAACCCTGTGCTCCGAAGTCAGCTGCCCTGGCCGCTGCACCACACCACTACTGCAAATAATCCCACAGTGCCCCACTTTACACAATCCAAAATGGATAAACTCTTGTCACCTTGTGCAGAGCCTGTGTGTCCACCACTCAGAGGTTTGGTCATGGTAATCAGCAGCCCCTCCTCTGTGGTCACTCCAAACCAGTTATGGGGCAGCTTGCACCCACCAGGTTTGGTGCCTGCCTGACTGGAAGGACAAAGAAAGAGACCTGTTCAGGTGTCATGTGATATCTGCTTGTAATGGCGAGTCCCCTTTGAAGTAAATTAATTTCCTGGGCCCTGCCCAAATGGTCTTACTGGCAGGGGAACCAAAACACCTCCCCATCCACAGGCCACTGTCTCTTCTCAGAGAGTAATTTTTTCACATTCTCAGCAGGGCTATTAATCAGCTGAATGCCAGTTGGAGGCTAATGCAAATTCCCCTCCAGGAGCATCAGGCAGGGAAAGGTAACTTTCTGAAAGTCGTTTATCCTTAATACATTTAAAAAATCTGACTTTGCCATTTGTTTGGGGTTTTAATAAATATTAGAAATTGTTTTTTAATATTTTTTCTTGCTGATCCCTAGCCTGAGATAGCAGAAATACTATTTAATAATAATTCTTAGTGTTTCACTATGGGCTAGCTAATCTTCCCATATTGAAATTAGCTTTTGGATGCTAGTCAGTATATGCAGATGTTAATTTTAAATTTCTACATGTCCTACTTTTGAATACTGTATTACCTACCTTGTGAGCCTCAAGGCTCACATATGACTGACTTAATAATATTTAAAAGGGCTGACATTATTAATTAAAAAGGGGCATTTTGACAGGTTGGAATGCAGTTTTAAATTGCAGCAGCCAAGCTAAACTGGTAGGCCAGGAGTTGTGTTTGTCTTGACACACTAGTCGATAGCACAGTCGTGCTGTAGTCCATAGGTGACATTTAACTCTCTATGCCATGGGTGAATTTTGGAATACCATATACCATGGCCCTACAGGAAGGTTTAATAGGCCAATTAGGAGTAAGGCAGTTTTGACATGTTTCAAGCATCAGAGCAGAACACATGCACTCTTGCCTGGTTTGCAGTGTACCGGTGTACAAAGTAAAAAAAACTGTGTTAGAAATTGGGGTCTCTAGTTGGCAGAGGTATGCATCTTTGTCTAAGTAGGGACCCTTACTTTTAGTCAGGGTATGGGGATTACACACTTCAGATAACCCCTGCTCATCCCCTTGGTAGCTTGGCACGAGCAGACAGACTTATCATAAAGGCAATGAGTAAAGTATTTGTACCCCCACACACAGTCACCCCATGAAAAGACCACAAATGGACACCACACCAGTTTAGAAAAATAAAGTGTCTTTATCTAAACCAAACAAGACCAAAACGACAAAAATCCAACATACATGTATCACTTTTAAAATGGTTACTTCAAAAATAGAACTTGTAGAAACCCTCGCGGGTATGTAGTGCGCTTTATAAGTGACATGATTGATTGATTGAAATAGCTCCACCTGGGGCTGTTACGACATTGTGACAGGCAGAAATCGAAAGTACGGCACTGACCGCGTGGTGTGCAGAATGGACACGGTGTCACACAGGCCCCCAAACAACAGACCTTGGAAACGAAGTTAACAGACGATGCACGGTGTTGTGGAGGTGAGCTGTCGGTGCTGTTTCGTAGCCGCTTCCTTTCTGCCATGGGGAAGGCAAGGTGTCGAGTCCGTGAGAAGGCAAGGCATCGAATCCAGGGCAGGGGAAAGTAGGCGTCATCGTCAACAAGTTGTCAGTTCCGGTGAAAGCAATGCGACGTTGAAGAGCACTCTTGTCGATTATCGGCTCCGCGATAATATGATGCTGGCGGTGACAGCGTCGTCGGTGTGAGCACGGGCGTCAGGAAAGCCGATAACTGCAGGCATCAGCAGGCATTGAAGGGCATCACAGCTGCGGTGCAGGCGAGGCAGTGCGTTGTGCACTTTATGAGAGGTGCCCGACATCACCGAAGGTCACGACATCACTGACAGCAGCACTGATGGTGTCAGAGTTGTTATTCTTTCTTTGCAACACCAACTTTACAATTCTGAGGGCCCAGGAACTGGAATTGGTGCCCTTCTAAATACAGGAGTCCACAGAGGAGCCCAAGTGCTGGCCAGTGGGTTCCAGGGGAAGTCTTCATGTCCCTGAGACTTCAGAACAGGAGGCAAGCACACACAAGCCCTTGGAGATTCTTCTCAAGCAGATTCACAGCAAAGTTCCTGTCGTTGTCCTCTCATTGGCAGAAGCAACAACTGCAGGCCATCCAAGCAAAGCAACACAGCAAAGGGGCAGTACTCCCCCTTACAATCTCTCCAAATCTTCACCTTGGTAAGAGGGTTCTCTTGAATCCAGAAGTGATCTAATTCTCTGGGGTTTAAAGTCCAATGCTTATACCCGATTTTCTCTTTGTTCTCTTTGTGGCAAGGGTCTCTGAGCCCTGTCCAAACCGGTTCTATCTTCTGTGGTCCAGCTTCGCTATAAGAGGTGGGGACAGCATTGTGCAAAGGAGACACAGCCTACTCAGGTGCTAGTGAAATTCCTCCCACTTCTCTTAATGCAAACCAGGTCTATTCAGCCCAACTATGAGTCACCCAGGAAAGGCAGGGCACACCGCAACCCCCCTTGGGACTGTCTAGAGTGAATGCACATTCCCAGCTTCTGTTACTACAAAACCAGACAGTGAATACACAAACAGGCAGAGGCTTACAGGAGGGTTGAGCAAGAAAATGTCCACTTTGTAAAAGTGGCGTTTTCAAACACACAATATGAAAATCATCTTTACTGAAAGATGTGTTAGTAAATTCTGAGTTCAGAGAGCCTAAACTCCATTTCTCTGTCTTGTCCCAGTGGGAAGCTACACTTGTAAGCTTTTACAGTGAGCTCCAATGTTAACCAATGGGACAGACAGCCTTTCAATAGTGAAAAACAAAATACACAATATTTCACTATTAGGACATGTACAACACACTAGTACATATCCTACCTTTAATATACACTGCAACCTGCCCATGGGGGTATCTTGTGCCTACCTTAGGGGTGACTTACATGTAAGAAAAGGGAAGGTTAGGGCCTGGCAAGGGGGTGCACTTGCCAGGTCAACATGGCTTTTTAAAACTGCGCATGCAGACACTACTGTGGCAAATCTGAGACACATTTACCGGGCTACTCATGTGGGTGGCACAACCAGTGCTGCAGGCCCACTAGTAGCATTTGATTTCCAGGCCCTGGCACACTCAGTGCACTTTACTAGGGACTTACCAGTAAATCATATATGCCAATCATGGATAACCAATCGTAATCTTAATTTATACCCAGAGCATACGCACTTTAGCACTGATTAGTAGTGGTAAAGTGCATAGAGTCCTTAAGACAATGTAAAATGGGTCAAAAACAGGAGGTCAAAAATCAAAAAGTCTGGGGATACCATACTAAATTGCCAGGTCTCTAACACCCAGCATCATCAGTCCACAATCAAATAGGGGTGACCACCAAAAAGAGGCACTTTCTCAACCAGAAAATCTAAAGTGAGACCTTGTCAAACATCTGCTGGCTTTGAGATAGCTTTATCGGATGCAACCTGCAACCCTGCCCCACTGGAGGATTTCCACTTCTATTTCAGATACTAAGTGAGAATGTAAAATCTTTGACTGCAACAACCTGCTTAGTGCACTCGATCCGCACTCCATCGCTGTCAGACTGAAATCACACATATGTCCTGGTCAATTGCAAACAGTGACTTCTGATTGGTGCTTTCCTGTTTTTTTGGTGCTTCCTATGCTTTAACTTCTTAGTGATTCATAACTCCGGCTCCCTATATTGGATTGCTGTCATCTAGCATTACTTTTGCTCATTAAATATTTCTCTACTTTTAGAAATTGGTTGTCTGACTTTTATTGTGTTGTGTTCTGACTTTGTAACACTTTTGTTATCGATAAATTTTACAAACATGTTCCTAAGTTAAGCAGACAGTGCCATAGCCACCACAGTGTTGAGCCCAGGTTTACATTATTAAAACTGGGTTTTACCCTGGCAAGTTTGTGGCCTTATTTCCAGTTGTGGACTCACATTCACCCCAAATATTAACTCACTTTCTTACATTCTGTCTCTATTTTTTCTTTTTGAGTATACTACGTCAAAAATGTTCTGTACAACAAAATATCCATTCAGAAAGCATTGCCAAAAGACATCTATTTCCATTTCAAACTGGTATGGTGTAAATGGCTGTTGTTTTTCATACTCCTAAAGGTATGGTGAAGTCTGCTCCAAAGACTTTCCCCATTGTTTTCAAATATGGGAGCTGTTGTCCAGGATGATAAAGTTTGTAGGAAAGCATCTAATGTAACTACAAAATGTCATGTGGGAGAGCTGAGATTACAATTTATATCTTCTTCAGTCTGTAGCTAACCTACTAAACATTTAGGGCCCGAATTATGAATTGGCAGTGTGTATACTCCATCGCAATACCACCAATATGAAGTTCCATCTGCCCGATTTAAATGCGGATCTTCAGTTTGGCCATGGCAGAGATTACTCTGCCTCCAAGGCCAAACAAATGCGACGGCCCTAAGGGGAAAGGGCAGACATATAATCATTTTTTACTGTTTCTTACCACCAGATAAAGCCTGGTAGTAAGGAACGGTAAAATCATTCAAATGCTCCCCCCACCATGGGTGAAGACTCCCATGGTGATGGAAGCATTATATGTTTTCTTTTCAAAAGAAAATCCTGTTTCGGTATTTTCTTTTTGTAAGGAAAAAAGGATTATTCTGTGCTGCAGGGCTGCTGCTATTGCCGCTGCCCCGTAGCATTGAGAAATATGCATTGTCAGGAATCGCTGTCACGGTGGTTCCTGCCAATGCTTTAATAAATAACCGTCTGCTTGACGGTTATTTCTAAATTAGGTGGGTGGCCTCTCAATGATGGGGATAGAGTAATTTACTCTGTCCCCCTGGTGGACCCATGGGCCGTCCGCCGTGAATTTAATCAGCCCAAAGGCACCTGGAATAGTCGGAATGTAGGTAGGAATGAATCAGTTAGGTCAGAAGGCATGCTGGCACAAGTGTGTTAGCCAGCATATTTATTAAGCCAGTCTTGTTACTAGAAGCTATATCTTGGATCATACTTGCTATTAAAATTAAATTGAAACCCAGGTACATCACTAAATAAACTATTAAGCCTTTTAGGTTTTCCTTGCATGTGCCTTGGTGTTGTCATGGAATTACTGATAATAGGGCATCTGCAATTCTAGCGCAGTAACTAACTTGGCACTACAAGGTGTGCCATGAGTTTAATCTCTGAAATAAGGAAATACTTGAGAAATCAGGAATACCTCACACCATTCCTTTAGTAATTTCCCATTTTCCCACAGAGTTTCAACCAGTCATTCTCGCTTCTTGAAGACGCTCAAATGTCCAGTTGAAAAAATGTAGCAGCGCAAGTACTAGATTTGAAACCTGTGTAAACTCCCTCGAAGGTGCAACATTGTGGGTGACAACTGAAGTTGCTTGACAACACAACTTTCTTGAAAGTTGTCTTTCACCCCATTTTTGTTCCCCTACTGCTGCCTTACTTGTGTGGAAGGTAACCAAAAGTAGGTAGCTCTTTCTGTCTGAAAAAGTAGATTTTTCACTTAAAAAAATAGGAACTCCAGACGCTGTAAACAGGGACTTGGAATTTTATAACGAATTTGGAATCAACAATCATAATTTCACCTTTTTGCACAACTATATATCATATGGGAGTCCACAGGTTTTTGTAAGTGAGGCCTAAGATGTAGTCATTGCCTAGTGATCTTTTCCGATCTAAAAAGAGGAGTGGGTGACAGGTCGGCGGGGCCAACATGCCGCACATTATGGGTATCTCTACTCGGAAACAACGTGCTGACATTTGTTTGAGGATTCATGTTTTTTCTTTTATGAAAGTTGCTATCGCAGGATGTTGTATAGATAGTATAACGCTGGGGCGGCTCGTACGTTATTGCGGAGGAGCGTCGCCCCACTGCTCAGAGCCAGGAGATAAAAACATTTAAATGATAATAAAACTATTTATTATTATTTTATTTATCCCTGGCTGAGCCGAGTGGCCAAAGTCTAGGGCAGGACCATCGTCTAAGATGGCAGCAGGGAGGAGGAGAATTGTGCACTGTAAATCGCATGTCGGTTTGGCCGGACAAACTGACATACACACTTACATTTCTCCAACCCATCTGTCTTGCACAGCCGAGGGAGGGGAGGAAAGCACAGACTCCTAGCGCCTGGGCATGTGTTATTTCAGCCCGCTCAGGCCAATCCCGGCGCTGCTCTCTTGTAGCATGACAGCAGCATCTGGATTGGGTGGGGAGTCTGGGAGCCTGTGCAGTGTGAAGCAATGCTGGAAGAAGCTGGACTCCAGGGGTGCAGCGGCAGATAAGTCATGTTTTTTATATATTCCCCCAACCCTCCGCGTGCTGGCCCACCACCTTGTTTTCTTAGCAGCCACCACTGGTAGAACGGTGGACAGGTGCCCTCTTTCATCCCAGTTAAATAGGAACCCTTCATTGAGTCAACAATAGAAACCAAAGTCTTCCAACTGACTGCCTTTTCTAAAGGATTCCCTGTGCTCTGAGATTTCAAGTTTTGTTTCATCATGTACTCCGAAAAATTAGGCCAAACAAGAACTAACAACACTTTGCAAGATTTCACCGGTGGCTATTAATTATTAATCGTAATCTACTCTAATTATATTAGTTAATTAGTAATCAATGAGGCGTTTGCTGATCTGCAGTTTCTTGGACGTTGCTAATACTCAAGGGTAGTTTCATAGATTATGCTTTTGGCTGACACCAAAGCCGGCCTTGTAAACGAGTTGTAGCTAGCATCATCTCATTAAAATCCTTTTGTTTGATAGTTTTTTTATTTAGTTTTAACGGAAAGCTCATGTTAAAAAATACGTTCTTTCATTAAAGTAACTGGCAACTTGTTGCACTATTTTTAGCAAGAATTGTCAAATGGAAAATACTTAAATAGCTTCATCACTACTAATGTACATCACAGTGCTGAAATGTGATTTCTCACTCAACAAACTTTGGCGTTTATATTAATACACTTCAGCGATCTGGGATTTCGTATGCAAAAAGGGAAAAAGATCAAGACAATATCACTCTACAAAAGCAGCACGCTATCAATGTAAAACATTATTGCTATTAAAACAAATATCGTATTTTTATTTCTTGCTCAAAAGTATGTGCATTTTAATTTTAATAGGTGTAGACAATGAGGTTATATGAGGACGGTTCTCGACAAAGAGCACGCGCTGCCAGACGAAGGTTTTTGGCCTATTATTTTTCCTACTAGTTACGTGATTGATTGGGTCTCCATCATTGATGCACATTCTTATCAATAATTTTAGTTCTTGTGGAAGTACGGAGCGGAAGCCACTCTTGCTCCCAAATATTCGCGCCCCAGCGGTGTGAGGACGTTTTAATTAGCCTCTCTGATCACTTTTGTTTTGTGTTTTTTTGTTTGGTAGTCACTCTACTTCTTATTTTCACGATTTTTCCCCCCAATCAAGGTCGGAGCCTTAGGATTTCTTTTTCTCTTTTTCTCTCATCCGGGTGTGCCTGATGTGCCCATCTTTGACTCCTTTCCTAACCATATGCACCTTGTACATTTTGAAACTATTGGTAAGTGACTAAAAAGTAGTTTGTTCTTGTTTTTTTTTTTTTTTTAATGAAATGACAAAACTGGTTTTCTACTCTGGGTTATGTTAGGATGGTGTGGGCAAACCATGTGGATTTCAGTTTGGATGGGGGTATTCAGCTCAACTGGATAACGTTCATTTTGCCAGGAGTTACTCTTTCAGCTGGGGTATATCCCTGTGCTGCTTATTTATAGGTAAAGCCAGATTATGTCTACACACCGCATTCAACCCCGGGGCCCCTCTGCCTCCCAGAGCTTGATTTACACCTAGGGTCCTTTACCAGCCATGGCAGTGGAAGGCTCCCTTGGGGCAGTATCTGCTGTGGGATTTAACAAGGCTTTCATGCATTGATAATATTTTGGTGGCTCTTTTGAACTTCACTTCTCTTCTGCTTTTCTGCAGTATTGATCGAATACATTCTCACCCTTTTCAGAATCTCAGACAGTCTCTATAAATGGCAAAAGGTTGGAGCTTTTTCAGATTGATGTTGGGCAGATCCTCTCTGTCTATCTATGAGTGATGAACTCAGGCAATGGAGCCAAGGTGAGACTGACCTTGGCTCCATTGCCTTAGTTCATCATTTCTGAGCTCTTGTGTTGTAGAGTGTTGCCCTGGTTGGGATGACAATAGATAAGTGCACAGGTTGTCACGTTGTTTTAATCATTAACATGGCGGACCATCAAGTAGGTTTTTGTTTTTAGGTTTAAAGAGCCTGCGCTGCCCAATTTAAAATTCTCACGTTTTGCTATCGGACCCGGCACTGAGAAATGAGCTATTGTTTTAAAATGTTACTGTTTTACTGTGTACTTTTATCGTTTCCCCTGTGTAAACCGAATAAAGATAAATGAGTTGTCAGTGTTCTAGGTAACACTGGAGCCTTTTCTAAGCTGTTGCCTAATCTTTATCCTGATGCTGGGAGATGCCTCTGACTTGGATTCTTGAACAGTTTTCATTTTGATTTTTACAGTAGGTCCTTGTTTTGAGGCTAAGTTTTAGTTTGGTGTTAGACTTACTCCCAGGGCAGAAGGGTTGGTGAATGACTTACAGACCAGCAGCTGTGTGATTTTCCACAGCCCCTAGTCTTCGAGCACAGAACTCTCTAGACATACTTGCCAAATTGGTACTATCGCAGTAGTGCTGCTTCGGCCTCCATTAGAATTTCCCCAAAGTGCTTTTCCTCTTTTGCATGCTGCAATGCTGTGGTTGTTAGCTTTTTCTTAGGTATGTGTCTTTTCCTCAAGCCTGATGGCAAAGACTTGGTTGTCTCATGCCTGTATGTTATTCCCTTTTACATGTGTCTTTTCTGGGCCTACCGGCATAGAAAGCATCATGTAATATTGTAATGGAGGTCAGACTTTGGTGTCTAGAAGGGCTGAACTGAAGTCGAGCAGGAGCTACAGGACTACAAGACTGATCAATAAATAAATGGAGTCGACCTTGTTTTGCAGGACTATCACTATCTATGAATATCTCAGTAGCTCCAAAGCTTCAAAGCTCCTAGCTCTGTAGCTCAGTCGCAGCTCAGTGGAAGCAGTGGGCATTTTAGGAGGAGGTTCACCACATATCAAACTACCACTTTAGTGTTGTTAAAGGATTTCAGCAGCCAGTATCCCAAAACCAAATCCACAGTAATAATCAAGGAGAACCAAACTAACAAGTGGCGGCATTGAAGGCTTCTCTGTGCTCTCCTGAGTTTCCTCATTCAGTCCAGAGGAGACAAGCACCAGCTGACAAAAACAGGGCGAGCTCCAACTAGAGAAACATACAGGGTTCATGAAATGTTCCTGGTTCAAAGGGAGAAAAAATAACTGTGGTAGAGTCCCTCTTGTGCTAAGTCTGCTACCAGCTCAAAAAAAGGTAAGTGCGGAGACAGGTAGCTACAGTTTATTAGTTTGACACCCCACCTCCATCTTGACACTGTTTTCTGTCAGCAATAGCATCGAAACAGGAGAGTCCAATCACCTTGTACTCGAGACTCCAATTGTTTGTCACCTGCACGTGTGCTGCCTAGCACGTATTCCAGTGCTCAATTTGAGCTCTTGGTTGCAGCTGGGCCTCACCAGCATTCATTTTTCCTTAACACATTTTGATCCACAGCAAGAGAGATAAAAACACAAAAAGGGGGAACAAACAGTCGTAGCCGGCATGGCTCACGGGTGTGGGGGGGGGGGCAGGCGCGTGGTCGCGCGGGGTTGGATGCTTCGGACGAGTGGTCACAAAAGGAGGGGGGGGGTCGCACAAGAGAGGCTCCTACGTCTTCATTGCTGGGTCTGCTCCTGTTTTTCTGCCTCTGCAGGAACAGGAAGTATGCAGCCTCCCTCCCATCGCCTAAGCCAATCACAAAGCTGCAATGGCAGCGTTGTGATTGGTTGGGACGCCAACCACACAGGCGTCTATGAGGAGGCCATTTTCTCCATGTAGGCTGCATGCAGCCTACATGGAGAAAAAGGAGAGTGTGCATGGCTGGTTTGGTCGGCCCCAGAGGGCCGACCAAACAGTCAGGGCCAGCAGCATTGGGCTAGCCAATCCTCCCCTGGCATTGAGCAGAGCTCCCCACCCGCCCGCCCCCAACCAAACCCTTCTGCTTTCTCGCAGTGCGAGAAGCAGAAACATAAAATGGTTTTTATAATCCCATTTTATGTTTTTGCTTCTCACACTGCAAGAAAGCAGTGTGGCGACGCTCCTCCGCCCACATGGAGGAGCCGCCCCTGGGAACAAAGAGGAGGCAAAAGACGGAACAACCAATGACAAATGGAGAAACAGGTATGAAAAAGGTTCTGAAAGAGTGAGCCAAAGAGGCAAGGACTGTCTGGTGGGTAATTAAAGAGGCATGTGGTGGAATCAAGACAATGCACACTTAACAATCAGTAACCCGATCTTTGGTAGCTTGGGCCACAGGCTTTTGAGAAAAACTTTGGGCCCTGCACTTCTTTCTTTACAAATTAAGTGCTGATGTGCTCCTCAGGATCGGCCCACTCACTCTCTCATTCACTCATTCACTCACTCTCACTCACTCACTCTAGAACTGAGCTGAGCCTCAGCTGAGGAATTACGAATAAATCATACTTCTTGAATTTAAATACAAATGAACATACTCACAATGCTTGTAGTCCCTAAAGCTACACACTGTGATTGTTATTGTTAAAGAGTATGAACCATAATGATCTAACACTTCAATATATAGATATATATATATATATATATATATATATATACTTGAAGATGGAGGATCACAAGAAAACAACAGCCAGCCAGGGCAAAAATCTGGATCCCAAAGGATACAATGAGTCACAAAAGAAATAAAATATCCAAGAAAGAAGTGACTCAAACAGATAGATTCACCAAAGAACAAAAATATATTTCAACTACAACGTTTCAGCTTCCGCCTTCCTCAGGTAGTACAAGATGGTTTGTCATCTGTGCAGCCACTGAGCAAACCATCTTGTACTACCTGAGGAAGGCGGAAGCTGAAACGTTGTAGTTGAAATATATTTTTGTTCTTTGGTGAATCTATCTGTTTGAGTCACTTCTTTCTTGGATATATATATATATATATATATATATATATATATATATATATATATATATTCGCGACCATTAAGCTCCCAAAACCTCCTTTCGGCGAAGAGAGAGCAACAGACACTGGGATAGACAGGCAAGATATTCTTTATTTTCCACTCCTCATCTGATGACGCGTTTCGGGCCGCTAGTGCCCTTGATCACATACAAAGTGCAGTATGCCGTGGTTAATTATATGATTGCTTAGTGCACAACCCCCTTAAACAGTCACGTGATTATAAACATAGAAAAAACACTTTAACTTTCTTTTTGCACATCTACAATTTCACAATGGTCTGTGTCATCAGTATTGTTATAAGTTAAATGCAATGTTGTCGCATTTAAACAATCTTAGGATATTGAGAATATTAAAATTTTGAAAAGTCAATAATGTCATATTTTTTAAACGTGCTTAAATGCACCAATAAATATTTATATAAATATTATGCATAAAATACCTATAAATATGTACAAATAAATAAATACATTTATACATAGGACATCAGTGCAATACCAGAATGGACTAAAAAATAGAAACCCACATAGACATTACAGCCTAAATGCCAATTCTAAATCATTTATCATCTTTTACACTTTTGATCATATATCAGCCTAAATGCTGTGACTTATCTTTAATATTGTATAATGAAATATTCCAGTCATATCAACTGATGCTCATAATGATTAAATCTCATTGCCATCGATACCAGTTTATGTTTTTAAGAATAAACTGATCATGTTTATTAGTGCAAATTTACGCTATATGTATATATATTTTTTGTTGTTCAAGTGCTTGGTGCTCAGTGCAAAATCTATTAAAAAAGTGCTAGTGACTATATTAAAAAAATGTTTTTGTTAACTAAAGAATGTATGTATTTTATTTATATTGGGGATATTATATATATAGGGGGATGGCAGCAGAAATGATCTCATTATTCTTTCTAATAAAAACTGCCTGATTTAAAAAAAGTGCCATTATATCTCACTTGTCAATAACAAATTTAACCATGTGAACCTTATTTGAGTTCAGATTTCATCAATAATCACATATGAAACGAATACGGGAGTTGTCATAGGAAGTTGTGCATGTCCTCAGTATTGTTGAGCCCGTTGGGAAACTTGCTGTCGAATTCTAATATCATACGTGTTTCTAATTGCCTTAAAAGTAGTTCCCTGTTTCCTCCTCTCCGGAGGGTTGGTATAGCATCAACCACATAGTATGATAGACAGTTAACCTCATTGTTGTGCATGCTTTTAAAATGTCGTGCTACAGGATAGGAGGAGTCATTGTTGATAATGTCTCTGAGATGCTGCAGGATTCTGACATGCACCTGTAATTTGGTACTACCAATATATCTTAAACCACAGGTCAAAACATAAACAGCATACTCAGTCCTGCAGTTATAGCTACCTTTTATTGCTATTTCATTTTGACAGAATGGAGTAGTGTAACTAGTCATATTTTTCCCAAACTTGCATGCACGACAAGACGAACATTTGACAAATCCAGGTTTTGGTTTTAACCAAGTGTTAACGGAACCCAATTCCGGACTATTCTTGTTCAACCTTAATCCCATATACATATATATATATATTTTTTCATTTTTTTCATTTAAATTCAAATCTTTATTTGATCTTGTCAAAAGATCATAAAAGCATAAGATAAAAACAATACAGTAAAATGAACATGCAAAAATTAATTATCACAGACTTCCAATCTCATTGTATTACAATAAATAGAGCATAAAATCACTGCACTTCATAAACCCAAAAAACAGCTAAAATGCCCTCTTATCTCCTCTCCATTGATTTTCTACTTTGTATGGCCATCTTAAGAAAGCAGCATATATTAAAACAAATATCAGGGCTTTTGGACTTGGCCCTTTTTGCAGGGTCATCCCTGAATTTTTTGCCTTCCTCCTAGCCTATTTTCTGACCTGTTGGTGGTGGTTTTATGACTCTGGGCACTTTTTCACTGCTGATCAGTGCTAAAGTGCATATGCTCTCTTTTTAAATTGCTGTAATGGATTAGTGATTCCATGATTGGCTTATTTGATTTACTTGTCAGACCCTAGTACATTGTACCATGAGTGCCCAGGGCCTGTAAATCAAATGCTGCTGGTGGGCTTGAAGCACTGATTGTGCCACCCACAGAAGCAGCTTGTAAAATATGGCTCAGGCCTGCCATTACAGAGCTTGTGTGCAGTCTGGGACTGCCATGTCGACTTGGCAAGTGCACACACTTGCCAGTCCCTAAACCTTCCCTTTTCTACATGTTCGTCACCCCTAATGTAGGCCAAAGGTACTCCTGTGGGCAGGGTGCATTGTATGTTAAAGGTAGGACATGCCCTGATGTGTGTGGCATGTCCTGATAGTGAATTCAGCCAATTTCGTTTTTCACTATTGCAAGGCTATCTGTTCCCATAGGCCAGAATGGGCAGTTTGATTATAACATCTTATAATTATAACTGACCCAGGGAACAAGATAGGAAAATAACGTTTAGTATGCCTGAACTCAGAATGTTAAAATACATCTTTTAGTGTGGGTGATTTTTACATTCTGTGTTTGAAAATACCACTTTTAGAAAGTAGGGATTTTCTTGCCTAACCATCCAGTATGCCTCTGCTAGGTTTGTGTATTCCATGTCTGGTTTGTGAGTGACAGGGGGCTGGAGAGGGCTTTGGCTCCAGCAGTCTGATGAGTCAGGGCTGGGCTGGGCTGAATAGGACCTGGGTTGAATAGAGAGTAGGGGAGGAGATTTCCTTTCACATGCCTGAGCCTACATAGAATAGAGAGTAGGGGGAGGAGATTTCTTTTCAGGTACCTGGGCCAGGTCTGCTTTCAACAATGCTGTCTCCACCTCCTGCCAGGAAGCTGCACCAGGGAGGACAGAACTGATTTGGGCTAGGTACAGACACTCTCTGCCTTCAGAGAACAAAGTATTTTGGAGTATAAATATTGGGGCCCAGACCCCAGAACTTTAGATCACTTCTGGGAATCAAGACGAACTCTTTGCCAAGGAGAGAAACCAAGGAAGCTGAAGGAGGAGACTGCCCCTGAGCTGTTTGCTGTTTGGGGTTGGCCTGAAGTGGTTACATATTGCCAAGGAAAGGAGAAAAGGAACTTTGTGTGTACTTTTACTATCTTGAGGAAGATCTCCAAGGGCTTGAAGCTGAGCTTGCCGCCTGTTCTGAAGTCTCAGGGACACAAAGACTTCACCCCCAGCTCCCGCTGAGTTTCCTTGCTGGGAATTCTGCCTGCAGAGAGGTGCCTGCTGTTGGTTTGGGCCCCCTAGAGACTGCGTGTTGCTAGGACCTGGAAGCGTGACGCAACGAGGAAGAAGCGTGTCGCCACCGCAGCTGTTGCCGTCGCATCGCCGAAGAAGCGTGTCACCGCCGCAGCAGTTTGCCATTCGCATCGCCAACGCAGCGCGTCACATCACCGGAGAAGCGTGCCGCCGCCGCAGAGGTCGCTGTCGCATCACCGGAGAAGCGTGTCGCAGGGCCTGTCGCGGCTCCAAAGTTCATCGAGTTCGCCGCACGGCCGCCGGGCGTGCACGCATCGCATCCAAGTTATTGCATCGCATCAAAGACGCCATTTTGTCGCATCGCACCGGATCGTCGCATCACGGCGCCATCTTGTCGCATCGCACCGGATCACAGTAAGAAACAGACGCTTCGCCTCCTCTCCGGTAAGGAACAGATGCATCGCCTCCCCTGCGCTGCAGTAAGGAATAGGTGCGCCGCCTCCCCGAAGCAAGGAACTGACGCATCGCCTTCCCTGCGACCCTTTTGTTTATGTTGCGTTATGCATCCAAGGTACTTTGAGAGTAAAGTGTCGCATTTACCATCTACATTGAACTAAGCTATTTCTACCATTTGAAAGTCATATTTTTTTAATACTGTATTGTGGATTTTTGTCGTTTGGTCTTGTGTTAAGTCTAGATAAAGATTACTTATTTTTCTAAACTGGTGTGGTGTCCATTTGTAGTGTTTTCACTGTATTACTGTATGTGTTCACAAATGCTTTACACACTGCCTCTGACATAAGCCTGCCTGCTCGTGCCAAGCTACCAAGGGGGTGAGCAGGGGTTATTTTAGGAGTGTAGCCCCCTTACCCTGACTAGAAGCAAGGGCCCCTACTTGGTCAAAGGTACCTACCTCTGCCAACTAGAGACCCCCATTTCTAACAAGGGCTGTTTAACAGTTGAAGATAAATTAGCTCCACCCTACATTGCCGAAAAACTAACTTAATCAGTAATGGTTTAAGACATGATTCCAAGAACATACAATAAAAACTACAAAAAAATATAAAGTGCAGCAGAGACTATTCCGACTTGCCATCACAGGGATAAGGGAGGAGTACCTTACCCCACATACAGTCTGTTTCATAAAAACATGCTAGTCGCCAAACCAACCCTGACCTAAATCTGAATAAAAAAGACCTTCCCAATCGGGTTAGCACTAATGTTAAATACCAGACAGAATCACCCGTTGGGAACATGGTATAGTAATGGCAGCTAGTATGCTTTCTAGCAGCCTCCTGGATCCTCAAAGTGGTAGCATGCTCTAAAAATCTCTGCTTAACCAATTTTTCAGTAGTTTTAGTAATTAAATAAGGGGTGCTAAACAATTCAGAAAGGCCAATATAGCCCAAAGTTTTGCAGACGTAACTCAACCAAGTATAGCGAGGCCCCTGCCCAATTTCAGGCAATCTTAAATAACTGAAAAAACAAATTGAAGGAGTATGCCCCAGAGAGCCGAAGGCTGCTACGGGAAACGCCGATGATGAAAAATACCAGAGAAAATTTCTTTGGTTTTAAAAAGACCCCTCACTCACCAACCTAGTTGGTGACATGCTTCATCATTGGGGTCCCACCCGAGCAGCCGAATGCCACTCGGGTGTGCTACAACACCTGATTACAGTGGAGCGGGTATTTTGAGTGAATCAGTGAAGTGGTGATCGTAAAATTATCTTTATTGTACTCCGTTACTTTTATTATGGAGCAAGTAAGACAAGGTTAAAAAATGAGTACACAAGAATATTACCGTAGTGGACCTATTTGTCCACAGGTAAAAACTGTGGCTGGTGAGAAAGTGAAAAGTGATAAGTGGGTCTACATGTTTCAACCTGCGGTGTATATTACTAGGTTTTCATCAGGACCTATGACCCGGGCGGTGTACACACGCTAAGGTGTACCCAACCCTCGGTCACAATTAAAATACCATACTGTGTACTTACAGGATGGAAACCCTTTCAGTCTTCACGAAAGGAAACAAAAAATTCTGAAAAGAAAAAAGCACATAGATAACATGCAGCGAATTAATCATGTATCCATGAATCAACATATCCGTGCATATCGCACACAGGTCGCTCCCGTAATCAAAATGCATGTGCCTGGTATCAGTGCTCATCTAGCACCCAAAGTGTGTGAGATCGCACTCATGACAGAGACATACAATACATAGCGACAAGTGTCTAAGTGAACCTAACAAATGCTTGGTGTCATACCTCACTTGTCAAAGGTGTGCCAGTTGTCAAGGTACTATTTAACCCGGTGGATTCGAGAACAAGAAAGAAGTTCCTCTAGGTTAAGCGTAGTACATACACTCTAATTACTACAATAAAAACAAGAAACGGGGAAAGAGATATCAAGGCAGAGGCTTACACAACGACGAAATTACGTCTGGCCTCATGGTTACCGTGGGGATGGATGCTGACTTTAGTCAAACTCTGCGGAGAAGCATAAAACATTTAGTGATGGTATAACTATTCCATTTGAACAGTTGAAACGCGGAGCCCACCCGCGTACTCACTTCATCAAGTCATGCCATCCGCTACTCAAACCTGCGATGGACCCCATCAGGAAACCCGAGGATAGTGAAACCGGCGTCCTCGCGGTCTATAACAAACCCAGAAGCTTCCGGGTGTGTCACGTGATAGGGTGAAATGCGCGCTGCGTGATGACGTCAAGTGCAAGCACTGGCTTTAGGAAAAGCCAAAGGGGCGTGTCAAATGAAACAGTGATTGTCTGTTTTCAGAGACGGGAATCGCTGTCTCTGTGGAAACCAGGAAACATTGGCGTAACACAATATCGTGAAAATCGGCATATGTGCACGTCATGTAGTCTAATCATAGAAATAAAAATAGAAATAAATATAAAAACAGAAGGGTCGTCACAAAGTTGTCATACAAGAAATTAGACGCAGCAAAATCGCTGCAGAAAGAGGACAATATAAACATGGTTATTATAAAGTGGCATGTAATCACATCATAAATGCCATGCAGGGAAATGATGTTCACGAATGTGAAAAATGGCAGGTGATCATGCCGTAAATGCATAGAGAGTGCTCATAATGTTGTTATTAGGGTATACTGACATGGTAAGTGTGCACTGACATGCCAATGTGATACCCGCACACCCGAGTGGCATTCGGCTGCTCGGGTGGGACCCCAATGATGAAGCATGTCACCAACTAGGTTGGTGAGTGAGGGGTCTTTTTAAAACCAAAGAAATTTTCTCTGGTATTTTTCATCATCGGCGTTTCTTGTAGCAGCCTTCGGCTCTCTGGGGCATACTCCTTCAATTTGTTTTTTCAGTTAACCTTAGGGGACTAGGAGTACCCCCTTTAAATACCCTCTCTCTCTGATTGTTTTACGTAGAATCTTAAATAACTGCCATGTTAAAACTAGCCTCCTTTCCTTTTTACTCCACACGCTGACCCATAACAAAAGGGGAGCCAATTTAATATGTTCTATTATATACTCTAGATTCAATTCAGAGTGCAGAATAAAATTAGCACTTGAGGGCGGGAGATTCAGCGGTTTCCTACAGATTCTATTCTCTTCCACCTGAATGGGGGCAGCGTTATGAAACCCCGGCACCATAGGTGGCTGTAGAAATACATTGCATTTGATAAATTTTAAGGAAAGGAGAGATAGTAGATCTACCAACCCTCTTGGCTAGATTAAAAAGGGAGCCCGCTGCCCTCCTAAATTTCAGTCGAGCAGTGTTTACTTTCATCTGCCAGGAGTTGCTGGCATCAAAAGCCAACTCTAAGTAACAGAAATTAGTAACTGCTCTTAACTGCTTATCACCCAGGTTTAGTACTGGCACAACTTTCCTACCAGGGCCAAACGCCATTATATGTGACTTCTCAAAGTTGTTCTTCATAGCTAATGTTCTGATAAAAAGTACAAAATATAACACCAGATTACGAAGAGCTCGGGGAGTTCTAGCCAGTAACACAGCATCATTGGCATATAATAAAGATGGGACAGCTGAGTTGGCGATTATTGGTACATCCTTAGTCGAATCTAATAAAGAAACATCCAAATCATTAATATATAAAATAAAAAGCAACTGTGCCATCGCGCACCCTTGGTGCACTCCACTGGCTAGGGGAAAGATATCAGAAAGTTTGCCTAACTGACCATATCGGACCTTCCCACTCAAATTTTCATGGAGGCCATTCAAAAAATTCACCAGTGCAATATCTACCCCAATTTAATTAGCATCAGCCATAATTTGGTTCTATTGACACAACCAAAAGTGGCGGAAAGATCCATGAAGGCTAGGTACAGCTGACAGGATCTGGCAACAGTATACTTACTTACTACCAGATGTAAATTCAGGCACTTATCCACTGTACCTAACCCAGGACAAAAACATATTGACATGCAGATAAAATGTTATTATCTACAACCCATATCTGCAGGCGATTAAAGATAACCCTCCCCAATGTCATCACATAACTACCACCAGGGAAATAACATTTAGGTGACCCCCTATTGCCTTTTTTAAAAATAGGCACAATTGTGGACAGGGACCAGGACTCAAGGATCTTACAACATAGAGAGTTATGCTTTTTTGTTTATTGACCCATATCCCAGCCCTGTTACTGATGATTTTATTATATTCATATTTCTTATTAAGGATTATCTTTGTCTTTATTAGTAATATGCACTTTTTCTAAGTCAGCGATTTCCTTCTCTAGATTAATTAAGTTAGAGTTGGCTACTTTGTTCGCTTTTGATCTAATCGTGATTATTTCATCTCTTACAGTTGATTTAGGGCCTCCCATTTTGTCAGGTCTGATGTCTCACCGGCTTTGTTATCATCAAGAAAGTTATGAATCGTTTCTTTGATTGCCTGGACGCTACTTTGATCAGTTAATATCTCGTCATTGAAGCGCTAGCTTGTTTGTTTTTTATGTGGTGCAGGGTCAGAGATGGAGAGCGTAATACAGGGGTGGGCAGATATCACTCTAGGTTCAATTGTGGTTTGGTCTACATTACATAGTGCATTGTTGGAGATCAAAATATAATCTATCCGCGAATACGACTTGGAGGGAAAAGAATAGAATGTATATTCTCTTTCTGCCGGGTTCTGGATTCTCCAGGCGTCTACAAAGTCGCATTTCAAACAAATTTTCTTCAGCGCTTTATGTGACTTGTTTGGGTGAAATGGGAACCTAGAATTTTTGTCTAGATGAGGGTCAAGAGGTAAGTTAAAGTCCCCCGCAAGAATGATTGTGGCTGTATCAGGGATTTTACCTAACTGTGAATATAGATCATCCCAGAATGATGGATCGTCCTTAGTAGGAGCATAAATATTCGCCCCGTAAAACTCCACCTTGTCTTTGGTAAGCTTTGAGATAACCCATCTACCTTGAGAGTCAGAGGAGTTCGAGATTAAGTTGATTCTGGAGTTTTTTGTAATTAGTGTCAGTACCACATTTTTCTTCCCTACAGCTGCTGAGTAGGCTCCATCTGAGAAGTGATAGTTAGCTAAATTCTGGGCTAGTGTGCTGTTAAGTTTGGTTTCTTGGAGAAGAATTAGGTCACCTTTTTGTCTGTTCAAGTATTCTACTATCTTTCTCCTCTTTACTGGATGATTCATCCCTTTCACATTTAATGAGATTAGTTTAATGATTTGGTTCAAACCCGCCATTTGGTTTGTGAGAGAGTATTTCTACGGACCAGTGTCAACCTTTTTTGAAGTGGCGTTATCAAAAGCCATGTCTTGTTGTGAAACTTCCCTTTGTATGAGTCAGTCTGAAATGAGACATAAGGAACACAAATCAATGAGCAAGAGAGCCAACAGAAGATACAGTAATACAAAAGAAAACCCCAAACCATATCAATACCCCCCTCCCCACCACGGCGCACATTCGCCAACGGGCATAGCGATAAGAGGAGAGTAGCTCCTCCGGAGGAACAAGTGTTTATAACTTCATTGTTTTGGAGCAGAGCCCCACAAATTCAGGAAGGACCTATCATTGTGTGAGAGTTCAACTTTGGAAATGCATATATGTGTGTATGTGTATTCATTTCATTTTGTTTGTGTGGTCATTAAGATTATAGAAATATGCAGGAGATTGAGAAACATGCTGTTACATACATTAGATGTGTAATAAGTATGTACGCTGGATATGTGTAGTAAGGTTACGTTTGAGCACAGATGAGAAGACCTGTTAGTGAACAAAGATTTGTGAAATGAGTGAGACTATAGGTATGTGCAGGCAAGTGTAATACGTGAGGTTACCTGCAATAAATGTATAGTAAGTGTGTGCGATGGGTATGTGTAGCAAGGTTACGCTCAAACAATGACAAGGGAAGACCTTCTTCTGTGCGAAAGCACAAAGGATCAGCATGCAGGGACTCTTCAAAGTCTCTTTGTAGATTAACAACGTACGTTTAGGAAAAGTTGGAATCATATGCAGAGGGTGTAGACAAGCATCCTCCGTTCAGGATCAGGTATAGTGCGTAAAGTGTGTGAAAAGTGTGTGCAATGGATATGTGTGGCAAGCTTGCAAGGTTGCTCTCACGCAAGGGTGAATGAAGACCTGCATGTGATCTTAAGCACAAAAGGTAAGCACAAAAGGTCAGCTTGTAAGAACTCTTTAAAGACTCTTTGTAGGCAAACAGCAATTGTTAGGAGAAGTAAGAGCCATGTGTAATAAGTGTGTACAGTGGAAATGTGTAGCTATAAGTATGTGTGTATATGTTCTCAGGTAAAATCAGAAGCATGTGTAATAAATGAGTAATAAATGTGTGAGAATGACATATACAAAATTGTGCAGTAGGTGAACTAGGATGTGAAGTAGGATTGTCTTACCAATCTGTAACAAACGTATGCAGACTTTTCACTTTGTGGCAGCATTTGTCAGCATTTGCAGAGAGAGACAAAGTTGGGGATAATGACCTACATGTATACATGTATACAGGCATCATTCGTGTATATAAAGTCAGATATTGATACAGGTTTAGGAGCACGGCTATTTACCTTAAGGAGGACATTACCTATTTGTTAATACATGACATTCTTGGTTATTGTTGGCAGCTGTTGGTAGTAAGCGTTATTACTAATAGACAGACGTTCAACACCTTACAGGTTTGAGATAGACATATGCTGGAGTGAGAGGTACAAAAGACACAGGGGCATATTCTCAAGAACGTGTGATAACTACCGCAAGTGTAGCTTAACACAACCCTACACATCGCAGTCCATCATGGGAAAACAACTCTGTGTTAACATGGCATTCACAACACGGCAGTACCATGCGATAGTCACAGGACAACGCGTCAAATGAACGCGTTAGAAACAACGCGGCACCGCATAAACGCGAAACCTCAACGCGAAAATAGTAGCGATGACGCCAATTGCGATACAAAAATCTACCAAAACCAGCCACAGGCCTGCAATTCCCACGCATCATGCGGGAAAATGCACCATAAAAGTAGAAAAAAACATACCAACAAAAGCCAAACAACAGCGAAGCACAATGGAGGCAGCCGGGGCAAGTACAGAGGACAACCAGAACCCCACAAGCCCCACAGAGGACCAGCCTGGGACCTCGGGGTCAGGGAAGGGCAAGGACAAGAAGAAGAGGAAGACGAAGTTCAGTCCACAGGAAAACAGGATCCTTATAATGGAGGTGATAGAACACCATCAATCACTGTTCGTCACTGTCACTGTCACTGTCACTGGCAACTAAAAATGGAATATGGCAGACTATCGTGGACAAGGTAAATGCAGTCGGAGTGCTGAAGAGGACAATGGACAAGGTCAAGAGGCGCTGGAATGATGTGAAGTGCAAAACCAAGCTGAAACTCGCAAACAACCGGAAGGCAGCAATGCAGACTGGAGGTGGGAGTCCAGCGCCACAGGAGGAGCTGGACGAGATGGAGGAAATGGTGTCCACAGTCATCAGTGGGGAGACGGTGGCAGGAGTCGGGAGACCGGACACTGCTCAACATGACCGGACACAACAGCAACAGGGTGAGTAACCACCAGGGACTGAGGGGACGGGGGGAGATGGGCACAATGGCACACATGCACAATTAAGCATAGCACATCTGCGGACAAAACATGCCCCAGACCCACAACTCCCACCAAGAGACCAATGCACACAAGTATGCAACATCTCAGCACTGCAGAAGCACAGAACCCAGAGGCACACCGCATGGAAGGGAGGAGGGCAGCTAAATCAGAGCTGCAGGGGCGACTCCCCCAAAATGCGGCACACACACATAACATGCAGAGCACATCAACATTGACAACTAGGTGGTACAAACCGCAACACGTCCACAACAGAACAGAGGACACAACAGGTGCTGCAAGTGCGTAGAAACTGGCCAATCACATATGGCATTGCAGGGAAATGTGAGTTGACAATGTACAAGTACAAACCCACATCTGTGATGTAGTCGGAATGTCCACTGTCCCGCATCAAATAGGCAGCTCCCCCCAAACAGTCACAATGTACACTGTCATCCAGACTGAATGCAGACATGTACAATGCGTCAACATACATGTGTACACGATGTCAAACTGCATCTCCCCTTCACATTGCAGGGGGAAATCCAACACCTCCTGCAGAGCAGTCCGAACCTCTCTTCTCTGATGACGAAGAGGACCACCACACCTTCGACTCAGACGCCCTCGAACAGCTTGTGGAGAGCCTCCGCAGCCCACTTCCAGGATCAGGGCAACCCAGCTGCCACGAGGAGCCCCCCCTGCACAGTACACACAGCAGGCAGCACCCACCACCGCGGCTGCCTCCTAGGACCCCATGACGAACACATGGCCTTCCAACGCCGTGTGTTGGGGTGCCAGGAGAAACTGGCTGAACAGGTGCAGGTGGGGTTCGACTGCATGGCAGCCAAACTAGACACCATACGTGAGTGTCTAAGTCCCATCAGGGACCACTCACAGTCCCTAACGGACGCCCACAGTCCGCTCCATGCCCTCCAACAGACCATGGCTGACATCACCAGAGTCCTGACTCTGCGACAAGAATGACTGTCTAGCCAGAGTTCCTCCAGCGATCTCGCACGGGAGTTGGGACACATGCGGAGGATCATGGAGAACATGGAGCGGAAGCAGGCGGAAAGAGCGGCTGCCATGGCTGCACACCAGCGAGAGGTAGCTGGGTCCCTCAATGCCCTAAAGACCTTCCTCATGGCATTGCTGCCACAAGGCCTGGCGCTGATGCATGCTGCTGCTACCACCCCATCCACATCTCCGGCCCCTGATGTGTCTGTGCCACACAGTGCTGGGGACAGTACACCACCACCCACATGTAAGGCACATGCAACAGCAGAGGACGAAGATGCGGATGAACCCACCCTCGTGGTCAGGAGGACGCAGTAGCATTCATCTCCGCCATGTGGCCTGTTTCTGCTTGGTTTTGCCCTCTGCATCATCACCTTCCACTGTCCCCCGATGCACTCTGCGACACTCACCTCGCACCTCGACATGGACTGCCATATTCTGTTTGGTCACCAGTGACACAGCTATCAGACTGCGGACTGAACTCCTCCTCTCCTGATGTACCTGTCATTCCCTGAAGGACTCTGGCTGGCCCTCCACGGGCTGACAATGTGAAGTGGGGTTGGCATGGTCCTGTACTGCTCCAGCTGCAACACTCCCTTGAATGTGTAATAAACATTCATATCCACACAGATGTGTCATGTCTATGATCTTTCAAGTGTGGAAGTATGGATGAATGTAGGGTCAGTGATTCCCCCATACGTCCATGTTGCCCATGTTGTGGGACTATTGTCACAGGGTGACAGATTGCCGATCCCGGTCCGGGTGGCGCCAACACTACAACGGAGACACATCCATTAGTCACTTCCTTGTCCAGCCCAGGACGGAACCACGCCCAGAGCCCCGGGGTCACTGTTCGCACCCTTACGCTGGACTGGCATACGCCAGGACAGCCCACTCTGATAACGCACACAGGGGGACCTGGAACACCCTTCCACTAAGCCTACGACAGACCCAAGACCTGCTGACCTTCAGGAGACTACTCAAGACCTGGCTGTTCGACCAGTAGCAGCACCCCCCCCTTCCCTCTCCCCAGCGCCTTGAGACCCTCGCGGGTAAGTAGTGCGCTCTACAAATTCTGTGATTGATTGATTGGGGGGGACGACAGCGCTACATGTCTTAGGTCTTCACTGTGGGGATCTACAGCTCACAGGTCTAGTTGTCAGCATGCCACAGCCACTCCCTCACGGCTGGTGTACACCCACACCATACCCATCTATCACTGGCGTCACAGGACATGTGACCCTGGCAATAAAAATGGCCTGGCGCACGTGCTGGACGCCATTTCCACTCTCTCTGACTGGGTGTCTCCGTGTAGTTGTCATGTGTGCATGAGGGCCTAGAGCCCTGCCACCTCACATTGCTCAGTGCTGGGGGTGACATGATGGCGTCTGCACAACGGGACTCAATCATTAAGGGTCCATGGCTAGTGGGGCACAGACTTGGTGGCACCGGATACACTCCAGCAGGCACAGGCACCCCGCCACGGGACGGTGTCTTGCGGTGCAGTTAGATAGGGGCACCTAAAGTGCTGAGCAGGTGTGCAGCCTGCGATGATGCGCCGTCCTGGCGGTCTGGACTGGCAAGGATTAGTATGAGCCCTGCTGGGCCGCAGTGTAGGCCTGGGCCAGCGGGCAGTGTGGCCCTCCCGCCATGTGGCGTTGCATCGCGCTTCACAGAGTTAGTGGCACTTCAAGTGCTGAGCGGGTGTGCAGCCTGCGATGATGCCGTGTGCACTGATGTGGTCTCTGCCATTGCGTAATGAAGACCCAGAGTCAGGTGTGTGACCTGGTGGCCCGCGGTGCAGGGCTGCATGATGTGGAGGGTGCCATGGTCGTGGGCACCAGGCTTGGAGATCCCTCCGGAACGTGGTGGGCCCTCTTGGAGACACGCCGATGGCGGAAGGTGAGTAGTGAGGCCTGGTTGCGCAGGGGCGGGCAATGACTGCTGGGTGGCGGGAGGGGCTGGGGTGCAGCAGCCTGTGTGCGCAGAGGCAGGCAAGCGATGATGGCGTGTGCAGCTGTATGGGCTCTGCCATTAATGTCCCTGGAAACTGTTTCAGATGAGGGACCTGGGGGACTGCTGTGAATACCGGCACGTGGTTGGAGACACACCGGTGGTAGCAGGTGAGCAGTGAGGCCAAGGTCCGCAGTGTCGGCCCTCTCTACCTCTCTCTTTCTCTCTCCCTCTCTTTCTCTCCCTCTCTCTTCCTCTCTCCCTCTCTCCCTCTCTCCCTCTCTCTTTCTCTCTCCCTCTCTTTTTCTCTCCCTCTCTATTTCTCTCTCCCTCTCTCCCTCTCTCTTTCTCTCTCTCTCTCTCCCTCTCTCTTTCTCTCTTTCGCTCTCTCTCTCTGTACTTTGATGGGCGCATGGCACACCTTCTGATCCAGATTTCAGTTTTGCAGGCTGTGACTTACAGGATGTCCTGAGACGACCCGCCATGCCTCTTCAGAATAGTTTTTTTTGGTTTGTTCTGTAATAAACGTATTGTTTGGATATTTTGATATGGGTGTATGATTTCCCTTTTTCTGGCCACACATGTATGTTGGGTGTTGTGATTGTGCGACTTCAGGCGATTTGTTTGGTTCATGTTTCGTGGAGTTGATGTGCACTATCTTTGTCCATAGGGGGTGCCAGGGGTAGGGCCCGGGGGGGAGGGGTGGGGTGGTGGCGGTGGGTGTTGTTGGCCTATTGTGGCTCAGGCCTGCTTGATGGGTTGCTCCAGGGCATCTGTTGTTCTTCATGTGTGGCTTTGGGCTGTGCTCCCTTGTCTGGTGCCGGTTGTCGTCCGACTTTACACCAGGTAGGAGCAGGTGTTAGTTTCCTGCTGCTAACGCGCCTTAACACATGTTTTGTGATCTTATCGCCGATTTGGCTGGTCGTTGAGAATGTTGTGGAGTGGTGTTGTCGCGGTTTTTTGCACGGGAACCCCTACTCTGCATATCATTAGCGTTAGTTGCCGGGCTCCTCTGTGGCGATGTTTTTTGCGACTGCTATCGCAGGTAAACTGGTGTTATGGGCTGTTAGCACCAGCTTGTGAATGGTGCGATAAATATATCGCCACTTTGGCTGCGATAAAGTGCCGATAACTCGGTGATAGGTCCTTGAGAATATGCCCCACAGTCTTACATGTTATCCGGTAACATACGTTCTGTTAGAGACAGGTTCAGCAATAGTCATCAATTTCAAGAACAAGAACGGTCGTGATCGGCAGTGGGATTCGAGTCCTTGAGAACTGTAGTATCCATTTGTATTTCACCTTTCTCGTTGAGGAACTTGTTGAGTAAGGCTGGATCTGTAAACACATGAGGAATGCCTTGTGAGGTAATCCTGAATCTTGCTGGGCCAATGAATGATCCTTGTATTCCAGCTGTTTTCATTTTAGTATGTAGATTTAAGAAACCTTTGCATGTTTTAACAGTCGACTTAGAGTAGTCCTGAGAGATGAAAATTTTTGTTACTTTCCATAGTATGTGGCTGTGCTTCCTCATGTGGTTTAGGATGAGAACTACATGTTGATATCTTAGCGGCTTGCACACTATGGGTCGAGGTGTTTTGTGGTTTGGAGATAACCGTGTTGGAATCCTGTGGGTCCTATCAAATTCCAGATCCTTGTCAAATTTCATATTGGTTGCCTGGGTGAACCATTTCTCTAGAAAGGCAATGCAGGAGTGGGCTGAATCTTCTTCACCTTCTGGCATGCCAAAAATACGTAGGTTGCCACGCCTGTTTCTGTCTTCTAATTCTGATATTTCTTTAGCAAAAGAATGGGAGGTGTTACTAAGATTTTGAATGGTCTTTTTCATTATATTCCCGTTGTCTACTAGGTGGCTGATCCTGCTTTCCGCTTCTGCGATTCTGGAGCTTATTTCCTTCATATGACCAATGACTGCGATTTCATTTTGCATGATGTCAGTGTTTGTTTTTGTCGATTTAGCCAAATCGTGAAAATCTGCAAGTTTTTTTAGGATCATTTCCATTGTTGAGTTAATGTCTTGCTTTGCTTTTAATGGAGAGTCTGGATGCGGTGGATCTGCTTTCACTCTTTTTAGTGATTGTTTAGTGTCTTTTTCCGTCATTTTTGCCACTGGATAATTGAAGAATGTTTTCTACGATCTGACCTTGTGAGCGGTAGGACTATGATTGCCTTCCTACAAGAGAGTCAGTTGAACCAGAGTGTTGTTGATGAATTTAGTAGGTGTCACTGGTTCCTTTGCAGCTTTTAAAGAAGCAACGAGTGTGAGCAACCGACGATGGCACTGTAAATGCTCGAAGTAGCACTAGAACTACACTGAGTTTGCACTGAAATTGCGCTATGTTAGCTCATCCTAAAGTGGCACAGGTTAAGCCAAGTTAGATTTGTTCTTTTACTGGCACATACATGTACAGCTGAAATCTGGTAAACTATTAATCTCATAAACTATTAATCTCAGGCAGCCATTTTGCGACTGTAAATATTGTGCTGCAGACCCCTGGCATCTGCTGGTCTCGTTGCACAAATCAGTGACTTATAGATGTGTAATACTTTTGGGAAATGTCACAGATTCTTAACACCTCGCTGCCTATTAACTGTGACCGAGTAGAGACCTGGTTAATTGCATTAAGTGGTGATTGCTTGCTCAGTTCAACACTGCAATGGGCACCATCTTAGAGTCAGGCATCAAAATCAGGCACACAGACAATTGACCAGGAGTACAGAAGAAGACACAGGAGTAAGGTCTTGATCACCTTTATAACCACTGGTGCTGACAGACCTAGTCAGATACTGAGGAACAGTGAGCCTGAAGTTTGGTGCGATGAGCTGTATGTCCAGGACAATCAGACTTCCACCATTGTGAGGCCAGACCAATGGAAGGAGCTGACCGATAAAAACGACATATTGCAACTCCACTTTATCATTACAAGTCCATTGCATGCATTCCATGTAACCTGTGATGCAGATTTAAGCATTTACTTCCATAAAGCTACATTTGATGATCAGATTGCTTCAAAATAGTTAGACGGCCGCCATCTTGAAGTCAGGCATCCAGGACGAGCTGCACGCCGAACAGCGCTTGAAGCCCCTTCCAAAATGACACACTTGGTCAGAGCATGCACACCGTTTTATCTGTAATGCAGATTGATTCCTTTTGAAAACCTTTTAAACCATTAGGTAGTGTTAGAACAGGCGTGCGTTGTTATGCGGCCGCCATATTGGGGTCAGGTATCCAAAATGATTCGGCCTCCGGTGAGCTCCACAAAATTCATTTAATTTGATTAAGCGCAATAATCAGGGTCGGGTGCGTTGTTTAGTAAAAATATGCTCGCGCGCTTACTTCTTATGCCGCTTAGGGAACTCCGCGCCGTGTTTGAAAGGAGCCTGAGAGCCACGTGGTTTGCTGCCCTCGCGGCCCTGCTTCTGCCACAGACCGGGGCCGCTGTCAATGCAATATGCGCGGACCGGGTGGTGCCTCAACTCATTACTAGCACGGGACCTCCCCTTCCAAGAGGCTGCGTCCCAAAACACCGCCGGTAGCCGTGATAGAATGTTCCTCCGGGGCGGAGCTGGTGACTCACGCCGCCATCTTCCTCCGCGTCCAAACCACGCCCCTAAGGAACTGCGGGGCATATTAGCAAGACCGGCGATAAAATTATCGCCGCTTTAGCGGCAGGAAACTGCCGCTAAAACGGCGATAATGGGCTTGCAAATATGCGTTATAGAATTCCAATAGAAGCCCAGGTTAGATGTCCTGCACATCTAACCTGGGCTTCTATTGGTATCCCATAACGCATATTAGCAAGCCCATTATCGCCGTTTTAGCGGCAGTTTCCTGCCGCTAAACGGCGATAATTTTATCGCCAGTCTTGCTAATATGCCCCTGCATTTCTAAGGTTATTCATGCAAAGTGGATATTCTGATTATTGTATGTTGGATTTTTATCGTTTTGGTCTTGTTTTAAACAGATAAATATTGGATATTTTTCCAAACTGGTGTGGTGTCCTTTTGTGGTGTTTTTAGTGTATTACCTTATGTTATGTGCAAATGCTTCACACACTGCCACTGAGATAAGCCTGGTAATCACTCAGGGGTAATTGTTCCTATGAAAAAAGAGAAGATGTGACCTGTTCTGGTAGCTTAAATCAAAGTGTCCAGGGTGTCTAGTTCTGTTCTGATGATGGTTGGATATCGCTGACTGTGGGGGAATTTCTCCTATTGGAAAAAGTGCCCTCACACACCCTTGCGGGTGTCATGCTTCATCATCGGGCGTTTGCTCCTCGTGGGGGGTCGCTGCTGTCCCCCACGGGCCCCGCGAGAGGGCTCTTTAGCTGAGATCTTTTTAGGGAGAAACGCCGCAGTTGTGCATGTGGGCCTAAAGTGAAAGTGCATGAGATAAAATAGCCTAACCGGTACCTAGCAATTTTATTCGTGGGTCCGGGAGGCAAAGTAAAAACAGCAATGAGGGATAAGGAGAACCTCATTTAAACAAATTATGTAGAGGAGTGAGTATTGTCCTGCTGCTCTATTATCCGTGAGTGTGAGTGATAGTGAGATTGGGTCTAGGTCGACATGTTTCACGCTGGCTTTTGGCCCCTAATGGATCCCAGTGCGCTTCTTCAGGACCGTGATGTGCTTAAAGAAAATATATTAAAAATAGGAATTAGACGGCGACACTCTATATTCCTATGGTACCTAAAAGTTCTCCTTATCCCTCATTGCTGTTTTTACTTTGCCTCCCGGACCCACAAATAAAATTGCTAGGTACCGGTTAGGCTATTTTATCTCACACACTTTCACTTTAGGCCCACACACCCACATGCACAACTGCGGCGTTACGCCCTAAAAAGTTCTCCGCTAAAGAGCCCTCTCGCGGGGCCCGTGGGGGACAGCAGCGCCACCCCCACGAGGAGCAAACGCCCGATGATGAAGCATGACACCCACAAGGGTGTGTGAGGGCACTTTTTCCAATAGGAGAAATTCCCCCACCATCAGCAATATCCAACCATCATCAGAACAAAACTAGACACCTTGGACACTTTGATTTAAGATACTAGAACAGGTTGCATCTTCTCTTTTTTCATAGGAACAGTTACCTGTGAGTGATTACCACGTTAGTCTTTGGTAGCTACGGTACTGGACCTCTCCTTTCCAATTGGCTCCCGGTCCCCCCTCTCTTTGCTGATATATTAACAGTACGGCAGCTAGCCGTGGGACACTATTGTATCTCCTTTTTTTGCCTTTTCTCTCTATACCTTACACACCTTTTTGAGAAAGAGTCCACACCTTCTCATCTACACTAATAGGTACCCCGTTTAGGTGGAGAGGTGTGGTGCAGCGGCCAGGGCAGCTGACTTCGGAGCACAGGGTTCACGGTTCGATCCCCGGCGGTAGCTCAGCTCAGCACCATGTGACTCTGGGCAATAGCTCACTTAATTTCCACCACGGCCCCCAGCGCCTTGAGACCCGTAAGGGTGAGTAGCTGCGCTATATAAAAACGGACTTACTTACTTACTGTTTAGGCATACTAGACACACATCCAATTATGGATAACCCAGGACTGAGTTTTGATGAGAACACAATGGCAGAAATTTTAAGGGCACCTTTACTCCTGGTGGGGGATGGGAGCATAGCTACAGGGAGTAAAAATGATGATTGGAAAGCCCTACAAGCCCTTAGGAAATTACAGATCAAAACAGCCCTACACGGGATAAGAATGACCGAATATCTTCGGGTGAGCATAGCCCCCAATGGCCTGTTAGTCACACTAACCCCAAGAATCTTCCTAGAGGATATGACCTTCTGAAGAGAATGGTCAAAAATAGCGTGGAAGAGTACACGAGATTGGCTCGTACTGATAATTAACACAGCCAAGCGTTTATCAGACGAACTCCTGATCCAGATCACCGTCGCTGAAAACGGATTAAAAGCCGGCATATCGATCACAGCTTTTAAATCACGACTGGCCGAGATAAATGAAGAAATGAACAAACATAAGGAGTTCATCACAAAACAAAAGATCACAAAACTTCAGAAAGATGTGAGACGGTTTGATCAGGAAAAGGTATATCCGTACACAAAAGACGACTATGTCTTCCAGAACCAAGACACTACATCGGATGATAACAACAGCACTTCCTTGAGGAGAACGAGTTCCATCAGTAGTGATTCCAGCTATGAGGGCCGTATCTACACACCTCACTCCAGAGGGACATTGAGGCAACAACATCAACCTCTGTTCCCGAACTTCCCACCCCACCCTTTTCAACCACAACTTTACCCAGGCCAGTGGATGGGTCCCCAGCCGATGTGGAACATACCATCAGGACATCCCCTCCAGGCACAACAATACCACCAATTCCCGAACCCCCCTTTTTACAACAGAGGGAGGGGCAGAGGAAGAGGCAAAAGAAGAGGAGGACCCAAGAATGTGCATTGGCAGGAGCCAGAAATGATGACACTACGGAGCAAGACGTCAACACAGAAACATTAGTAGTCAACTTATCCTCCAGACCTCTGTCTGAGGGCGAATCCAGGCTCTTGGAGAAGGGCTTGGGCTTCGTCCCGACACCCTGTGAGGATACTTTTAGACTACACCAGGAACTACATCAATTCTTCCGGAAGGTGAGACTGAGAGCCTACTTCCAAGATGCCCCGGAGATCCCCACCACGGGAACCGGTCTTAAGGAAGAAGTCCAGGTTTACTCCTACAGCAGCCATGACACGAACGAGATACTTATGTTCGAACAGGCTATCTTGAAGGACGTCGCCAACATCACAAGTGATCGGCCATTTAACAACATGTCGAAGGAAGAAAGGACCACTTTGAAGACACTTACTGAAGACACTACCATCATCTTGAAACCAGCAGACAAAGACGGCACCGTGGTGATCCAGGATGTGGGCATATATGATGCGGAATGCCACCGCCAACTGACGGATACCAAATACTTCCGCCCCATTGATGAATCTCCCACTCACCGCCTTACGACTAAGATCAAGATCCTAGTCACAGAAGCAGAGACAGAAGGATGGATTTCTGCACAGGAAGCAACCTTCCTCATCAATGAACAACCTAGGACCCCGCACTACTACACACTACCAAAGATACACAAAGGGATGAACCCCTCTCCCGGTAGACCTATTGTATCTGGTATCGACTCTTTCTAGAACCTTTAAGCAATTTCTGTGACTTCTACCTACGCCCTGTGGTCATCAAAACACCAACCTACCTAAGAGATACCACTGAAGTTCTCAACCTCATTGAGAACTTCACTGCACCTGAAACTATCGACCTTCTGGTGACGTTAGACGTAGAGGCGTTACACACCAATATCCCTCAGGATGCCACACTGGACGTCATGGAGTCCACACTACAGAACGTCAACCCATGGCCATATGAGACCCCCATCTCTTTCATTTGCAAATGTGCTTCCCTGGCT
Source organism: Calotriton arnoldi (assembly GCA_963921515.1). NCBI lineage: Eukaryota > Metazoa > Chordata > Amphibia > Caudata > Salamandridae > Calotriton > Calotriton arnoldi. The sequence goes on from CAWUFW010011932.1 coordinate 449,417, forward strand.
CTGAAAGAGAATTTATTTGCCTTTCAAACACAACTCTATCACCAGATCCAGGGGACCAGCATGGGAAGCACATTCGCACCCAGTCTGGCCTGTCTTTACATGGCTTACTTTGAAGAGAAGTTCATCCTAGGAGACAACAATCCATATAGGACCAACATATTAATATGGAAGCGTTACATAGACGACATCCTTCTCTTCTGGAGGGGAGATGAAGAACAGTGTATCTCATTCTGCGAGTGGATTAATGGCCTGGATCCATTTTTTAAATTCTCAGGCACCAGATCACACGAGAGCATCCCTTTACTTGACCTTCAGAACTCCCTAGAAGGAGGGTCCCTACTCACTACGAACTATAGGAATCCTACAGATAGGAACAGTCTCCTTATGTTTGAAAGCCATCACCCCAGAGCCTTAAAAAACAACCTGCCAGTGGGACAGTTCCTACGCCTATGCCGCAATTGTAACACCCTGACCAAATTCAACAAACAAGCTGAGATCTTGTCAGAAAACTTGATAGATCGCCACTACCCACAGAAAATAATACGGCAGGCACGGAAACGGGCTAGAAATAATCATAGGGATGCCCTGTTGGAAAGTAGGGAAAAACCTAGCACAGAGACATTGACTTGCGTGACCACCTTCACCCCCATTTCGAATAAAATTCAGAAGGTCTTAAGAAAACACTGGGGCATTTTAAAGTCAGGGGGTTTCACACCAGGACCACAACCTCTGTTTGCGTTCAAACGCACTCAGAACATTAAGGATCTCCTTGTCCACACACGTCCAAAAGTCACCACCCCCAGTCAGTCCACACTCTGGACCTTACCCCCAGTAGAGGGCCACTATCCCTGCGGTTCGTGTTCCGTGTGTCCCCTCACATGTACATCCAAACAGATAGACCTGGGTCTGGCTAGACCTTGGTCCCAGAGGAGACACACGAATTGCAATACAAAAAATTGCATTTACCTTATAACCTGTCCTTGTGACAAGCGTTATTTGGGGATGACAACGAGACCTATGAAAACTCAAATAGGTGAGCATAGGAGCACCATACGTTGCAAAAAGCCCAACACCAAATTACTCAGTCATTTTCACGAAGCTAACCATTCCCCTGACAACCTCAGATGGACCATTATTGAATCAAACCCCAGCTGGACAGCTAGTACGTTGTTCAGACAAGAACAACCCTGGGTGTTCCGTCTGAAGACCAACTCATGCGGTCTGAATGATGATATACCTTGGGCAGAACTGATTACTTTGATCTTATGACCAAACACTCTGGAAAGGGTCTGTAATTACATTATGAGCCACTCCAACTTACCCCAGCACACATGAGACCATATGAGGGACACATGCCCACCTTGCCCATCACACATACATCCCGGGGAGGTCCGCATCACGCACGGTACCCAAACCCTATCATTGTATTTTACAAATTTTCCTTTGACCATACAGCATTATGCAAACCACGGTGCACCAACCATTTGAGAATAGAATAATGATAAATTATTTTGAAAAATGGTCATCTTGCCCTGGGGTAGCTTGTGAGCAGGGAGTAGTTATGCCTTAGGAACATATCTTTATTTACCAACATCTAACCAGTAGGTGTCATGATTGTATTACCTCTACCATCTACCACGAGCTATGTCCATCAGACACCGACATGTACTGGCACTCTAAGGGACAATATGCGTCCATATCCATGGAATTTCCATACAAACTTTTACGTCCATTACCTCCACTCTAAGATGGCCGCCGCTTTTCACACGCAAACGTGACGACGCTCACTGTTGGGCTCCATCAACGACTACGCCCCCCTCCCCTCCGCTTCCGACCAATGCCACTATATATCTGCGGCATTTCCCTGGCTCACGTCGGCAGGGCAGGTAATGGGCTGTTGAAGAAACGGGTAATCGTGAGTATTCTCCTGCTGCCAGCTCTACGAACACAGGTACTGACATGCTAGCACCATGGTTGCTGATCCTGGCATTATTTTCCGCAGGTATACTCTTTCTTGTCCGCAGGATCTGCCGAGGGAGCAACTCTATCTTTATTGAGGGGTACGAGTTCTTGTGTGTGTTTGACTGATATATGTGCGTCGCGGCATGACACTATTTTACACGCAACCTGACGTGCGGCATGCATTTTTATTTATATGTGAGAGTCATCTGAAAAATGTTATCGGATTATTACGATAACCATTACTATATGACCTTATCTCCATGAATATGTTGATCCAGCGGCGTACTAGCAGAAGATACTCCAATACCATATACTCACCTGGGCCCATACAACTTACTTCCACCAAATACCAAGTAGACCGCTGGAACTTGTAGTTTATGTTTTTCATACCTCAAGATCTAGTTATTCCTTCTAACTAAAACCTTTCACTGATCAAATACTTCTTTCCTCTGGTCAATGGACCATTAGGTGGAACTAGTTGATGGTGATAATTAACATAACTTATAAAACCTTTTCTCAATTATAATGAAATAATCACAGACTAGGGAAGTTTTAACATCTTTATCTAAAATATGTGAGTGTGAACCATCTCAACGTTTCAGTACAAACGCCCTCATTCGCAAGAGTGCCAATTCAATCGAAAATTCAATTAGTTATAGCAATTCAGATCCACACAACAACTATGCTCAGAAAGGAGAGGACAGAGAGAGAAGAACATTTATCAAGACGATGAAATTATAATTACCAAGTATGGTGTGAAGACCATCCCCCTGGCCAAAGGACTGGTAAGGGTCCCCAGGACAGATCAGGAGACAAAGGCTTCAGGACAGGAATCAGGACAGGATACTTCACCTCTCTAAATACCGACGACTGCGTCGCACCCCTCTCTGACACTCACTTCCTCCTCGTGGTTCTTCCGCGATCTTCTTTCTAACCCAATTAAATTAAATAGATGGTTCTGCATTCGATTTTCTTCACCAGCATCTCACAGCTTCAGCACCACTCACAGCACCGACAGTTTCCCGAGCTCTGCTTCTGTGCTCCTGTAAAGCTCCACAACATCAGCGCACACCGTTCTCTCTAACTAACTAAAAACTACCTCAATTATACCCTTCCATAGCCATGTACCACCAGTTTCGCAAAATACTAACTCTGATTGGACAGGCAAGGGGGGGATGATCATCACACTACACTTACATTTCGCTTATTCCATTAAACCATTGTTTCAAACTCCTCCCCTCAAACTTTATTAAATCATTTCCTTTCCCATACATCTCCAAACGTTATTAATACAAAATGTAACGATCTCCTGAATAAAGCTCCTTCATATGAACTCTTCACCCTCATGTTCCCAGGGCATATCTTCGCTGGCCTTGGACTCGTGACAAGTCCTTACTCATCCTTTCACATTTTCTCGCTAGTACGCATGCGTGGTGCTAAGTCAGCCGGCTCGATTCAGACAAGTTTGACAGGCCCAAATGCGCACTAATAATAAAGTCAAAAGAAGAAATGTTATTTTCAAAAATAAATGGTTTCACTGTATACCACCAACCTCTACTCTAACCCATTCTATTTATTATTACACTTTCTGCATTTGTGTTAGTATAAAACATATATTCTATTTCAGCCAAGCAAGTGCCATGCATGTGAGCTTCCAAGCGGCCATTTTACGATTCTTTGCGCAGGCGCCAGAATTTCCCTCCAAGCCTTAGTACGTCATACTACGTAGATGCAGTAGACGCATGCGCAGGAAAGATTCCCTGTTAAAGTGCGTTTAGTCCTTCGTTCATGTTATTGCAGTTAGTAAGCACATAGGCAAGCTTCATTTTCCCACTTGTCTTTTTCTAAATGCGGATTATTAATTACAAACGCGTTGTTAGTAAATCATTATTGAGTTAAAACGAAAGGATTGCTTCCGAGCAAGTCTCATTTACCAGCCCTTGCTCCATCAATCCCCTCTCTGATGGCATCTTAAGCCATCACAAAATTACCCATCCCATCCCAGATACCAACTTTAGCACCTCTCAGTTTTTCTCTATTGCTCTTCTCAATTACCTCGTTTCCTTCTAAATCTCTCATCTTTTTATATAATCTGCCTTTCATTTCTTCCAACTGTATTTCATCATATTTTGTCTTTCGTTTCTGTCCCTTTCCTTCCCTTTCAAAATGTACTTTCCCCTTCTTTCCTTTTCTACAACACATATGTAATTATCATTAACATCACTATCGTTACTATCATAACTAATGGTATTATTATTTGACCTAGGAACCCTTTTCCAAAGTCAGCAAACCATTTCCCTATTGATGTTATACTTTTTGTTAGTCTTCCCCATACACTGTCAACCTCCAGTTGAGTCAAGTCTTTATGCATTCTCGTAATATTTTCAATATATCCTTTAATTTCTCTGCTCTTGTCCGGAATATAAGTGCAGCAATGTTGAATTTTCAACATGCCACAAACTCCACCTTCTTTTGCCAATAATATGTCAAGAGCAAGACGTTTCTGTAAAACCATAGACCTGATTGCAACCATTTCTGTGTTAATCATTAAGAATCCTCCTGCAGTATCTGTAGAAAGACGATCAACTAAAGTTGATAACTTACAAATTTTCTGTGAATTAAGAATGACTCCAACTGAGGGTATCAATGGACTAAAAATGTCTCCTACAATTTCAGAAAAAATAGCTCTTCTTCTACGTGTTAGTCCATTAGATCTTACATTGGTTCCACTGATTTTATTTACATGATAAATCTTTGGAAAGACTATTCCAAAATAGCAGCTCCCGTACCATCTTGCAGGTAACCTATAATAGGCATTATTCTCACAAACGTAATACACTCCTGGAAACACAGGATCAGTTCCCCCTTTTAGTCCCCACCCTCCTAAAATTAGGAAATTGTGTTCACATTCACTGGAACCAATGTAATTATTGTTATAATCTGTCTTTAATCTATGGAGGCAGAATTTTCCTCTTTTCACAAAATCCAGGGACATGGCAGCATGAGCCTTGCCACTTGCATAGATTCCCTCCTTCCCAACCCATGGAGGTACATGGGTTTTTTGTTTAGTTGCCTTCCTTTTTAAATCCTGTCTGCTTTCTTCTACTAGATCTAAAAATCTTTTTCTTCTTTTCTTAATGTACATGTTAGATTATCTTTATGTGCCTTAACTAAATCTATTGAACTCATTGTTAAGAAAAACTCACCCATAAACTGTGCATTTTTGCTAGTAACTACTGGATTCATATTCTTTCTAATAGGTAAGTCAGAAAATACTACATCTATATCTGAATAAAAATATTGAAGTCTCCCTGTAGCATAAAATAAACTTGATAAAATACTACATGACACACCATACGTTAAAGGTATATGGTGATACGTCACCCTTCTGATAATGATGTGGGTAACTTCATACACACGTAACAGTTGTTAATTTCCATAGTGCTAACATATTGAAATAACAATTTAATAAACACATTAGAAGACGAATTATAGTCTGATTCATTATGATAATTTGCCTCATCTTCTACTCCTATTTCTATTTCGGTCTCTTTTATTCTATCCACCTTAACATTAGTATCTGTGTTATTCTTGTCACTTGTTTTCATTAATAAAGGTACTCCTACTGTTAGGAATAACCATACTAATGCTACTGATAAAATCTTGCAAAAACAAAATCTAAAACACTTTCTATTTAATCCACAATTTGATTTTCCCGTAACTTCAGTTTCTGCCATTATACTCCTGAGAAAATTTCTTTTCTCTTATCTTTTCTTTGTCAGTTTTAACTTTCTCTTTCATTCTTAAGGAGGCTTCAATTTGCTTTCATCAATCTGTGCAATATGGACCTCTTCTGTTTCATCAGACAGATCCAAGGACTCAAATTCCTCTAGTATAACGTAGGTCTACTCAGGAGCCTTGTATCTCCTGTTTAAGTTTCGCAATCTTGGACTTCTTCGAGTTATCTTTGCTACGGTTTGTTTAGGTCTTGTTTGACTTGTGATTTCATTTACTTGTTCTGGTTTCTTTTCTGATTTTCTCAAATGATATTTTAATTTCTTTACTCCAGTTGGCAAAATTGTCTCCCTTTCTGACTCTTTTGATTTGTACTGCGTTTTCACCTTCTTTATCTCTTTGTAAAGTTTTTTTATTTAATTTATTCTGGGCACAATCTGTTCTGTATCTCTGTTTTCTGTGCTTGTACCTTCTTTTACTTCCTCCTGCTCAGGTCCTACCGTATTTTGTTCTTCTACTTCCTGAGCTTGTTCTTCTAATTCTATCTGACCGTGTTCAGGTCTGACTTCAAACCTTTATTCTTCTGCCTGAACCCGTTCTTCTAACTCTATCTGGTCCTGTTCAGGTCTTAATTCAAAATTTTCTTCTTCCGCCTGAACATGTTCTTCTATTTTTCCCTCCTCAGGTTCGTGTGTGTCTTTTTCAAATTTCACCTGAGTGTGTTCTTCTTCCCCTGTCTCTTCCTGTCTACTTTCCTGTCTTTTCAGTTCTGTTATTCTTCTTGTTTCAATAACATCATCAATTATTTCAATCACTGGTATCCACTCTTCCTGACTTATCTCTGGCTGTTCGTCATATGGTTGTCTTTCAGAATCCGTCACTCTAGATCCTTCAATTTCACAGCTTACAACTCCTGACGCTTAAGCCTGTTCAGTCAGTGGTTGCTCTTGTTGTTCTGATGGGCTCGGAACTCTTTTGGTATGGCTGGCATGAATCCAATTGGGTAAACCTGCACACTTCACTGCTGTGGTAGTGACCAGTATGACTTGTCGCGGTTTATCACAACTTGGTGCTAAGCACGACTTTCTTGCGCGTTTCTTCACTAGCACCCAATCTCCAGGATTCAAATCATGCGCTTGGTCTGGCTGTCTTTCAACTGCGTCTTCTCCAACCTGGTGAGAGATAGAACGCATCATTTCAGCCAATCCTTTGCAATAATCCAATACCAGATCATCAGTTAAACTCATTAGTTTATTTCCAGGAATGAATGCCTGTCTCATGGCTCTTCCCACGAGAATCTCATGTGGGCTCATTCCTGTTTTTCTGTCTGGAATACTTCTGAGACCCATCAATACAAGAGGTAATGCATCTGGCCATTTCAGCTTTGTGGATGCACACACCTTTCCCAATCTTGACTTGATTGTGCCATTTAGTTGCTCAACAATTCCAGAAGCCTCTGGACGAAAAGCACAGTGCAGTTTTTGTTCAATGTTAAATGCAGCACAGATTAATCAAATTATTTCATTATTAAAATGAGGGCCTCTATCCGATTCCAAAGTGACCGGAAAACCAAATCGTGGAACTAACTCCCTCAATAACAATTTTGCAACTGTAAGACTGTCATTTCTTCGAGTGGGATAGGCTTCCACCCATCTTGAGAAAAGGGCATACTATGACAAGTATGTATTTCAGTCCATTATATGGGGGTAATGCAATAAAATAAACTGTAGCCTGGTGAAAGGTCCTTCTGCCTTTCCGATCTTTCCCCAGCTTACCACTGTCTTTCTACCTGGATTCTGCTGCTGACAGGTTAAGCATCTTTGGCAAAGGGTCTCTGCGATTACCCTGAACTTCGGATTGTACCAACTCTGTCTGAATAGCCTGATCATTGAGTCTCTCCCTATGTGTGTTGCTCCATGATACACTCTTGCCATTTTTGAAAGCAAACAATCTGGCATGACTGGTCTTCCATCTAAATACACCCATACTTCATCTTGTGGTCTCTTTGTACAAGCTGCCTTTATCAAAATTTCCTTTTCTTTTTCCTCAACTTCTTCCTGCAATTGTCTAATCTCATCCCACGTTTCTGGTACTGAGAAAAGCATAAGTTGGCATCTGGTTTCACCCGTTTCAATTTTTCTGTTTATGGCCACTGCATTTTTAGCACAGTATTTGGCCACTTGATCAGCATAATTATTGCCAGCAGTCACATAGTCATTTCCTGACTGATGTGCGGGGCATTTTACAACTGCTATCTCTTTTGGCAATTGTAATGCTTCCAACAAATCTTTCACATTTTTGCTGTTTCTGATAGGAAATCCTGAAGAAGTCAGAAATCCCCTCTGCATCCAGAGCTGGCTAAAGTCATGCACAACCCCGAACCCATATTGACTGTCCGTAAATATGGTTACTCTCTAATTTTTCCCCTTTTTGCATGCCATTGTTAAGGCAACCAATTCAGCTACTTGTGCAGACTTGACCCCAGGTAAACAGGATGCTTCAATTACCCCAGATATTTTACAAACAGCATATGCAGCACTTAATCCTCCTTCTTGTGTCCTGAGGCAGGAATCATCTACAAATAATTCATGGTCAGCCTCTTTCAACGGTGTCTCTTGTATGTCGGGGCGGGGCTTCGTGCATAACTCAGTCACGTCCAAACAATCATGATCACTTTCATTTTTCACTTCTTCATCACAGGGGTCTGGCAATAGGGTAGCTGGGTTCATAATTGTACATCTTATCACGGACACGTTCTCAGCTCCCAAAATCACTCTTTCATGCTTAGTCAATTGACTAGGGGTAAGATGCTGTGTTCTTGTTCTTGTCAAAAGAAATTCAACTGAGTGTGGAACGAAAACTTTCACTGGATGTCCCATCACTATCGACTCACTTTGCTCCAGACTCATACAAGTAGCAGCTACTGCTTTTAAGCAGCCAGGCAATGCTGAAGCCACTGGATCCAATGTAGCTGAAAAATATGCCACTGGACGTCGACTCAGTCCATGCCTCTGTGTTAAAACTGACAATGCACAATTCTCTCTCTCACAGCAAAACAAAGCAAAGTCTTTTGAATAGTCAGGCATGCCCAAGGCAGGAGCCTCACACAAACAATTTCGCAACTTTACAAATGCATCTATGCAGTCATCATTCCAATCAATCGGATCTTTTGCTCTTTTTTGGATCATCTATATTAATGGCTTTGCTAACATAGAAAAGCCATTAATCCATTGCCTGCAGTACCCAACTACTCCCAGAAACATTCTCATTTCTCTCTGAGTCTGTGGCAGTTGCATCTCTTTGATTATTTTTATTCTTTCCGGTGTCACTTTTCTAACTCCTCTTTCTGTTTTATGCCCTAAATATCTAACTTCTTGTTGACAGAACAGTAATTTTTCTGGAGACACCTTGTGTCCACCTTCTGCCAAATGGTTAATTAATGCAATTGTGTCTGTGACACAATCTTCTCTTGTTTTTGATGCCACCAATAGGTCATCAATATACTGGACCAAAACAGATTTTCTAGGCATAACCAATGATTCTAGCCACTTCTTCAAAATCTGGTTAAATATTGAAAGACTCTCTGTGTACCCTTGAGGAACTCAACACCATGCGTAAATACGATCCTCAAACTTAAACGTAAAAAGATACTGGCTGTCTGGGTGCAAAGGAATAGAAAAGAAAGCTTGGCATAAATCAATTACTGTAAACCAACCTGCATTCCAAGGTATCTGATAAAGGATCACTGCTGGATTTGGCACTATTGGACAACATGGCACTACAATCTTATTTATTTTCCGTAAATCTTGCACTATTCTGTACTTTCCGCTAGGCTTTTTCAGTCCCATTATTGGCGAATTACAGGGACTACCCATCACTTCTTTTAAAATACCTTGTTTCACCATTCGTTCAATTTCTGGAATAATTCCTGCTTTTACTTCTGGACTCATTTTGTACTGTCGGGTGCTTGGATACACTGCACCTTCTTTCACTGTCACTTTAACTGGGTCTATATTTGTCATTAGCCCACTGTCTTTTCCTGTAAAATCCCACACTTCTGGATTAACTGTGTCTCTCAACTCTTCTGGTAATTCATTCTCAGTTATTAGAGAAAACATTTCATCTACTTCTGTTCCCTGTTTGGCTAACATCATCTTGTACACTACGTCTTCATGTGGGGTTTGGAAAGCGACACCATCCGGTGTACAATAGATCGTGCAATTCATCTTGCACAAAAGATCTCTTCCCAACAGATTTACGGGACTGGAATCACAAACTACAAACCGATGCATTTCTTTGAAGTTTCCAATGTGTACCTCCATTGGTTTTGTAATTGGAGTTCTAATCTGTTGGGTTGATACGCCTACAACTTGGATTGATTCTCCCGAGAGGGGTAAGTTTGGGATGTCTGCTGTTCTCACAGTAGACCTTGTAGCACCAGTATCCAATAGGAAAGTAATGTCTTTACCTTCTACTTTCCCATCAACGAATGGACCTGACTGATCTACCGGCAAGGATGCGCCAAGCACGCACTCTTCTTCCTCCCCCCTCAGGCACCGTCATTGGGTGTCATCTGAACGCTCTTCATCATTCTGTAAAAAATATTGTGTAATTGTTCTATTGTTCTTACCACTTTCTCCTTGAAATCCGGTGTTCGCACTGAAACTTTGATGATTCACAAAATTTGGCATAGGAGCTGGTGGCACCTGATATTGTGGAGTAACTACCTGCTGCTGCTGATTCATAAGTACTTCATTCTGAATATGTGGGATTAAATTTTGATTTGGCCCATTATTATTCTTATTATTCTGAGTACTCTTACACTCGTTCTTCCAGTGTCCAAGTTTTCCGCACGCATGACAAGGACACTTCTTTTTCGCTTCTTCTCTGTCCATTCGTCCCTTATATTTATTACCATTCGCTCCTTGATTATTCTGACTCTGTTCTTTCCCTTGATTATTATTTTGGTCATTTGCTTTCTCTTCTTGCTGTTCTGCTAATTTAACTTGTGCCCACATCATTTTCTCTTTTTAGTTTCCTACGCCTGGCTTCAATGTCATCTCCGCAATATTTCGCATACTTTAAAATCTCATCCACTGTCTTGCTTTGCCAACACAACATGTGCTGCTGTATCATCTGACTGATTTCTGGTTTCAAACCATATACAAACCGATACACAAAATGTCCCATATCCTTCTCACCTTTATTTTCAAAACCACTATACTGCTTAAATACCTTTAGTAGCCTTTCATAATATGCATGTACAGATTCATTTGGTTCTTGGGTTGTTCTATCTATTTTTACCCAATCTGTTTGTTTAGGAGGGATTTTCCCTTTCAAATATGTAATCACTTGGTGATACTTTTTCATCACTTCTTCTGAGGGCGCCCCTGTCTTTGCATCTCTAGTACTCCTCATTAGGCCAATCAATTGTAATTTTGCATTCTGTCCATAAATCAGCAGGTACCACTATATCAAATAGACCATCCAAGTCTTTCAATAGAACCTTTGAAACCTTCACAAACCTCTCTACCTGTTTGAACCATTCAACTGGTTTTTCCCTCAGCTTTGGAAAATCATTTGTAAATGATAAAATATCTTGTCTACTCCAAGGAACATGAACATATCCACCTCCAGGAACCTCTCTCATCGGACACAATTTTTCCACTATGCTTGATTCTCTTACTGGAAATGCAGCTGCTGCTTCTCTCGCTTGTACTTCCTCTTTCTTTCTTATCCATCTAATTCTCCATTTATCAATGTCTCCCCATTTTCGCAAAATATTCATTAATTCCTTTATCTGTGGTCTCTTTCCGGAAGCATTCACACTTTCTAAATCTTTATCAGTAAAGTCCACTCGATATGGTTTTTGCAACAATTGTGATTTTCCTATGTCTATTCCAATCTCTGAAGCAACTTCAGTCAGTCTCTCATGAAATACTCTTGCTCTCCTGGTTATGCTCTTACATAAAAATTATAATTCCTCATCATTATAAGTGTTCAATCTTTTGGTACCCACACATCCTGTCATCATTTCTTCCAATTCCACTTTCAATCTACTGATGTCTAAAATTCTTGGTATTGGGTTCTGATTATCTCTTTCCTGAGCCCATCTTTCTATTTCTTCAGAGGTGACTACTGCTGTGCCTCCGGTTCCAGCAGGAACCAAAGGTCTTCTTTCCCTCAAATTCATAGGCGTAATTCTCTTTGGGGTTTCCGTTAAAGGTTCCACATTAGGGAGGTCTATTAGTGAAATAACTGACTCACTTTCGCTAACCTGATCATCTGTAATTATTATTTCTTTTCTAGGACTATTTAATGGAATTGTCACAGTTTGTGGTTTCTGGCAAATCTTATTATCTTCATACAATGGGATTACCGGACCAATGGTCACTGGTACTGTCAAGGTTTCAGTATTCAAATTTAATTGACTTATCTTTTGAACTAGTCCGTCTCTAGTTTTATTCAACGCATCTCTTTCATTATCCTGCAACACTCTGTTATATGACGTCTCATGTAAGATCTGTGGAGTTAATGGTATTCCCATTATTGGTGCACTTGGGACAGCCTTACTAGCTGCTTCTTGATACGGTGGTGGATTTTTAATTAAAATATCCTCTAACAACTCGTCATCTGATTCACCATATCCTCCTGTGTTCAAGTGTTTCGTTTTCTCCTTACACTTTTCTCCAGACTGTCCCTCAGCCATTAACACTGGATACAACCCTTCTGATACCATAGCTCTCCTCCACTGTTTCATTTGTCCTTCGCATGACTCATGCAAATGTCTCGGAAAGAATCCTCTATACCTTCCACCTCTGCATTTCTCCCGTTCATATGACTCTGTCTCCCATTCTTCCAAAGCCTCATATTGAGTTAACCTAGGTCTAGGTTCCAAATCATTCATTTTCAATCTCAAATTCTGAAGAATCCTGCCATTAAACGTACCATCTTTAGGAAATGCTAGCACACCATCATCCTTTGTATATTCTATCCAATTTTCCAACCATACGCAGGTATGATATCCTCTTTCCATCATCATAAAAGATGCTGGTGTCTTCGGTGGCGGAATAGGAATTCCCTCTCTAGTCAACACAGGCTTATCCTTCACAAAGAAATTCTTAATTTTCTTTAAAAATGACATTTTTCTTTTCTCTCCATACATTCTTGAAGAACGATGTAAGAAATTATATTCTGCAAACCCTTGAAATCTTCTACCTGTACGTCTTGCACTAACAGTCAAATCAAAATCCTGCATACAAATCTTCTCTCCACCAATCCTAGCGCGGATTCTTAATAGCTATCCAATCAGATCAGGCTCACGCCTGTGATCCAATCAACGCCAGCGCGGCCTTTACCTGACGTCAGTTCTGCTCCTTGCTACTGACACCTCCTTTACAAGTCTGCACCTGTCACACACCCGCTGTGTCTACCAATCCCAGCGCGGCTCACTGTGACGTTAGTTCAACTCCGGCGATTTCTCACCCCTCCTTTACAAAGCTCCTTCTGTCACATGCCCGCTGCTTCTACCAATCCCAGCGCGGCGCACTGTGACGTCAGTACCACTCCGGCAACTGACCCTCCCTTTACAAGGTAATACAAAACTTTATTTCTCAATAATTTTCTTTAAACTTCTTTGTTATTAACGACATAAAAATGTTCGCTACTCTGTCTGTTCCACTAAATCAAAGGATAGTTTATTTCTTTTCACTGCGAGTAAAACCCTTCCGCTTACTCATATAAGCTCCAGAGAACCTGCTACTCCTCCGGTATCACCCGTTTGGGAAATTTGAAACCAAAGTTTCACCAGCGAACTCCTTTTGCTGTCAATCTAGCTTGGAAAGACCTGCTACTCCTTCAGGGTTACCCTTTCTAGGTGATATAACGCCTAAAGTTTCACTAGTGAACTTCTTTGCTATCAATCGCTCTCACTTTTACACAGAAAATAGTCCCTATTTTAACACTGCCAGCCCTACCTAGCTTCTCAGTGTTATTCCAACAGATGAGTAACCTCACTGCAGTGTGGTTTCTATCGCCACCCACTATTCATTCCCCGGGAATTTTCCAGACGACATAAAAACAGGACGCTAACACTTTTTGTTAAACATAAATCAATAATCTATACTTGTCACAAAACTAGTCACTAATAACCATAGCTCTGCTACCAGAAAACTGATCCAGCGGTGTACTAGCAGTAGATACTCCAATACCATATACTCACCTGGGCCCATACAACTTACTTCCACCAAATACCAAGTAGACCGCTGGAACTTTTAGTTTATGTTTTTCATACCTCAAGATCTAGTTATTCCTTCTAACTAAAACCTTTCACTGATCAAATAGTTCTTTCCTCTGGTCAATGGACCATTAGGTGGAACTAGTTGATGGTGATAATTAACATAACTTATAAAACCTTTTCTCAATTATAATGAAATAATCACAGACTAGGGAAGTTTTAAAATCTTTATCTAAATTATGTGAGTGTGAACCATCTCAACGTTTCAGTACAAACACCCTCATTCGCAAGAGTGCCAATTCAATCGAAAATTCAATTAGTCATAGCAATTCAGATCCACACAACAACTATGCTCAGAAATGAGAGGACAGAGAGAGAAGAACATTTATCAAGACGAGGAAATTATAATTACCAAGTATGGTGTGAAGACCAACCCCCTGGCCAAAGGGCTGGTAAGGGTCCCCAGGACAGATCAGGAGACAAAGGCTTCAGGACAGGAATCAGGACAGGAGACTTCACCTCTCTAAATACCGACGACTGCGTCGCACCCCTCTCTGACACTCACTTCCTCCTCGTGGTTCTTCCGCGATCTTCTTTCTAACCCAATTAAATTAAATAGATGGTTCTGCATTTGATTTTCTTCATCAGCGTCTCACAGCTTCAGCACCACTCACAGCACCAACAGTTTCCCGAGCTCTGCTTCTGTGCTCCCGTAAAGCTCTGCAACATCAGCGCACCCCGTTCTCTCTAACTAACTAAAAACTTCCTCAATTATACCCTTCCATAGCCATGTACCACCCATTAATGTTTCAGTTTCGCAAAATACTAACTCTGATTGGACAGGCAAGGGGGGGATGATCATCACACCACACTTACATTTCGCTTATTCCATTAAACCATTGTTTCAAACTCCTCCCCTCAAACTTTATTAAATCATTTCCTTTCCCATACATCTCCAAACTTTATTAATACAAAATGTAACGATCTCCTGAATAAAGCTCCTTCATATGAACTCTTCACCCTCATGTTCCCAGGGCATATCTTCGCTGGCCTTGGACGCGTGACAAGTCCTTACTCATCCTTTCACATTTTCTCGCCAGTACGCATGCGTGGTGCTATGTCAGCCGGCTCGATTCAGACAAGTTTGACAGGCCCAAATGCGCACTAATAATAAAGTCAAAAGAAGAAATGTTATTTTCAAAAATAAATGGTTTCACTGTATACCACCAACCTCTACTCTAACCCATTCTATTTATTATTACACTTTCTGCATTTGTGTTAGTATAAAACCTATATTCTATTTCAGCCAAGCAGGTGCCATGCATGTGAGCTTCCAAGTGGCCATTTTATGATTCTTTGCGCAGGCGCCAGAATTTCCCTCCAAGCGTTAGTACGTCATACTACGTAGATGCAGTAGACGGATGCGCAGTAAATATTCCCTGTTAAAGTGCGTTTAGTCCTTCGTTCATGCTATTGCAGTTAGTAAACACATAGGCAAGCTTCATTTTCCCGCGTGTCTCTTTCTAAATGCGGATTATTAATTACAAACGCGTTGTTAGTAAATCGTTATTGAGTTCAAACGAAAGGATTGCTTCCGAGCAAGTCTCGTTTACGAGCCCTTGCTCCATCAATGTGACAACCCCCGCAACTATATAACGAAGGGGCACTATATCCAGCACGGATGTTAATGATAGTTTAGTGCCTGTACAACTCACTTGTGTGGCTGCAGATTCACAACTGACGCATTTGTGTGCCTTGAGCGGTTCACACGAGTTGGATGGCTATCCATCCATCACACTCCGTATGGACTACTACAACCTCGATGGCAGCAATGCCTTGATTGTGAAAAAAGTGTGTGTCCACACTTGAAATGGAATGCCTGGGGTACCGCCATTATGGCAGATTGCACGCATAAGACTAGTCACCACTGGCTACCTTTGGCCACAAATCGGTGATACTCTAACTGTGCATGATTGTACGCACTGGTTAGATCACAATGAATTTCTTCACAATGCACTATAAAGAAGGAATGGGCACGCTAGATTCAGCATGCCGCTACTAGTTGATAAGGATGCGAATGCAGATCATTTGGCAGCATTCCGTGAAGAGTGAATCAATGTATTCACTGACTTTCTGTTCTGTCTTGTTTTCTTTTGTATGTCTGTCTCTTCTGTTGTTTTGCCAGGTTGGATTAAGGAACACGACTAGGATTTTCCAATAGGCGCACAGACGCCCACACCTCACTTTAGGTACCATAGGAATATAGAGTGTCGCCGTCTAATTCCTATTTTTAATATATTTTATTTAAGCACATCACAGTCCTGAAGAAGCGCACTGGGATCCATTAGGGGCCAAAGCCAGTGCGAAACATGTTGACCTAGACCCAATCTCACTGTCACTCACACTCACGGATAAGAGAGCAGCAGGACAATACTCACTCCTCTACATAATTTGTTTAAATGAGGTTCTCCTTATCCCTCATTGCTGTTTTTGCTTTGCCTCCCGGACCCACAAATAAAATTGCTAGGTACCGGTTAGGCTATTTTATCTCACGCACTTTCACTTTAGGCCCACACACCCACATGCACAACTGCGGCATTTCTCCCTAAAAAGATCTCCGCTAAAGAGCCCTCTCGCGGGGCCCATGGGGGACAGCAGCGCCACCCCCATGAGGAGCAAACACCAGATGATGAAGCATGACACCCGCAAAGGTGTTCAAGGCCACTTTTTCTAATAGGAGAAATGCCCCCACCACCAGCGATATCCAACCATCATCAGAACAGAACTAGACACCTTGGACACTTTGATTTAAGCTACCAGAACAGGTCGCATCTCCTCTTTTTTCATAGGAACAGTTACCCCTGAGTGATTACAATGTTAGTCTTTGGGAGCTACGGTACTGGACCTCTCCTTTCCAATTGGTTCCCGGTCCCCCCTCTCTTTGTTGATATACTGAGATAAGCCTGACTGCTCATGCCAAGCTACCAAGGGAGTGGCAGGGGTTATTTTAGAAGTGTATCCCCCTCATCCTGACTAGGAAGAAAAGTTCCTACTTGGACAGGGTGGCAACCTGCCAACTAGAGACCCCCATTTCTAACAGAGGGTGTGATGCAAAAAGAAAAAAAAGAGATTTGGAGGGAGTGGAGTTGAGGTTTCTCCATGAGGATAAACATTTTTTAATATACACATTTGCTCTGAATATCTTATTTCCCAAGCAGAAATTTGATCTTGATTGGAAAACCACAGGACTTCCAAGGATTCCTCACGGAAACCTGCACCTAGTGCAGCTTTCCATAAGATTTTTGGGGATCTTTGTGACTCCCAGAAAAGAGTAAATCTACATGTAAATATTCAGGAGTAGATTTACTAACTATCTTTGCAAAGTGGCCCCTGTGTCTTCTTCTCATTGTTCATCTCTCATTTTATACTAGGTGTAGGGGAAGGTATTTCAACTACTTTTGTTTTCAGTGTCTAAAAGCTGTGCATTTTTTATGAGCAACTGAAATTACTCTTTTGCTTTGCACAAGGGGATAAACACATCAAAGACCTATGCCTATTAAGATTGGTCTGCTGCTGTCATCCCCTGTGCTCGTGCTCTAAAAAGCCGTTTTGCGTAATACACAGCTGTGTCGAGATCTGTATGTACTGCCTAACATATAACTTTTCTGAACTCATACCCTTGCAGTGTAAACACTTATGTCTACACAGACATACAAGGATCCCATGCAATGGGTATGCGATGTGCACTTCAGCACACATGGCACTTTTATTTTGAGAAATGAAAACATTTCTTCTTTTTACCAAATATTAAAGGAACCATACATTTCTGACAAAAAAACCTCAGACTAGCTACCTCAGAGCTTTGCGTTATCTAAGGGTGGGTGGCGAACTCTGCTCCGCCAGCGAAGTTTGCGGAGTTTTGCCAACTCTGCGCTCTGCTGGGAACGCGGAGCTTGGGCAAAACTCTGACTCCATGGTGTAGCGGAGTTTGCCCCTGCCGCCCACGGCTAAGTCAGACTAGAAAGCAGCACTTACCTAGTCTGGCATCTCTGCCATGCCCAGGCTGCCCTCCTCCTCACCGCTCATGCGCAGTCCTAACAAGACATACAACGTAGGGGTTTGCGACCGGCGAGGACGGCGAGGAGGAGTCCACGGAAAGGAGAAGGGCAGCCTGGGCATGGCGGAGAGTGGAGACACCAGACCAGGTAAGTGCGCTTGCTTATATCCCATGCAGATTTCCTCTTTTAGGGTGGAGCGGAGAGGAGCGGAGTTCCACTGAGTTTTTAGGCAACTATGTGGAACTCCGCATAGTGGCACTCTGACAACTCCGCCCACCCTTAGCGTTATCCCTATGACTGTCTGCGCTGATTCACCCAAATAACACCCTGTGTAATGCCCTTTGGGTGCAATGCAGTGCAAAGTGCTTTTAAAGCTAAGAAAAGAACATCTTCACAAGAGCAAAATACCTTTTGCGCTGGAAATGTAATATGATGCATCGCTTTCAGTCACTTTGCACTAACACAGGGCCTTAGTAAATCAGGGTCTAGGTGTTGCATTAATTGGGCTCAGTGTTCTCTTGTCAGTGGTCGATTCGGCTTCATAAGTCCTTATAACGGGTCTGAGGAAGATGCACAAGGAAGTAATGCTCTGATTACTAACTAGTGATCCTCATTACTCTGAATCCTAGTATTCCTCATCAAATTTTTATTTTACCACTTGATTTCAGTGTAATTTTTAACTACTTGGCATTCTGAGAGGGTAGTGAACAGGCCGGGTTTAAGGGGCGGCCCGCTTAACCACTGTTTAAATGTGATGGTGGTAATCTGACTCGGAATTCCCATGCATCATTAATAATGTTATTACATGTTCACAATCTGCAGAAACAGGAAACGTGAAGTAATCCTTTCAGCACAGACTGCGCTCCCATGTATTCAGCGCTCTAAATAAACATCTGACTCATTTGCATCAGTGATGGAAATTGTAAAAAGTGCCTTTTATGAAATGGAAAGGTAAATATATATACTTCAGCATGATAGATATATTTAATCTTTTTTTTGCTAAGAAATTTGGAAGCTGGTAATAGAAATGATACTTTATTTTCTCTTTTCCCCATAGGGCATCTGCTGAGTTCTAAATCTGCACTTTGTAAGAGAAGATGCGCACAAAAAAGCACATTTGAAAAGCTTTCTGTGAGTTAGACGCACAAAAGGGGCGACAATAGCTGTTTCAATAATAGCAATGGAGTGCAGAAGAAATGCCCCGTGGCCAAGGCATCTCAACAGCAGGGGGCTTGGGCTTTCAATAGCCCCATTCTTGAACAAAATTCAGGAAACATTAAAAAATGTCAGTAGGTGTATTGATAAAGGCTGACTCTGGATGAAAGCCATCCCCAGGTTGGAGAATCCTTCTCTCTTCAGCCCTTAAAGTTCTGGGATAGAATGCTGCAGAATAGACGGTACAAAGATAAATCCAGTGCCAATCTTCATTCAAAGGATTCAAAATTAATCTATAAAAGAAAATAATTCGGTCCCTATCATAAGAGGCTCCTGAGAGACGAACTATTTGAAAAAAGCTATTTATATAAAAACTGGCACCGAATGGGCTCGGCATCTGTCTGTTCCAATAAGCCACTACTACAGCAAGAATTCTAAATGCAGAATAGCATGTGGATATTAGGTTACCACAATAACTGCAGAAGTATCGGTATCAGAAGCCTGGCTGATGAAGGGTGATGCCTTGAAACCGGTCCCAGGATGCTTGTTTCCGGTCCAGGGAGGACCTGGCTTGGCAGTTCGGACTGGACTGTTCCCACAAGGAACAGGGTCAAGACTGATTTGCATATGGCTGGGTCCAAACTGGGGTGGTGTGGTGAGCAAAAGAATTATGGATTTAACCCAGATTGTGACCGGGGGTGAATGTTTCCATTGTCCAGCATTCCATCCATCAATTGTTTCTTTTGCATATGTCGCCCTAAGTTGGAAGAGTATGCCCAGATGTGGGTCCCTTGCTCACTACACAATTGGATTCAAGCTAGCCTGCCTGATGAAGGGTGATGTCCTGAAACAGGTCCCAGGATGCTTATTTCCGGTCCAGAGAGGACCTGGCTTGGCAGTACGGACTGGACTGTTCCCACAAGGAACAGGGTCAAGACTGATTTGCATATGGCTGGGTCCAAACTGGGGTGGTGTGGTGAGCAAAAGAATGATAGATTTAACCCAGATCCTTGTGACTGGGGGTGAATGTTTGCATTGTCCAGCATTCCATCCATCAATTGTTTCTTTTGCATATGTCGCCCTACGTGGGAAGGGTATGCCCAGATGTGGGTCCCATGCTCATTACACAACTGGATTCAAGCTAGTCTGGCTGATGAAGGGTGATGTCCTGAAACAAGTCCCAGGATGCTTGTTTCCGGTCCAGGGAGGACCTGGCTTGACAGTTCAGGCTGGACTGCTCCCACAAGGAACAGGCTCAAGACTGATTTGCATATGGCTGTGTCCAAACTGGGGTGGTGTGGTGAACAAAAGAATGATGGGTTTAACCCAGATCCTTGTGACTGGGGGTGAATGTTTGCATTGTCCAGCATTCCGTCCATCAATTGTTTCTTTTGCATATGTCGCCCTAAGTGGGAAGGGTATGCCCAGACGTGGGTCCCGTGCTCACTACACAACTGGACTCAAGCTAGTCTGGCTGATGAAGGGTGATGCCCTGAAACTGGTCCCAGGATGCTTGTTTCCTGTCCAAGGATGACCTGGCTTGGCAGTTCGGGCTGGACTGTTCCCACAAGGAACAGGGTCAAGACTGATTTGCATATGGCTGGGTCCAAACTGGGGTAGTGTGGTGAGCAAAAGAATGATGGATTTAACCCAGATCCTTGTGACTGGGGGAGAATGTTGGCATTGTCCAGCATTCCATTCATCAATTGTTTCTTTTGCATATGTTGCCCTAAGTGGGAAGGGTATGCCCAGATGTCGGTCCCGTGCTCACTACACAACTGGATTCAAGTTAGTCTGGCTGATGAAGGATGATGTTCTGAAACAAGTCCCAGGATGCTTGTTTCCGGTCCAGGGAGGACCTGGCTTGACAGTTCAGGCTGGACTGTTCCCACAAGGAACAGGCTCAAGACTGATTTGCATATGGCTGTGTCCAAACTGGGGTGGTGTGGTGAACAAAAGAATGATGGATTTAACCCAGATCCTTGTGACTGGGGGAGAATGTTTGCATTGTCCAGCATTCCATTCATCAATTGTTTCTTTTGCATATGTTGCCCTAAGTGGGAAGGGTATGCCCAGACGTGGGTCCCGTGCTCACTACACAACTGGACTCAAGCTAGTCTGGCTGATGAAGGGTGATGCCCTGAATCTGGTCCCAGGATGCTTGTTTCCGGTCCAAGGATGACCTCGCTTGGCAGTTCGGGCTCGACTGTTCCCACAAGAAAAAGGGTCAAGACTGATTTGCATATGGATGGGTCCAAACTGGGGTGGTGTGGTGAGCAAAAGAATTATGGATTTAACCCAGATCCTTGTGACTGGGGGAGAATGTTTGCATTGTCCAGCATTCCATTCATCAATTGTTTCTTTTGCATATGTTGCCCTAAGTGGGAAGGGTATGCCCAGATGTGGGTCCCGTGCTCACTACACAACTGGATTCAAGCTAGCCTGGCTGATGAAGGGTGATGTTCTGAAACCGGTCCCAGGATGCTTGTTTCCGGTCCAGGGAGGACCTGGATTGGCAGTTCGGGCTGGACTGTTCCCACAAGGAGCAGGGTCAAGACTGATTTGCATATGGCTGTGTCCAAACTGGGGGTGTGTGGTGAGCAAAAGAATGATGGATTTAACCCAGATCCTTGTGACTGGGGGTGAATGTTTGCATTGTCCAGCATTCCGTCCATCAATTGTTTCTTTTGCATATGTCGTCCTAAGTGGGAAGGGTATGCCCAGACGTGGGTCCTGTGCTCACTACAGAACTGGATTCAAGCTAGTCTGGCTGATGAAGGGTGATGCCCTGAATGCTTGTTTCCGGTCCAAGGTTGACCTGGCTTGGCAGTTCGGACTGGACTGTTCCCACAAGAACAGGGTCAAGACTGATTTGCATATGGCAGGGTCCAAACTGCAGTGGTGTGGTGAGCAAAAGAATGATGGATTTAACCCAGATCCTTGTGACTGGGGGTGAATGTTTGCATTGTCCAGCATTCCGTCCATCAATTGTTTCTTTTGCAGAAGTATCGGTAGTCAGCAGGCATTTTGTCCTGGTAAATTTCAGCAGGTTTGACCTGACTGAAGTAAACTCCTAAACTGGTGAGTGAGATGCTTGTGAAAGCCAGCCCTCACATAATGATGCTAATATGTTTATTTTACTTTGAAAGAGGTAATCGATACTTTGTAAAGGAATTGAAGAAATACATTACTTTCACAAATTTCTATTTGATCTATGTATGCTGAGCACTTCTAAAGGACTTAAGAATCAAATTTAGGGCCTTATTTATGACGCCATGTGGCACTTTTGTAATGCATCGACAGCGTAAAAAATGCGCCATGTTGCGCCCTATTGACAAAGTGACACATCTAGGCAGATGCGTCACTTTGTAAACCCCTGCGCCACATTATACCTGCGCCAGGTATAATGTATGCAGGGTGGGCGTTACCCCGCAAAAAGCCTTGTAGAAGTGGCGCATTTAAATCTATAAGATTTCAGTGTGCCACTTCTAGGATGCTACTGCGCCAATATCTTACGCCTGCCTCACAACAGGAGTAAGACTGACGCAGGCCCTTTCACATGGGGCTTGTCCCATGTGAAAGGACACATTGCTGGAGTTGTGTCTGTTTTCAGACACAACCCGGCAATGCGCCACTTTTGCGCCTACAGATACGTTAGAAATACTGAAGTATCTGTAACTCCTTGCGACATGGAGTGCTGTATATTAAAAACGGCGCATCCATCCTGTCCTAGGAGGGCGCAGTGAAAACTGTTGCATCGCTGTTTTCACACGGCGATGCAACAGTTTTCATAAATGAGGCTCTTAGTTTTGACTGCATCAAGAGCAGACCCTTTTGTCCAACTCACTGAATAAAAAATACATTTACAGACGGTGATTAGGAATAAAAACCAACTTCTTCGACTAAACTGACCCTCATAACATCATAAGCATTGGTAATTTGTGTCAAATAAGAATTAATTAAGCCACCGTTTTGACAGACTCCAGCTCCCTTTAAATTTGTGAGTTCTCTACACCCTATCCGTGCATCCCCCACGAGGCGTCCTGTCTGCTTCTTCCAAGCCCCAGAGCAACCCCTCTCTTTGCAGCTTCCTTCATGACCTGGTAATTCCTGCCTCCATTAAGGAGCAACTTCAGACCGATGGTTTCTCCTCCTACTTCCCTCCACTTGCAGTACTCAATCTATACGTTCTTGCACCCCTCGTTTGGGCAGGGAGGGTGTGCACTGTAGACATAACGCTTGCCTAAATAGGACAAAAAGACTGCTTTTCATGTGTAGGTTGCTCCACTAAATAAAGGCTCATCTCTATGGATGCAAGTTTGAGCAACACGCTTAATAGTTGATAACGCGAGAAAAGATGCGGTGTAGGTAAGTACACAAAAATGTTCACCAAGTAGCATTTTGGTCAGTTTTATTCTCTATGACCATATCCTTGGCATTTTAAAATTTAAATATGCGACAGAGAAGACGACCTCTTGTTTCGTCTGGATTGACTTTATCAGGCAAAATGTGCGTGTTTAGGAAAGGGACGTTTACACTTCTGGGTCATATAGCTGAGATTTTCAAAGTTTGTTGTACATAACTTCTCCCTAACGATAACAAGTGGATCGTCCAACATGTAACCGCCAAGAGGTAACGAAAAATATAATACATAAACAGTGCATGATAGCCCTTCAAGGCACCTTAGGTTGCTGGGCCCCATGAGTATGCGGAGTCTCGCATCTTAAGTTTTTAAATAGTCAATTGTCCACGTGTTTGGACAGATGGAAACCCCATCTTCACCTCACTTCTCACGTTTCTCCTTTGTTTGCTGCCAGAAAACATTGACTATTTGCCTGGTAAAATATTTTGGGAATAAATTCCAGTTTTTTGGGGGTGTCAATTGAGAACAGTTTAACTCTCAGTTTTTAGGCATGCCAACGTAGCCCTAAAAATCTATGGGGGATATTAGCAACAACTTGCAATAATTATCGCAAACCGCGCTTAGTGCGTTTTTTTATCGCCGCCTATCGCTGGATATTATCGTGGAGATTACACGCTATTAGCAACGTTTATCTCGAATGCGATAAAATATCCAGCGATAGCGGCGAAATGCGTGAATATCGCTGGAAATCCAGCGATATTCACGCATTAACGCCATGGGGGACTTAGCCTGACAATCCACCTCCCATACAACAAACAGGTAAGTCATGTTTTTAGCAGGTGTTAAATTCTAGCGATATTCGCGCTTAGCGCACATTTTTTTATCGCTTGGCCTGCGTTGCTAATAGGGGGAAGTTGTGTTAGAGACTGTTTTCAGTCGCTTTTAGTTGGGAAAGCCTACCTTGCATGTCATTAGCGATAATTATCGCTGGCATGCAAGGCGATGGGAAAACGGGCCGCTATCGCCAGAAAGCTGTCGCTAACGCCTGTTAGCGACAGCTTGCTGATAGGGCGATAACAAAATCGCTGCTTTAGCAGCAAAAAGTGCAGCTAAAGCGGCGATAAAGCCCTTGCTAATATGCCCCTATCTTCCTTCGAATTATATGTTTTTGCGTTCTACTTTTGTTATTTTAGGCTACTATTTACTTACAAACCTGGGAAATGCAAAATACATTTTATGTAGATGACAATAAGTAACTAGAGAGTTCACAATTCATGTAACTCACTTTCACGCAATTGTGACATTTCAGCAAAATATTGGCAAAATTAAACATATAGAAAATGCAAAGACATCATTTTGTGCTCTGTTTTAGCTCGAATGTCTCCTCATGTCAATTTATGATGAGGATGCATGTCATGCTAAAAAGTGAAAAAATGGCAAAGCATGAACAACAGCTGCTCGAGCTCTGTTTTTTCAGTGCATTTGATATAAATGTTTACCACAAATGGCACTTTTGCTGTAAATGTTTACCACAAATTAGCACATAATCACACAAAGTGGCATAGTGCCATAATTTCATTTTTTGTATAACAGGCATCCTGAGAAAGTATGCAGAAGTAATTTAAATGTTGTCAGGTGTGCAGGTAACATCGCAAGTGCATGTTAATCCCCCCAGACATGTCTTCGCTCTTCCATGCTGTGGCTTGCTGAACTCTCCTGAGATCTTTATGAATAGCTGCTGGAGACCAGGTTCAGTTCAGTCTCCATGAGATAGGGCAGGCTGTCAGCATGGGTCCTTTCTCAGACCCTACTAATATCTTAATACTTTATTTAGACCCTAGCAGAGGCCATGGTACCTGCCATCCTGGTAAAGGACAGTTCATCCTATTTAGGGGAACCCACCTGTGTGGGAGAGATCTCTGTGTTGTTAAAGTCATTGCCATGACTGCTCCCCTTACAACACTAAAGTCTTGCAGATCCAGCACCATGTTTGCAGTGCCCGCTTGGCAAACTTTTTTGTTCATATACAACAAAATTCCAATGTGGTATGTTGTTTTATAATAACTAATAATACATTTCCAGAGCGCAGGATGTGTTTCCCTGCGTGTGTGGGGCATTTCCCTGTTAGTGCCCAAATGTCTTCTATGGAGGACATGGGCAACCCTTAACAGAGCAGGGCGACCTTTAGTATGACCTGGCAACGGTTGCCAGATGGACACCAGGTCAAAGGTTTACACCTGCAGCGCCAGCACAGGCAGTGGCATAACAATAGCCCCTGCAGCTCCAGGGGGCCCTCTCCAACACAGTGCACAGGCGGCAGGCCCCTGGCCTGAGAACTCCTGACTGGATGTGTGGGTGCCAGTAGCAGTGGTACATGCATAACAGTCAACAGAAACTGAATTGCTGGTTTGTTGAATAAAATAGGTTTATATGGAGAACAGCACTTCTATGAAGAAAGATGGGAAAGGTGAGACATGGTTCCACCTAGTTGTAGCACTCAACTACTGCAAAAAGTTTACTTGAAGAACACAGAATCTTGACTACATTCCTGGCTATCTACATTGCCACATTCGAGACTCACTTAAGTGTGTTCATTCAATTCCCTAAATTAAGCAACATTGGTACCTTTATTCCATAGAAATACAGATGTGAAGCTGTAAGTAAAAAAAAAATCATTGTAATAATTAACGCTTTGAGTTTAAAAGAAGTCACATAAAATACAGGGTGTCTAAAATGTACGGTGTGAGAATGATTTCAGGATTACTGAGATTACGGCACTGCATGGCACCCTCTCAATTTGCTCATATCTCAAACAGCATGTACCTCTGTGGTGTTTAGCATATTTAGATCACAGCTTAGGGGCCGATTCCGATTCGGGCCGGAAAACGTACCGAACGACTCGGAGCCGGAATTTATTCCGACCGACACGTACCGGTGCAGGCCGACCCGCAAAGTACGATGAGAAGCGTGCAAAATCCGACCGACTCGTACGGAACACAAGCCGAACGACCGAGCCGCGCGGAAAACAGCCATCCGGCCGGAAAACCACGCGAATTGAACCGACCGACACGCACCAGGAATGAACCCGAACGAAACGTACCCGCGACCTCCTACCCGCCAAGTACGATGCAACGCGTGGAAAACACGACCGAGTCGCACGGAGCCCAAGCCGTACGACCGACACGCATACAAAACTGCGAGCAGAAGCAACCCAATACACTGTGACCGACGCGTACGCAGCATAGAAAACCGCACAAACACAGCGTGAACGACTCAGAGAAGCTCGTACGAGACAACTGCAGGGTCCGACTCGGTCACAAGTACGTCTCCTACATGCACAAAAAGTACAAAGGGAAAAACACACAAAAAAAGGCCAAACAAGCAATTGCAAAGGCAATAAATACTGGGGTGGGGGAACAGGGAACAAAGACACACCCACAACTCCACCCATATAAAAGACACAAATCCCTACCATGATCCTTTGCAAATTCAAATTACCTGCAAGGCTGAACAGACAGCAACCACACACCCACCCACAGCTCATCCATCACACAAGCCACACACCATCAGCACCTCAACAAATAGCACGCTCACATACACCCAGCTAAACACACACTCACACACCCTCACCTGCACACCAACACACACATCACTCACCATCATCACCCATCACCATGCCCCCAAAGAAGAATCATAAGTTCCTAGATAGTGAATTGGAAGTCCTGGTAGATGAGATCCTCAGGGTAGAGCCACAGCTGTTTGGTACACTGGTCCAACAGACACCCATGTCGCAGAAAACCAAGATGTGGGAGAGGATTGTCGACAGGGTGAACGCACAATCACCATGTTTGCGCACAAAGGGAGACATCCAGAACAGGTGGTATGACATGCGCAGGAGGGTCAGGGAGCTGTTGAAGAAGGACTACCTCTTGAGCCAACACACCGGCAGTGGCCCTCCTGCCAAACCAGTATACCTCAGGCCCTGGGAGGAGAAGGTGCGGGCCATCCTACCACCAGTGAGCGTATATGGACTAGAAAACATCCCAGAGCCTGGTGAGTACATAACAAATGTACACAATATTGTGCGACAATACATACACATCACTGTCAAGGGAGAGTCAAACCATGCACCCTTAGCAAATACACACCAACCAGAACAGAATCATCCCAAATTGTGTATGTCAGTCAGATAAACACAACACATGCCATCTCATAGTGATATGTAACTGTGTCATCACATGTACAAACACAACTACAACTACAGCTAGGCAGTGGCACTAATATAACTAACAAACACATCCAGACATGTAGGCACCACTACAACACCACCTCACAGTGAAGCCCACTGAAAGGAAGGAATCCTGTGTATGCTGGGCAAGTCAGTGTAGCCAATAGCATCATGGGAGTTGTAGTCACAGACATTGCCCACCCTCACAATGCGCACATCAACACCACCATGAACCATGCTCACATCACAGGGAGTGGAAAACAACTGACAAGATGGCTGACACTGGCTACTGCTGTGGGGAGCACAAGGTCCTGCTGGCAACTGTGCACCAACCAACAGCAGGACACCACTGACTGACATCCTGAAAGACAACTTGCACTCCCTGCAACGGAAGCACATTCCATGGTGGAAAATCTGGCTGGGTGGGAAGGAGGACTGACAGCACTGACCATAGTTACCAGCAGCTCCACTCACACACACCCCTAACATAAACTCCACACAACTCACCTGGGAGAATGCATTGCCTCACACTCTAATCAAATATCCCACAAAGAACCACAACCCTGGGTCATGCAGTGTGAAGCACAGGGACACACATGTGACTTGCAGCAAAACTAACCCCAGGATAACACTGTCAGCCATCTTGTCAGGACAGGCACACAACTCCACAGGGAAGCAGAGTCAAAAGGAAGGAAGCATGGGCATGTTGGGAAGGGGGGTGGAGGCAATAGCATGATGAGAGTGGTAGTCACAGATATTGGTCACCCCCACAACTGTCCCATCAACACCACCCTGAA
This sequence comes from Calotriton arnoldi, assembly GCA_963921515.1. NCBI lineage: Eukaryota > Metazoa > Chordata > Amphibia > Caudata > Salamandridae > Calotriton > Calotriton arnoldi. Next base: position 477,951 of record CAWUFW010011932.1, read on the forward strand.
CCATGCGCACATCACAGGGAGTGGCAAAGAACTGACAAGATGGCTGACACTGTCTACTGCTGTGGGGAACACACAGCCCTGCTGGGAACTGGGCATCAACCAACAGCAGGACACCACTGACTGACATCCTGAAAGACAACTTGCACTCCCTGCAATGGAAGCACGTTCCATGGTGGGATATCTGGCTGGGTGGGAAGGAGTACTGACAGCCCTGACCATAGTTACCAGCAGCGTATCTCACACACACCCCTAACACAAACTCCACACAACTCACCTGGGAGAATGCATTGCCTCACACTCTAATCAAATATCCCACAAAGAACCACAACCCTGGGTCATTCTGTGTGAAGCACAGGGACACACATGGGACTTGTAGCAAAACTAACCCCAGGATAACACTGTCAGCCATCTTGTCAGCACAGGCACACAACTCCACAGGGAAGCAGAGTCAAAGGAAGGAAGCATGGGCATGCTGGGAAGGGGTTGGAGGCAATTGCATGATGGGAGTGGTAGTCACAGCCCAACATCCCCCACCCACATGGCCCAGCAAGCTCACACCCAAGCATGCACACCTCACAGGGAGTCAAAAGCCACTTCAAAGATGGCTGACACTGGTGCTCAGTTGTGGGGAGCACATGGCCCTGCTGGGAACTGGGCACCAAGCAACAGCAGGACACCACTGTCAGCCATCTTGCCATTGCTCTCACACTCACACACAGTGAAGTCCACCCAAAAGCAAGTAAGTATGGGCATGCTGGGAAGTGGGGTGGAGGCAATAGCATGATGGGAGTGGTAGTCACAGCCCAACATCCCCCTCCCACATGGCCCAGCAAGCTCACACCCAAGCATGCACACCTCACATGGAGTCAAAAGCCACTTCAAAGATGGCTGACACTGGTGCTCATTTGTGGGGAGCACATGGCCCTGCTGGGAACTGGGCACCAACCAACAGCAGGACACCACTGTCAGCCATCTTGCCATTGCTCTCACACTCACACACAGTGAAGTCCACCCAAAAGCAAGTAAGTATGTGTGAGAAGTTGGCCTGGCATATGCTGTCCACTAATTATAGTGGGCACCTTGCACCAGTCCAAACAACCCCTTATTGGAGATAGGTTAAAGACAACCTTTATTGAAAGCTATCCTAGTGGTAGCTATGGAGAGCAGCCTTCAGGCTAAGTCTTGAAGGAATGTAAAGCAGCTTGTTTTACCAGTCTATAATCTCTTGAGTGACCAAATGAAAGAGGACCACACCAGGTATATATTCAAAATATATGTATTTATTACTAAACACACCCCTCTAGTCTCTTTATGAGGCTAGAGTTCAAGTACATAAATTATAAGTTAGTTATCTACAGTAATAGCACAAATACACGTTTGAGCCCTAGGGGCGTACCAAACCATATACCAATAAAGTGGTATAAGAACCACGACTGAGCTAGACACAATGCCTAGAGCCTGTAGAAGTGCTTGGACCACAAGGAACCACCCAAGGTAGTGACACAGGGTCCCCCGGGGGACGCGTGCAGTGTATGAACACAGCCGCGAATCGCCGTTAACTTCTATGGGGAAAGTCGCGATTTGAATTTAAAAGAAAAGGGACACTTAGAGGAGGACTTGGAGCAAACCCTTTGAGAACTAGGCTGTTCTAGTGTCAATACCCATGGGAGCACCGGAGTACTCGAGTTACCTCACCCAGGGGAGCCGGGTGCATAGGTGTCTTTCGGGGTCTGGTTTTGTCGCCGCTTTCTATGGCGATCTGCTGCAAAGTGCTGCTGGCGACCAAGTCGAAAGTGTTCGGGTGGATCCAAAGGTGGATCGAAGATCTGAAGAACCTGAAAGCAAAGGGGACAGAGTCTGGGTCACTAGCCAGTGACCAGGAAGGCGATGAGCAGATGCCCACCGATGTCGAGTGCTTCAGGTAGGTTGATGGTCATCTTGACTCTTCAGCCACGAGGTCCAGGAGGCGTCGACGATGACCAGGAGCTGGAGTCGAGCTGTCCCACGACGTCTGTCGAGTGCAGGGGTGTCGGCGACCGGATTGGACCCAACAAGCCTTGGCAACGGCAAGTCTCGTGGAAATGGAAGAAGGACGATGTTGCAGACCAGCAAGGTCTGGGGGACTCACCCAGCGAGGATAAGTCAGGGCACACCTGGAGCAACCAGGGAGCCCAAGCAGAAAAAGATTGGCCTTCGGGAGGGCCTACTAGCCAACGGACTAGCGACTGCGAAGGAGCCTCAAGACGATGCACGTGGAGCTGGCTCACAGGACACTCGTGGAGTGGAGGCCAGTGATCTTCGGTGCAGTTGGTGCTGGAGCTACTCGGAGCCTAAAGCACGACTTCGTGGGAGACCCAGAAGAGGATGCACTTGCAAATGCGTTCGGTGTCCAGGGGTCACGGTTCCACATTACCCACGACAGCTACGGGCCTCAGCTTTGCTGGGGACTCAGGGCAGCCTCGGGGAAGTCTGGAAATCCACCTCTGGTGATGCAAAGACTTCGGCGTCCGAAGGGAGCTTCAGCGATGCAGACTGGACAATTGCTTCTTTGGTGCCTGCCAAGCAGGGGAGTCACTCCTTGACCCCAAGGGAGATTCTTCAGTCCTCTAATCTTAAAGTAGAGCGTCGAAGGTCCAGGATTCTGTATCAGAGTTTCGTCCAGGTAAATCTAAAGTCCTAAGGACTGGGGTCCCCTACTTATACTAAGGTAGGGGGTTGGACATACTCTGTGGCCCCACCTATGGGAGGGTCAGGGCAGAGGGGTGGTTACACCCCTTTCCCTTTGTCCAGTTTCGCGCCAGAGCAGGGGCTGGAAGCCCCTGAGCCGGTTTGAACTGGGGTATGCACAGGGACACCAAGTGTGCCCCCAGATGTTTGACACCAAACACGATATGTTTCCGTGCAGCCATCCCAAAGTTAGCATTTAACGCGAGGTTATCAATCAATCAATCAATCAATCACGGCATTTATAGAGCGCGCTACTCACCCGGGAGGGTCTCAAGGCGCTGGGGGAGGGGGTAAGTTACTGCTCGAACAGCCAGGTCTTGAGCTGCTTCCTGAAGGCGAGATGGTCCTGGGTTCGCCGAAGGTGAGTGGGGAGGAGTTCCAGGTCTTGGCCGCCAGGTAGGAGAAGGATCTTCCTCCGGCGGTGGTTCTGCGGATGCGTGGTACGGTGGCGAGGGCGTGGCTGGTTGATCGTAGCTGGCGTGTGGGCGTGTAGAAGGACATGCGGTCGTTGAGGTACTTTGGGCCCAGGTCGTGGAGGGCCTTGTGTGCGTGGGTGAGGAGTCTGAACGTGATTCTCTTGCTGACGGGGAGCCAGTGCAGGTCTTTCAGGTGTACGGTGATGTGGCTGTGTCGGGGGATGTCCAGGATGAGTCGTGCGGAGGCGTTCTGGATGCGCTGGAGTCTCTTTTGAAGTTTGGCTGTGGTTCCGGCGTAGAGGGTGTTCCCATAGTCCAGTCGGCTGGTGACGAGTGCCTGGGTGACGGTCTTCCTGGTTTCAGTGGGGATCCATCTGAAGATCTTGCGGAGCATGCGCAGGGTGTTGAAGCATGAAGATGAGACGGCGTTGACTTGTTTGGTCATTGATAGGGAGGAGTCCAGGATGAAGCCCAGGTTGCGTGCGTGGTCCGTTGGCTTGGGTGCGGTGCCCAGGGCCGGGGGCCACCAGGAGTCGTCCCAGGCGGAGGGTGATGAGCCCAGGATGAGGACTTCCGTCTTGTCTGAGTTCAGTTTAAGGCGGCTGTTCCTCATCCAGTCGGCGACGTCTCTCATCCCGTCGTGCAGGTTGGCTCTGGCGGTAGTGGGGTCGTTGGTGAGGGAGAGGATCAGCTGGGTGTCGTCGGCGTAGGAGATGATGTTGAGGTTGTGTCGGCGTGCGATGGCTGCGAGGGGGCTCATGTAGACGTTGAAGAGGGTCGGGCTGAGTGAGGATCCTTGTGGAACGCCGCAGATGACTTCGGTGGCTTCGGATCTGAACGGGAGAGGCGGACTCTCTGGGTTCTTCCGGCGAGGAACGAGATGATCCATTCCAGTGCTTTCTCTCGGATTCCGATGTTGCTGAGGCGCTTCACTAGGGTGCGGTGGCAGACGGTGTCGAACGCCGCGGAGAGGTCCAGGAGGATGAGGGCAGCTGTTTCCCCGTTGTCGGTTAGGGTTCTGATGTCGTCGGTGGCTGCGATAAGGGCGGTCTCGGTGCTGTGGTTGGCCCGAAACCCGGACTGCGAGGGGTCGAGGGATCCATTCGTCTCGAGGAAGGCGGCAAGCTGTCTGTTGACGGTCTTCTCGATGACTTTGGCCGGAAACGGAAGGAGCGAGATGGGGCGGTAGTTCTTGAGGTCGGTGGGGTCCGCCGTTGGTTTCTTCAGGAGGGCGGTAAGCTCGGCGTGCTTCCAGCTCTCCGGGAAGGTGGCGGTGCGGAAGGAGGAGTTGATGATGTCCCGGAGATGGGGTGCGATGGTGGCGTCGGCTTTGTTGAAGACGTGGTGTGGGCAGGGGTCGGTTGGTGATCCGGAGTGGATGGAGTTCATCGTGCGGGTGGTGTCTTCGGTGTTGATCGGGGTCCAGTTGCAGAGGGTGGTGGTGGCGGGCATTGGTTCGGCGGTAGGGTGCGTTGTTTGTGCGTTGAAGCTGTTGTGTATGTCGGTGATCTTGCGGTGGAAGAACGCGGAGAGTGAGTTGCAGAGGTCTTGCGAGGGGGTGATGTCGTTGTTTCCGGCGCTGGGGTTGGAGAACTCTTTGACGATGCTGAAAAGTTCCTTGCTGTCATGGGCGTTGTTGTCCAGTCGTTCTTTGAGTGCCGACTTCTTGGTGGCACGGATCAGCTGGTGGTGTTTGCGGGTGGCGTGCTTGAGGGCGGTCCTGTTGTCTGTGGTCTGGTCGAGTCGCCAGGTTTTCTCGAGAGTGCGGCAGTTCTTCTTGGATTCCTTGAGTTCGTTGGTGAACCAAGGGGTTTTCTTGCTTCCGGGTCTGCTGGGAGGGTTTTTAGTGGTGCGAGGTCGTCGGGCGCAGGCGGTCAGCCACTTGGCGAGGTTGCTGGCTGCTTCGTTTGGGTCCGTTGTGTCGGTGGGTGTGTTCTGGCTGAGGGAGGCGGTGAGCTGCTCGGGCGGTGATCTTGCTCCAGCTCCGGCGGGGAGCCTGTTGCGGGTGGTGGTGGGTCGCAGTCTTTCTGAAGCTGAAGTGGACGCAGCTGTGGTCGGTCCAGTGGAGTCCGGTGGCGTGGCTGAAGGAGATGTGCTTGCTGGACGAGAAGACGGGGTCAAGCGTGTGGCCGGCGTAGTGGGTGGGCGTGTTCACCAGTTGCTTGAGTCCGAGGTTGGCGAGGTTGTCCAGCAGGGCGGTGGTGTTTCTGTCGTTGTTGTTCTCCAGGTGGAAGTTGAGGTCCCCTAGGAGGATGTAGTCGGCGGAGGGCATGGCGTGCGGGCTGATGAAGTCTGCGATGTCTTCGCTGAATAGTGTGCGTGGTCCCGGGGGTCTGTAGATGAGGGTGCCTCGGAGGGTGGTCTTGGGGTCCGTGTGTATCTGGAAGTGTAGGTGTTCGGCGGCGGTGAAGGTCTCGTCGGAGTTAGTCGAGATGCGGATGGTGTTCTTGTGTACGATGGCGATGCCTCCTCCCGTCTGGTTGACGCGGTCCTTCCGGGTGATCTTGTATCCATCCGGGATGGCTATGGCGATGTCAGGCGCTGAGGAGGCGTTCATCCAGGTTTCGGTGAGGAAGGCGATGTCCGGTGCTGTTGCGTCGAGCAGGTCCCAGAGTTCCACGGCGTGCCTGTGGACGGAGCGGGTGTTCAGCAGGATGCATTTCAGGTGGTTGCTGCTGTTGCTCGACTTGGCGGAGGTGGTGCACGTCAGGGGCAGGTGAATCGGCAGGTTTGGCAGGTGAAGGGTCCGTGGGTGCGTCTCGGTGAGGCTCGGTAGCAGGCAGGGTTCCGGCCGGCATTGAGTGCGGTGAGTGTGGCGGCGTCGTAGGTCCGTCGAGTGGTGTTGCATCGGTGGGATCCAGGGGTTCTGGCGCTGGGCGCGGTCCAGTCGCGGACGGGCGCAGACGGGCTTGCCTTAGGCGCGCCCGCTGCGCACGCGTCCGCTGCGCGGCCGTGCAGCGGCCGCCATTTATGGGGAGGTGGGAGGGAGGAGCAGCTGGGAGGCGGGAGGCAGGGGCAGCGAATGGGCAGTCAGGGGGCGGGGCCGCAGGGACGCAGCGGCGGGAATGGCGATAGGCAGCGAGGGGCACAGAAGGAAAAACGGGGGGAGAGCAGGTAAATCACGGGCACAACAACAGTGGGGCAGCGAGGGGCACAGAAGGAAAAACGGGGGGAGAGCAGGTAGATCACGGGCACAACAACAGTGGGGCAGCGAGGGGCACAGAAGGAAAAACGGGGGGAGAGCAGGTAAATCACGGGCACAACAACAGTGGGGCAGCGAGGGGCACAGAAGGAAAAACGGGGGAGAGCAGGTAAATCACGGGCACAACAACAGTGGGGCAGCGAGGGGCACAGAAGGAAAAACGGGGGAGAGCAGGTAAATCACGGGCACAACAACAGTGGGGCAGCGAGGGGCACAGAAGGAAAAACGGGGGAGAGCAGGTAAATCACGGGCACAACAACAGTGGGGCAGCGAGGGGCACAGAAGGAAAAACGGGGGAGAGCAGGTAAATCACGGGCACAACAACAGTGGGGCAGCGAGGGGCACAGAAGGAAAAACGGGGGAAAGCAGGCAAATCACGGGCACAACAACAGTGGGGCAGCGAGGGGCACAGAAGGAAAAACGGGGGGAAAGCAGGCAAATCACGGGCACAACAACAGTGGGGCAGCGAGGGGCACAGAAGGAAAAACGGGGGAAAGCAGGCAAATCACGGGCACAACAACAGTGGGGCAGCGAGGGGCACAGAAAGGAAAGGGGAGACAAGCAGACAAAACTGGCACCGGGGCCACAAGCGGAGGGCGATCTTACCTACAGGAGCAGCGGGCAGACAGCACAGGCGGAGCTGTGTGGTGGGGGAGCGACCTACCTGGCAAGGTCAAGGGTCGCTCTCTCACACGTGCAGCGGCCGCCATTTATGGGGAGGTGGGAGGGAGGAGCAGCTGGGAGGCGGGAGGCAGGGGCAGCGAATGGGCAGTCAGGGGCGGGGCCGCAGGACGCAGCGGCGGGAAGGCGATAGGCAGCGAGGGGCACAGAAGGAAAAACGGGGGGAGAGCAGGTAAATCACGGGCACAACAACAGTGGGGCAGCGAGGGGCACAGAAGGAAAAACGGGGGAGAGCAGGTAAATCACGGGCACAACAACAGTGGGGCAGCGAGGGGCACAGAAGGAAAAACGGGGGAAAGCAGGCAAATCACGGGCACAACAACAGTGGGGCAGCGAGGGGCACAGAAGGAAAAACGGGGGGAAGCAGGCAAATCACGGGCACAACAACAGTGGGGCAGCGAGGGGCACAGAAGGAAAACGGGGGGAAAGCAGGCAAATCACGGGCACAACAACAGTGGGGCAGCGAGGGCACAGAAAGGAAAGGGGAGACAAGCAGACAAAACTGGCACCGGGGCCACAAGCGGAGGGCGATCTTACCTACAGGAGCAGCGGGCAGACAGCACAGGCGGAGCTGTGTGGTGGGGAGCGACCTACCTGGCAAGGTTATAATGCGCTTAAGAGTATATGGTCAGGCTGCACTACAAACAGCATCAGAGAAGGGTCTCCGAACGCTGCAGAGGGGCCCAGCTCATGCAGGGGCACCCTCTCACATAGGAACCACGCACTCTGCCTTCAGGATTGATAAGGCCTGCCATAGGTGTGACTTATAGGTTTATATGTGTGTATGTATGTATGTAGTGATATAGGTAGCCTATATCACAGTAAGGGGTGCATGCACCACCTTACCCAGGCTGCAGTAGCAGACCTGTGGTGTCAGTTTGGATGGCCTTCCAGGGGTGGCACAATACATGCTGCAGCCCCTGGTAGGCCTCTGAGGTACCTATGCCCTGGGTACATAGTATACCATATACTAGAGACTTATAAGGGCACTCCAGATTCCAATCAGAGATGTGCCTAAGGCACATGGAAACCATTTTAAAGAGGAAGAAGCTAGGCTGGGGTTCTGATTAGCAGGGCCCCAGCCAGACTAAGGTCGAAAAACAGTGAAGCATCAGCAAAAAGTGGGGGTACCCATGTGAAGCATATCCTACTCTCCTACAGTATGGGCATGCTGGGAAGTGGGGTGGAGGCAATAGCATGATGGGAGTGGTAGTCACAGCCCAACATCCCCCACCCACATGGCCCAGCAAGCTCACACCCAAGCATGCACACCTCACAGGGAGTCAAAAGCCACTTCAAAGATGGCTGACACTGGTGGTCAGTTGTGGGGAGCACATGGCCCTGCTGGGAACTGGGCACCAAGCAACAGCAGGACACCACTGTCAGCCATCTTGCCATTGCTCTCACACTCACACACAGTGAAGTCCACCCAAAAGCATTTAAGTATGGGCATGCTGGGAAGTGGGGTGGAGGCAATAGCATGATGGGAGTGGTAGTCACAGCCCAACATCCCCCACCCACATGGCCCAGCAAGCTCACACCCAAGCATGCACACCTCACAGGGAGTCAAAAGCCACTTCAAAGATGGCTGACACTGGTGCTCATTTGTGGGGAGCACATGGCCCTGCTGGGAACTGGGCACCAACCAACAGCAGGACACCACTGTCAGCCATCTTGCCATTGCTCTCACACTCACACACAGTGAAGTCCACCCAAAAGCAAGTAAGTATGGGCATGCTGGGAAGTGGGGTGGAGGCAATAGCATGATGGGAGTGGTAGTCACAGCCCAACATCCCCCACCCACATGGCCCAGCAAGCTCACACCCAAGCATGCACACCTCACAGGAGTCAAAGCCACTTCAAAGATGGCTGACACTGGTGCTCATTTGTGGGGAGCACATGGCCCTGCTGGGAACTGGGCACCAACCAACAGCAGGACACCACTGTCAGCCATCTTGCCATTGCTCTCACACTCACACACAGTGAAGTCCACCCAAAAGCAAGTAAGTATGGGCATGCTGGGAAGTGGGGTGGAGGCAATAGCATGATGGGAGTGGTAGTCACAGCCCAACATCCCCCACCCACATGGCCCAGCAAGCTCACACCCAAGCATGCACACCTCACAGGGAGTCAAAAGCCACTTCAAAGATGGCTGACACTGGTGCTCAGTTGTGGGGAGCACATGGCCCTGCTGGGAACTGGGCACCAAGCAACAGCAGGACACCACTGTCAGCCATCTTGCCATTGCTCTCACACTCACACACAGTGAAGTCCACCCAAAAGCAAGTAAGTATGGGCATGCTGGGAAGTGGGGTGGAGGCAATAGCATGATGGGAGTGGTAGTCACAGCCCAACATCCCCCACCCACATGGCCCAGCAAGCTCACACCCAAGCATGCACACCTCACAGGGAGTCAAAAGCCACTTCAAAGATGGCTGACACTGGTGCTCAGTTGTGGGGAGCACATGGCCCTGCTGGGAACTGGGCACCAAGCAATAGCAGGACACCACTGTCAGCCATCTTGCCATTGCTCTCACACTCACACACAGTGAAGTCCACCCAAAAGCAAGTAAGTATGGGCATGCTGGGAAGTGGGGTGGAGGCAATAGCATGATGGGAGTGGTAGTCACAGATATTGGTCACCCCCACAACTGTCCCATCAATACCACCCTGAACCATGCGCACATCACAGGGAGTGGAAAAGAACTGACAAGATGGCTGACACTGGGTACTGCTGTGGGGAGCACAAGGCCCTGCTGGCAACTGTGCACCAACCAACAGCAGGACACCACTGACTGACATCCTGAAAGACAACTTGCACTCCCTGCAATGGAAGCACATTCCATGGTGGAATATCTGGCTGGGTGGGAAGGAGGGCCGGATGTCAACCAAATACAACCAATGCAGACCATGTACACACCCCAACATTCATATAGAAATGCCCAAAGTATGCAGGACAATGTGCTACACCAATATCAACCTCTGACTGTGACAACTTAGGACAATGCAATGTACAGGCCCGCATCCAGAGGTACAGTCACAACTGTCATGTGTGTCAACCATTTATGCCTGCAGAAACATAACATACATTGTGTGTGTCTCCCAAAAACAGGTGATGATGGGGACACAGCAGCAGACGCTGAGGAGTCCCCGTCCCAGGCTCAAGGGGAAACGGAGCTCACTGGTGTGGAACAGCCTCTGCCCTCCACGGATGACGAAGACCTACCTGGCACCTCCGGAGCAAGTCATCATGCAGCACCAGCAGGACCACCAGCTGCACCCCCTGCACCCACCCCTCCAACGACTGTCAACACACATACCACCCCTGCCGACACGGACAGACCAAGGAGCACCACCACCACCAGCACAGGGACCCTGGACCAACGTGGGGCTATGGACACCAACAGCACCAACAACCCCCAAGGGGGCCCAGGGTCACCTGTGCGTGCCACCTCAGGTACTGCACGTGTCGCCAGGGGTGGTGGGAGGGGTGGGAGACATAGGTCGCTGATCGCAGAGGGGTCTGGACTGCATGATGACCCACAACTGGTACGCATAGCCGATACGTACCAGTCCAGCACCGGAGAGCTCAGCCAGGTAGTGGGGCTCCTCAGGGACATTAAACAGCAGCAGGCTGCCCATCATGCCCGCTTGGACTTACACATGTCCCGCATGGAGTCCAAGTGGGACACACTGCAAGAGATGACGGCGGTGCATAGGGACATATTACAATGCCTCCGCCAGATGAGCAGCAACCAGTCAACACCTCCCTGTGTGCCCACAACATCTGGTGCTGAAACAACTGCAACTGCCACAGGGAGGGAGGATGACTCTGGCGGAGAGTCCCCTGCACCGCAGCAGCCTGCACTTGAGGGTCCCCCTAAAGAAGAGGGGTCGTCCGAGGAGGGGCAACTGAGAGGCCGATGGCCATGTGCAACCCCAGGAAGCCAAAACCTCTTCTGGATAATCACCTTTGTGTGCAAACTGTTCACCCTGTTGACTGCAACACAACTCCCCACATGACATGGGGAGTACAAGTTGGACCAATGTATCAGATGACTGTGGACTTTATTCTGGACATATCTGCTACCAGGACTTCCAATTCATCTAGGAACTTTGGATTGCAATCAAAATGTACAGCACCCACCATCCTGTGCACTATACACACACATGTATGACAATAAACATACTAATACACCATACCTGCCTCTGTTGTGATTCCAACGTGGTTTCTGTCATGGAGATGATGACCTGCGAAATTACACTGTGCATGCTAACTGCTACAGCAAGTACAACACAGGCATGTGAGTCATGGCAACGTGACACATATAAGGGAGACACACCACCAGGGCTACACAACATATACACACCTAGGCCATCTGACTCATCGCCTACACTGATGTTGCCAGGAAATACGGTGCAATGCACAGACACAACACCTATTCACAGTCTCTGTCAACTAGCCCACTGGTGCAGTAAGCAAATGTCAGTCAGATGTGTGACCACAGACAACGCACATCACAAAGTGAAGCACAGGTTTATTACACATTTGCAACATGTTGTAACCACTACAGATGCAAGGCAATCCCACCTGGCAGCGGGCACACAGTCAACAAGTGTAGAAGGAAGGAAGTCCATGGGTGTGGCGCACATCACCTGTAGGGACACGACAGCTACCACCCTGGAAGTCGATTCACGGTGTCGGGGATCACAGTTGACCAAACCACTCTGAAAGTACCCTGTGAAGGACAGAAATGAAACACAGTCAAAAGCACTGAAGAACAGGACAGAACTGCAATACTCATGCCCAATACATGTCACAAGATACCCATCCAGAACCAAGTTAGCATGTCAACACTGTTGGGGAGTACAGACTACCTGTAAGGACACATCGCTACACGCATACAGTCATGTAGCACATGGACACACTCAAACAGCACCAGAGCACCACCAACACATATCATGCATACTCACATCATTGACATGACATCTCTGGATACTCACATTCAGCTGAAGAAGTTGGTGATGAGCTGTGTGCGGACATCACCATCATCATCATCATCACTGGCATCGTGGTCCAGGCCAGGATCCTCCACAGGTGACGGATGTTGGTCATCGTCATCCAGGATGAGAGGCAACTCCTTCCGCACTGCCAGGTTGTGTAGCATGCAGCAGACGATGACAATCTTGCACACCTCTGCTGGGGCATATGGGAGGGCCCCTCCTGTCTTGTCCAGGCAGCGGAAGCGGCTCTTCAGGAGACCAAATGTCCGCTCAATCACTCTCCTGGTCCGACCATGTGCCTCATTGTAGCGCATCTGGCCTGGTGTCACAGGGTTCCTGAGGGGCGTCAGCAACCACGGCATGTTGGGGTATCCGGAGTCACCTACATACAGACAATTGCACATTAGCTGAGTTGGAAAAGAGGGTGGAACACTACATTGCAGAACACACACAATGGTTCAAAGTCAGTACACACCAACAAGCCAGGCACGCTGGTTCCGCATCTGTGACATCATCCTCGGGATGCGACTACTCCTCATCACGTAGGCATCGTGTGCAGAACCGGGGAAACGGGCACAGACGTGTGAGATGCTCATATCTGCAAGACATACCACCAGTGCATTGACCGAGTGGTAGTGTTTGCGGTTCCTGTATGCCTGCTCTTGGGCCTGTGGTGGTACCAAAGCAACATGTGTCCCATCAATGGAGCCAATGACATGCAGCATCCTCCCCAGGGCATAGAAGTCACTCTTCACGTCAGTGAGTTGTTGGAGTCTAGGGAAATAGATGTACTGGTTCAGGTAAATCAACATAGCCTCCAAAACATCGCGGAGCACACGGCTGAACATGGTCTGTGACATCCCACCAGCAGTCGCCACAGTGTGTTGAAAGGTACCGGTGGCAAAGAAGTGTAGGGCTGCCATCACCTTCACCTTGGGGGTCAGCGCTGTAGGGTATGTCCGGCCAGCTTGCAAATGTGGGGCCAACCGCACCGTCAATACCTCAATCAGCGGCCTGGTGAAGCGGTACCGTCGGATGCAGTCCCGTTCCACCATGGTTGCAAGGTCAGGGAATGGTCTATGGACAGCTGGTGCCCTGCAGTGCATAGGTGAAGAAAGAAAGATTGTCAGTCACCCCACATATGTGGCATTGACCATACTCAATATCACATAATACATCATTATGAGGCACAAGTACATGATGTGTGCAGTTCCGTAAGGACATGTATGGCACATACATGGCCAACATCTAACATCACATTTCAACAAGTGGCATCAACAAGTCCCAGGTTGTGCCATGGGATATCATGAGGCCGTGTCACAGTTCCCATCTCCTGCTGCCACGTTCCAAACACACCCCACAGTGACATGTGAGGACAGATGTGCCCCAGGCATCACAGCTCAACGACAGGTAGATTCCCAGGGACCCTGTATTGCCACATGGACACTGGCATGACATGGTGTATCATGAATACACCACAGCAAAACAACCATGACCCCCACAGGTAGTGGTCCCTGTTGCCTCGGCAGGACAGACATGGACGTCTGTGACACACACACGTACAACATCAAAGTCCATGCACAAACAACGTGGATGTGGAGACTGTCTCCCATTGTGCACATGGAATCAGAGACATTGTAAACACAACATGCACACAGACTGTGGAGGACCATCACTATTGTGGCAATGGGTCACCCTGGGACGTACATACCGTCACACATGGGACTCAGGGGGATGTGACATGACATACACATACACCACCGTGAAATGTGACCATGCCACATGCACAGAAATGAACAGTTGCACATCACAGTGGTCATGTACACGAAACACCAAGGATTCTGTCCCCATGAACACGTGCACAGCCTGGGAGTGGCTGCCCCCAAGTGACACCGACAGAACAACATGTTCACCCCCATACACGGAATAGGTAATGCAGCCTTACATGCCTCAGGATACAGTGTGGACAGGCTGTGGTGTTGTAGGTGTGCCCATCACTCCCTGGGAAGTATATGTTGCTGGCATATATTCACCTGTGACAGGCATGGTGACATATGCCAGTGACTTGTACAGGGACGCGTTGGACAGCAATGGACCGATCGGTGCGCACACATTGGCCATTGCATTCAATGTGAGTGGGTACGCGTTGTATTCGCAATACGCGTTGGACAGCAATGGACCGATCGGTGCGCACACATTGGCCATTGCATTCAATGTGAGCGGTACGCGTTGTATTCGCAATACGCGTTGGACAGCAATGGACCGATCGGTGCGCACACATTGGCCATTGCATTCAATGTGAGCGGGTACGCGTTGTATTCGCAATACTGCGTTGGACAGCAATGAACCGATCTGTGCGCACACATTGGCCATTGCATTCAATGTGGCGAGTGCAGCGTTGTATCCGGTACGCGTTGAACAGCAATGGACCGATCGGTGTGCCCGGCCGGCCCATTGCATTCAATGTGGCGAGTGCGCGTTGTATCCGCAATACGCGTTGAACAGCAATGGACCGATCGGTGTGCCCGGCCGGCCCATTGCATTCAATGTGTGCGAGTACGCGTTGTATCCCGGGTACGCGTTGAACAGCAATGGACCGATTGGTGTGCCCGGCCGGCCCATTGCATTCAATGTGAGCGGGTACGCGTTGTATCCCGGGTACGCGTTGAACAGCAATGGACCGATTGGTGTGCCCGGCCGGCCCATTGCATTCAATGTGAGCGGGTACGCGTTGTATCCGCAAAACGCGTTGAACAGCAATGGACCGATCGGTGCGCACCCATTGGCTATACAAAAGGGGATGATGGACGGAACGTTTGAGCCAATCAAACACTCACCCCCAGTCAACTGATCTGGGTTTAATCCATCATCATTCTTTAGCTCACTCCACCACCCCAGTTCAGACATGGCCATATGCAAATCAGTCTGACCCTGTGCCTCATGGGAACAGTCCAGCCCGAACTGCCAAGCCATGTCTTCCCTGGACCGGAAACAAGCCTCCTAGGACCGGTTTCTGGCATTTCAGCCGTCATCAGCCAGGCTTGCTTGAATCCAGTGGCAAAGTGAGCAAGGGACCCACGTCTGGGCATACCCCGCCAACTAAGGGCGACCAAAGCGATACAAAAGGGGATGATGGACGGAACGTTTGAGCCAATCAAACACTCACCCCCAGTCAACTGATCTGGGTTTAATCCATCATCATTCTTTAGCTCACTCCACCACCCCAGTTCAGACATGGCCATATGCAAATCAGTCTGACCCTGTGCCTCATGGGAACAGTCCAGCCCGAACTGCCATGCCATGTCTTCCCTGGACCAGAAACAAGCATCCTAGGACCGGTTTCTGGCATTTCAGCCGTCATCAGCCAGGCTTGCTTGAATCCAGTGGCAAAGTGAGCAAGGGACCCACGTCTGGGCATACCCCCGCCAACTAAGGGCGACCAAAGCGATACAAAGGGGATGATGGACGGAACGTTTGAGCCAATCAAACACTCACCCCCAGTCAACTGATCTGGGTTTAATCCATCATCATTCTTTAGCTCACTCCACCACCCCAGTTCAGACATGGCCATATGCAAATCAGTCTGACCCTGTGCCTCATGGGAACAGTCCAGCCCGAACTGCCAAGCCATGTCTTCCCTGGACCGGAAACAAGCATCCTAGGACCGGTTTCTGGCATTTCAGCCGTCATCAGCCAGGCTTGCTTGAATCCAGTGGCAAAGTGAGCAAGGGACCCACGTCTGGGCATACCCCCGCCAACTAAGGGCGACCAAAGCGATACAAAAGGGGATGATGGACGGAACGTTTGAGCCAATCAAACACTCACCCCCAGTCAACTGATCTGGGTTTAATCCATCATCATTCTTTAGCTCACTCCACCACCCCAGTTCAGACATGGCCATATGCAAATCAGTCTGACCCTGTGCCTCATGGGAACAGTCCAGCCCGAACTGCCAAGCCATGTCTTCCCTGGACCGGAAACAAGCATCCTAGGACCGGTTTCTGGCATTTCAGCCGTCATCAGCCAGGCTTGCTTGAATCCAGTGGCAAAGTGAGCAAGGGACCCACGTCTGGGCATACCCCGCCAACTAAGGGCGACCAAAGCGATACAAAAGGGGATGATGGACGGAACGTTTGAGCCAATCAAACACTCACCCCAGTCAACTGATCTGGGTTTAATCCATCATCATTCTTTAGCTCACTCCACCACCCCAGTTCAGACATGGCCATATGCAAATCAGTCTGACCCTGTGCCTCATGGGAACAGTCCAGCCCGAACTGCCAAGCCATGTCTTCCCTGGACCGGAAACAAGCATCCTAGGACCGGTTTCTGGCATTTCAGCCGTCATCAGCCAGGCTTGCTTGAATCCAGTGGCAAAGTGAGCAAGGGACCCACGTCTGGGCATACCCCCGCCAACTAAGGGCGACCAAAGCGATACAAAAGGGGATGATGGACGGAACGTTTGAGCCAATCAAACACTCACCCCCAGTCAACTGATCTGGGTTTAATCCATCATCATTCTTTAGCTCACTCCACCACCCCAGTTCAGACATGGCCATATGCAAATCAGTCTGACCCTGTGCCTCATGGGAACAGTCCAGCCCGAACTGCCAAGCCATGTCTTCCCTGGACCGGAAACAAGCATCCTAGGACCGGTTTCTGGCATTTCAGCCGTCATCAGCCAGGCTTGCTTGAATCCAGTGGCAAAGTGAGCAAGGGACCCATGTCTGGGCATAACCCCGCCAACTTAGGGCGACCAAAGCGATACAAAAGGGGATGATGGACGGAGCGTTTGAGCCAATCAAACACTCACCCCCAGTCAACTGATCTGGGTTTAATCCATCATCATTCTTTAGCTCACTCCACCACCCCAGTTCAGACATGGCCATATGCAAATCAGTCTGACCCTGTGCCTCATGGGAACAGTCCAGCCCGAACTGCCAAGCCATGTCTTCCCTGGACCGGAAACAAGCATCCTAGGACCGGTTTCTGGCATTTCAGCCGTCATCAGCCAGGCTTGCTTGAATCCAGTGGCAAAGTGAGCAAGGGACCCACGTCTGGGCATACCCCCGCCAACTTAGGGCGACCAAAGCGATACAAAAGGGGATGATGGACGGAACGTTTGAGCCAATCAAACACTCACCCCCAGTCAACTGATCTGGGTTTAATCCATCATCATTCTTTAGCTCACTCCACCACCCCAGTTCAGACATGGCCATATGCAAATCAGTCTGACCCTGTGCCTCCTGGGAACAGTCCAGCCCGAACTGTCCTCCATGCACACACCACTCTGTTGACTCAGCTGGTGTCGTTCATGGAGGGCATCTCATCGGGCATGTCTGCCCTACAGAGGGGCAATAGGTCCATGGACTCCTCCCTGACGGCAGCAGTGTCCCTCCTCCAACAGTCCCTCACCCCTCCTGCCTCTGCCCCATCCACACTCCCCAGCACCTTACCTGTCCCAAGCACGCACACACACACTGGCACAGGCACACACCAGCACAGACACGAGCAGCACACAGACACACACACCACAAACAAGACGCACACGCACGCACAGTCAGGGGACTGAAACCACACTCACAGGGGATGGGGCCCAGGCACACACACACGCATCCACGAGCACTGCGCAGTCCTCAGTTGCCTCTCCCTCCAAAGCCCCCTCCCTTGCCTCACCTGCAACCCCAAAGACACAGCGGCTCTTCCTCAGTGACCACGGCCTCTTCCCCTCCGATCCAGCTGATCCAGCATTCAGGGGGAAGAGGAAGCCCACCCACACAGAGCGGAGTGCCCCTCGCCCCCGGACACCCGCCCCCAGGCGCAGACCGACTGACGCCCCCATCCGCAAGTCCCCCCGGACCCGGAAGAGCAAGACCCCGCTGCCGCCCTGCAGCTCAGGCACCTTCCTCCATCCCTCAGGCCCCCACTCCATAGGTGCCCCCAACACAACCTGCCCCAGGTTCCCCCACCCACAGATACACCATCCCCAAAAAGATCCAGCCAAAAAGATCCCCCCTGCCTCTTGCTCTTCCGGCCCCACCCCCCCCGCTGCGCTTGTCTGTGCCACTGGTGTGGAGACGGTGTCCTCCCCCACTGTCCTGCCCACCTTACCTGATCCCCATTCTCCTCCCCTGGAGGTAGGCACTGCAGTGGAGTCCACTACCACCCTGTCTGACTTGGGCACTGCAGTGGGGAACCTGTCCACTCCATCTGCACGGTCCACTGCAGTCGTGCCGGCACCCACACCATCAGAGTCATGCCCCCCAGTTGTGCCGGCACACACCATGTCAGACACCTCCACTGCAGTTGTCAGTGGCTCTTCAGCACCCACCACCCCTCCCCTGCCTCCTTCTGGTGAGCCCTGATCCTGTCCCTGCGGTGCCTGGCCTGCCCCCCGTTTACCCCTCCGAGGGGATTGTCCCTGGTTTTTATCAGTGCAGGCATGCGTATGGTGACATCTGCCACTGTCACCCTGTTTTGACTTTCAGGATGGACTGGCCATTGGCCTTTGTTTCTTTTACTGGACTTCAACTTTTGAACCCACATATGCTGAATAAAGCGACTTTCTGTTCTCTAGTGCTTTTGCTTCTGATGTACATGATGTTGATGATGCTAACCATGCCCTTGCTGCAGTGATGGTGATATTTGGTCTCATGAAAATGAAGTGTTACTGTTCAGGAACCCATGTGGTCCAGGGGGAATGTGTCCTATCCTGTGGTGTATCCATGTCATCCTTAGCAGCATCTGAGGGTGTCATGTTTTCAATATTTGGCAATGGGATTTCCTACTTACATTTGCAATGTCACATCTGTGGCTTCCACCCCTGCACATCTGTTGTGCTTGCCATTGTTCAATTAGTCTACTTCCCTGACCGTGTGGCCATCTCCACTGGACATGCAGGTTTGGGCATCAATGGGGAAGGACTCATCTGTGTTGTCAGTGCAACTTGCTATACATGTGTGTTGGATCTGTGCTGATGATTTCGTTGACACTCCCATGACCAGGCTGATGTGACGGGAGCCTTCATTTGGTGCAAATTGTTGACTGTGTGACCAAGTGTTCTGCTGACATGATGGAGCCCTACTGTGGCAACATATGGCACAGCTTTCCTCACACAGGAGTGGAGTCCCCTCATGGCAGTGTGTACTCCTGTGACATCGCCTGCGCCCAAGGTGTGTGTTGTATGAGCATGTCTGTGTGTTCACTTCCATTTTGCTGTGCATGCTGGGATCCCTAGTGGTGTTCCTGTTTGTGATGCTTGCTGAGTTGACCTATGTTTCCCCAAAGTCTTCTCCCTGGGTTCTCTGTGATGTGGGTGCATGGCACATTACTGGTCATCAGGGTGTCACCCATAGGTGTGTTGGCTGTGAGGGCTGAGTTTGTGGGCAGACGCAGATGGGTCACAGTCAGGATTCCCCTTGGCACTTGTTGTTTACACCTGTCATGTGATTTCCAGTTTGTGTTAGCTTTCAGTGATTGTGACACGTTGTGTGTGTGACTGCTGGCACTCCTCAGGGTCAGGGCTGCAATGTTGGTAGTTGTCTATGTGTGTTCTTTGTGGGTGACCTTGGCTTCTTCATTGGTGTGGGACTGTGGCTGGGATCCCATTGGTTGGTGTGGTATTGCTGTCATATCCATGTACAGCGTAGTGTGCAGTGTGTCAGACATTCAAGAGTCTTGTTTAGTGGCCATGTGTGATGTGTTTCTGCACCTTGGTTCCCACCACCACCCATGGGATTGTCATGGGTGCATGTGCAATGTCACCAGTGCATGTGAGCTTCACTGCTGCACATTGTTGGAGGTCGAGGTGTGTGGTGTTGAGTGTGTGCAGATGAGAGTTGTTGCACGGCTAGACCCCTGCCTCCATGTTGGCCTTGGCTTACTGGCCGTGCTGATTGATTTGTGCTTGTGTAGGTGTGATGGTAGTTTGTAGCTCAGGACACATGACTGTGGTTCACGACATCTAGCTTTGTCATCACAGTGGGATTGTAATGCAGCCCAGGGTCACCACATTGTGGGGACCCTGGGGGTAGTGCTGTGGTGTCTCTGTGTCTTGCTGTGTCAGTTGCTGTTCCTACATGCTTGTGTGACATGTGTGATTTGTGCTCCCTCTCATCTAACAATGCCTGATTGCCCACATAGGGGATTTGGATCCATGAGTTACCTTTGTGTGGCACTGTATGCACATCTGTGTAAGTGGTATTCAGGCCTCATCATGTGTTGTGTGGTTGCCTGGGGACACTGGCACCCCCCCCCTCACCTGTTGTGTTTGATGTGCAGTGTGGGTCTGCCTGTTTGTGTTTGTGCATCTGCACCACTGCATTGGCATGTCTTTAGTGTGCCATTGGCTGTACGTTGTTTGGTGGGTTTCCCCTGCTGTCCCTGGGACTCCTAGGTCATCAGTCAGCACAATGATCATTGTTTGTGTGTCCCATTGCTGCCATGGTATGGTATCTGTTCACCTCACATCTACAGTCTCCACAGGGTATCTGCATTTGTGTGCCCATTGGTGCAAATATGTGGGTCTGCATTATCATGGTCACTTCTGTCATTGTGTCATTGATGAATGTTGACAGTGTCAGCCCCCATGGGTGATGTTTGTCTGCAAATGGCCAAATGTATGTCTTATTTGCACTGCAGTGTTTGCCTCCCCCAATCTATGTTGCTATGGGACACAAGCACTACTTTGCCACTGATGTGTTTGTTGTTCTGTGACCAGGAATCATCCATGCAGTTTGGCAGTTGCAGCTTTTTCAATGTCAACACTTACATTTTGGTCACTGTGATGATGGGGGTTTGAACCCCATTGCCACAATGTTCAAGATGTGCTTCAGCTATGGGCCCCACACTTACCTTTTGGTCACTGTGATGATGGGGGTTTGTACCCCATTGCCACAATGTTCAAGATGTGCTTCAGCTATGGGCCCCACACTTACCTTTTGGTCACTGTGATGATGGGGGTTTAAACCCCATTGCCACAATGTTCAGGATGTGCTTCAGCTATGGGCCCCACACTTACATTTTGGTCACTGTGATGATGGGGGTTTGAACCCCATTGCCACAATGTTCAAGATGTGCTTCAGCTATGGGCCCCACACTTACATTTTGGTCACTGTGATGATGGGGTTGGACCCCATTGCCACAGTGGTCATGGTCTGCTTGCATTGTGGGGGCCACACACATTTATGTGTGGCACATGTGATAGGGGGTCACATTGTATGTTCAAAGTCATGTTCAGTGTTGTAGGCATTTGACACAGTCTACACACGCTTGTCATGGTGTTGGGGGGATGTCTTTATGTTGCATTGTTTATGTTGGTGTGTGCTTGTTGTGTCATGTATTAGCCATCCTGTGAGTGGGGGTGGTAGTAGTGGTAGGCATCTGGCTCCCCCTGGGTAAGGGTGGTAGTAGTGGTAGGCATCTGGTACCCCCTGGGTAGGGGTGGTAGTGGTGGTAGGCCTCCAGCCCCCCATGGGTAGAGGTGGTGGTAGTGGTAGGCATCTGGCACCCCCTGGGTAGAGGTGGTAGTAGTGGTAGGCATCTGGCACCCCCTGGGGAGGGGTGGTAGTAGTGGTAGTCATCTGGCACACCCTGGGTAGAGGTGGTAGTAGTGGTAGGCATCTGGCACCCCCTGGGTAAGGGTGGTAGTAGTGGTAGGCATCTGGCACCCCTGGGTAGGGGTGGTAGTGGTGGTAGGCATCCAGCCCCCATGGGTAGGAGTGGTAGTAGTGACAGGCATCCATCCCCCCCTGGATCGAGGTGGGAGTAGTGACAGGCATCCAGCCCCCCATGGGTAGAGGTGGTAGTAGTGGTAGGCATCTGGCACCCCCTGGGTAGGGGTGGTAGTTGTGGTAGGCATCTGGCACCCCTGGGTAAGGGTGGTAGTAGTGGTAGGCATCTGGCACCCCCTGGGTAAGGGTGGTAGTAGTGGTAGGCATCTGGCACCCCCTGGGGAGGGGTGGTAGTAGTGGTAGGCATCTGGCACACCCTGGGTAGAGGTGGTAGTAGTGGTAGACATCTGGCACCCCCTGGGTAAGGGTGGTAGTAGTGGTAGGCATCTGGCACCCCCTGGGTAAGGGTGGTAGTAGTGGTATGCATCTGGCACCCCCTGGGGAGGGGTGGTAGTAGTGGTAGGCATCTGGCACACCCTGGGTAGAGGTGGTAGTAGTGGTAGGCATCTGGCACCCCCTGGGTAAGGGTGGTAGTAGTGGTAGGCATCTGGCACCCCCGGGGTAAGGGTGGTAGTAGTGGTAGGCATCTGGCACCCCCTGGGGAGGGGTGGTAGTAGTGGTAGGCATCTGGCACACCCTGGGTAGAGGTGGTAGTAGTGGTAGGCATCTGGCACCCCCTGGATCGAGGTGGTAGTAGTGACAGGCATCCAGCCCCCCATGGGTAGAGGTGGTATTAGTGGTAGGCATCTGGCACCCCCTGGGGAGGGGTGGTAATAGTGGTAGGCATCTGGCACACCCTGGGTAGAGGTGGTTGTAGTGGTAGGCATCTGGCACCCCCTGGATCGAGGTGGTAGTAGTGACAGGCATCCAGCCCCCCATGGGTAGAGGTGGTAGTAGTGGTAGGCATCTGGCACCCCCTGGGTAAGGGTGGTAGTAGTGGTAGGCATCTGGCACCCCCTGGGTAAGCGTGGTAGTAGTGGTAGGCATCTGGCACCCCCTGGGGAGGGGTGGTAGTAGTGGTAGGCATCTGGCACACCCTGGGTAGAGGTGGTAGTAATGGTAGTCATCTGGCACCCCCTGGGTAAGGGTGGTAGTAGTGGTAGGCATCTGGCACCCCCTGGGGAGAGGTGGTAGTAGTGGTAGGCATCTGGCACACCCTGGGTAGAGGTGGTAGTAGTGGTAGGCATCTGGCACCCCCTGGGTAAGGGTGGTAGTAGTGGTAGGCATCTGGCACCCCCTGGGTAAGGGTGGTAGTAGTGGTAGGCATCTGGCACCCCTGGGGAGGGTGGTAGTAGTGGTAGGCATCTGGCACACCCTGGGTAGAGGTGGTAGTAGTGGTAGGCATCTGGCACCCCTGGATCGAGGTGGTAGTAGTGACAGGCATCCAGCCCCCATGGGTAGAGGTGGTAGTAGTGGTAGGCATCTGGCACCCCTGGGTAGGGGTGGTAGTAGTGGTAGGCATCTGGCACCCCTGGGTAAGGGTGGTGGTAGTGGTAGGCATCTGGCACCCCCTGGGGAGGGGTGGTAGTAGTGGTAGGCATCTGGCACACCCTGGGTAGAGGTGGTAGTAGTGGTAGGCATCTGGCACCCCCTGGATCGAGGTGGGAGTAGTGACAGGCATCCAGCCCCCCATGGGTAGAGGTGGTAGGCATCTGGCACCCACTGGGTAGGGGTGGTAGTAGTGGTAGGCATCTGGCACCCCCTGGGTAGGGGTGGTAGTAGTGGTAGGCATCTGGCACCCCCTGGGTAGGGGTGGTAGTAGTGACAGGCATCCAGCCCCCCATGGGTAGAGGTGGTAGTAGTGGAAGGCATATGGCACCCCCTGGGTAGGGGTGGTAGTAGTGGTGGGCATCTGGCACACCCTGGGTAGAGGTGGTAGTAGTGGTAGGCATCTGGCACCCCCTGGATAGAGGTGGGAGTAGTGACAGGCATCCAGCCCCCCATGGGTTGAGGTGGTAGTAGTGGTGGGCATCTGGCAGCCCCTGGGTAGAGGTGGGAGTAGTGACAGGCATCCAGCCCCCCATGGGTAGAGGTGGTAGTAGTGGTAGGCATCTGGCACCCCCTGGGTAGGGGTGGTAATGGTGGTAGGCATCCAGCCCCCCATGGGTAGAGGTGGTGGTAGTGGTAGGCATCTGGCACCCCCTGGGTAGAGGTGGTAGTAGTGGTAGGCATCCAGCCCCCCATGGGTAGAGGTGGTAGTAGTGGTGGGCATCTGGCACCCCCTGGGTAGAGGTGGGAGTAGTGACAGGCATCCAGCCCCCCATGGGTAGAGGTGGTAGTAGTGGTAGACATCTGGCAACCCCTGGGTAAGGGTGGTAGTAGTGGTAGGCATCTGGCACCCCCTGGATAGAGGTGGGAGTAGTGACAGGCATCCAGCCCCCCATGGGTAGAGGTGGTAGTAGTGGTAGGCATCTGGCACCCCCTGGGGAGGGGTGGTAGTAGTGGTAGTCATCTGGCACACCCTGGGTAGAGGTGGTAGTAGTGGTAGGCATCTGGCACCCCCTGGGTAAGGGTGGTAGTAGTGGTAGGCATCTGGCACCCCCTGGGGAGGGGTGGTAGTAGTGGTAGGCATCTGGCACACCCTGGGTAGAAGTGGTAGTAGTGGTAGGCATCTGGCACCCCCTGGGTAGAGGTGGGAGTAGTGACAGGCATCTGGCACCCCCTGAGTAGGGGTGGTAGTGGTGGTGGGATCCAGGCCCCTATGTGTATATGTGGCATTGGTGATGGCCATCCGCCCCTATGGTGCTGCTGTTGCTGGTGTAAGTAATTTCTGCATCCCTCTGTGTGTGTGTGATATGTCAGATACGTGTAGTTTGTTTTTGTGCTTGGTGTCTGACTTACCTTCTGCGCCGTACGCGTCCTTGCCTGTTCCGGTAGTAGATGTAGAATATTGGTAGGATCGGCACGATGGGATTCATAGTTGGTTCGTCTTTCTCTTTGCTTCGCCTCGTCGCTGGCGTGTTTGTCTCGTAGCCGTGGATCGTGTTGTGGCGCGAATCGGAGCTTATGTGCGCCTCTCCCGGATGCTTTGACGTGCCATGCGTAGCGACGGGTTCGGCGCGTACGGAAAGCGCATCGTACTTGTCCGGCCGGACGGGGCTGCATTTTGGCTTCCGTGCGACTCGATTTTGCGTTTCCAGATCCGCCTCGGTCGGAAAACAGGACCTGGATTGGGTGAGTACGACTGGGTCGGAATCTATGCAGTTGTGCGCATCGTACTTGCTCGTTCGGAATAATGTGCAGATCGGTCGGGAAACAGGCATTCGCCTGGCTTTTTTCCCGGCCGAATAGTGTTGGGTGCGCCTCCAACCGAGATCGGAATCGACCCCTTAGTGTCAATGTCCGCCTGGTTAGAATAGGTAGATGCTGCTTAAGTTCTCAGACTTAGGATATCGCTGAATACACTCGCAATAGGAATGAGCCTTATATCATTATTTGAAAAGCCCACTTGTATTTTTTTATTTCTGAGCCCATACAACCTGTTTTTCCACTGCTCCTATGGTAGAAGTCACAGCTTAAACCTGGTCTATCTGTACATTTTGCATTATATGAATTATCTATATATCTATCTATCTATCTATCTGTCTGTCTGTCTATCTGTCTATTTATCTAATCTGTGTGTATCTATCTATCTATCTATCTATCTATCTACAACCAATACTGTCAGGTACACCATTTCTGAATTAGATATGCACATAAGCGAGGACTTACATGTCTCCACCGCCTGAAACCAAGGGCGCTATTTTAAGTCCATGCCTCCATTAGTTTCTAGGGAAGTGTGTTGCAGTACCTGTGATTGGTGTCATGGTTGACTTACTCTAAGGCAGGACTGGTGTACATTTACTACTGCATTGTCACCATTACGGCTGTAGTAACATTAGAAGTGTAGTTTGTGATTAGTAATGTACTTTCTCTTTTGTGGGTGGGTGATTCTAATAGCCTGACCCTCGCTAAACCCCTCTGTATTGTTTCCTAAACCCCCATTTTTTAGAAGATATTCTCCATTTTCCCACTAATTCCCCGGTCCTTACCACATTTATGTGGATATCTCCTCATTGAAAGGATTGGAGAAGTGAAGGTAGAGATTTCCACTCCTAGATTTGTGAATTCTATTTTTAGTAGTGCTGTTTTATGTACTATAAAATGCAATTTGTGAATCGGTCACTGCCATTCTGCTGGTGATGCCCAAGCTGTATAGTGAAATCACCACATCACTACTGAGGCAAAACCTCATAACCTTTTCAGCAAAACGGTGGTAAATGAATATCAATCTCTTTATTGTGTAAATCTTGCCTTCAATAAATAATGTCATGACAATATATAGTTCCTACATGCTCTCAGTTGCGTCCAAGCCTCTGAAAGAGTCTGTTTAAGAAAACATGAAAGAATCAGAAACCATATATAAAAAACCACTTTCAGGCGCGGAGGGGACAAGTAGTAAGGTTCAAGCGAACATGATGTGGAGGCTGTAAGCAGTAAGGTTCATCAAGCGAACATGGGGAGAAAAACAGCTAAAGTATGTTGAGAGTTCTTTGGCTGGGCATGCACACGAATCTTAAAGCGATTGCTATCATTTCCACATACATTCACCTCAATTTGCTTGTTCTGAAGAGGTGACAGACCTATCGACCGCATCAACAGAATGAAAAAGAACAATGTCAAACTGCAGCAGGGCTTTCTTTAAAAATGCTTTTCTCATGGCGGATCATGGGGTGAAAATAGTTGTAAAAATGTCTGACTTCCCTATATTCAATTTCTTGTTCACTTCACGCTGTCACTAAAAAGGGCAAAACAGATGTAAGCCATTATCCACATATAAAAATGATATTATAAGAGGGCAGCTCCTAAGCTTTAGGTTAGCAGCAGGCCTGACTCTATAAAAATAATTAATATTAAAGCTTTAAATGTTCGAAAGTTTAAGCTAAATTAGATTAGATATGACACTAACAACTAATCTCTATGTCTATCCTTTAGAAGAAAAACAGAAATGAAAATCGATGCATTCCTCTATGGAATTTTTGAAGACATTAATTACATCGTTAGTTAAATTCTGTGCTATTCTCCAAAATGTTTAATCTCCCTCACTATAACTCAAAGAATTAATACACGAAACACACCAAAAATGACTTCATTTGTTACGCCATTTACATACCAGTATCTGCTATTTGTCCTTCCATTTCCAAATAAGGCTACAAACTCGAACTCTGATCTTATAATATATCCCTTGAAATAGATCTGACATCTACACACCCCATTCTCTTGGCGACAGAGTCTTATTACTAGTTGGGCGGGCTAATGGACCACCGAATGCGTGCTGGCAGTCCGCCCGCCGCATTAGGACTGTGGGGATTGGACCACCACAGGATCGCTGCTGCTGCCAGGGATCCACGATCCATGGCAGTGGTGCAGCGGTCTTAGGTCCCTAATATGCTGGTGGTGCCGCTGCAGCACCACCAAGCACATTAGGAGTTTTCTCACGGCTGCACTTTTCAAGGTGGTGTGACCTCCATGAAAAGTGTGATGGTGAGGAAACAAAGGGGGCCCTAGAGGGCCCCCTTGTGCCTCTGAGTCATGGAGTGCATGCATGGGGCACAAGGTGAGCTCCCCTATCTGCATTCAACCCCGTGTTCCTGCGTGGAATGAAATGAACATCATTGTGCATTTTGGTCCGTTCAGGAACATGCTTTGACGTTCCCGTTGCAGTGCCTATTTCCAAGGCACCGCCATGGGAACACCAAAGAACTGCCTGCCGGTTACTTAAAAAGTTGTAATCTGACGGGTAGTCCGGTTTGGCTTTGGCAATGTGAGAGCCGAATGGCAGCCTCACTCCCACACAGCCATAGTCATAATAAGGCACACAGCCTTGTTTCTTTGCATGCTAAAGAATAACCTTTTGATAATGTTCTCTTTAATGAGGCCATGTAGCGAATGATGACAGAATGGGTTTTATAACTTAAACTAGACATAGGGCAAAGGGACTAGGCCTGGGCATAAACCTCTGTTCTGCTTGTGGAGTTTGTGGCATTCAGCAACTCTGCATTCCGTGGAGAACGCGGAGTTACCGATAAACTCCACACTCCGCAACAGAGCAGAGTTTTTTTTCGTTAGTGCGCTCAAAATGTCGTTTTGTGTGCGTGGAAGTGACTTGCCGGGCACTTGCAAGCGCCCATGAGATTTTCTAGCTGCTCTCGAGCGCCATGAGATTTGCTAGTCACCCGCGAGTTCCTGCAATATTTTGTCTGCCTCTAACACAGCTTTAGCCACACCAGCAACGTTTGGCGCTTCTTTTGCGATGTTGGCAATTGCGAGTGAGCACAATCAACCGCGTCTGCAACTTGGGGAAGATTTTCTCCTCAAGAACCAGATAAATATCCTCAAAAAGACAATTTGGAGTTAAATACCTTCTCAAACTGATGGTTCGCGTTGGTTTTTTGTGCGAGGTGTCCTTTTTTCAAATTTACTTTTTTTTCTAACAGGGAGGAAGTGCCCAGAGTCTCCAATTTACCGTTCCTGTCCAGCAGGCTCCTCCCAGTGCTTTGTCCATCTCCTGGTCACTTTTCATTTGGGTATGGAGCTGGAAGGATCACTCTCTGTTTCTGCTGCATATATACCATTGGATTTAAGGACTTTGTTTGTTAGATTTTACAAGTAAGTTAAAAAGTGTTGTATAAGGGTTTCCTTTGTTTGATAGAGGGCATGCAACATGATTTATTTGTATTGTTA
Source organism: Calotriton arnoldi (assembly GCA_963921515.1). Taxonomy (NCBI): domain Eukaryota; kingdom Metazoa; phylum Chordata; class Amphibia; order Caudata; family Salamandridae; genus Calotriton; species Calotriton arnoldi. The sequence goes on from CAWUFW010011932.1 coordinate 506,375, forward strand.
TTCGATTTTTACAATGAATTGTGGTGGGGTGGCCTGCAGTTTCAGAAGGGGCCTAGGTATTTCATTTTTCATGTCATGTTTCTTCTTTTGTAGAGGTAAAATATTGCACAGTTTAGTACATTTTTCTAAATACATTTGCAATATTCTTTGAATTCACTATGTGGCCTAGTCTGCCAATGGGTCTTTCAGCCAGTAGGTCCAGTATTAGTCATGTGTGCATGAAACAACTGTTTTTGGAGTATCTGTTGAATTGAAACATCATTTAGGCCATGGATGGCATTGGATTAAAATACAAAATGTGTGTTTTATGAGGTATTTCACGTTTTCATTTTTCTGCAAACAGTGTATAGGTGGGGTAATGCCTGTGGAGGATGTGTTTTGTTGTTAAAACTTTTAGCCTAGCTAATTTTCATTTTTGGCATTGCTGAATTGATGCTGTGTTCTCTGTGTTACCATGCCTCCTTTGTCTGGCCAGTGTGTGAGTGCGCTTGCCATAGGCCACCATTTGTCTTAGTTCCCCATGCAATGTGGTCAGGGGCCATTTTGTAAAGTCAGTGTCCATAGGCCTGCATGTGTACTTTGTTTCCTTTCTTCCTGCTTGTTTTTTGATCATGTCTCTGGCACCCATTTTGAGTAGGCAGCCAGTGTGTTTTTGCCATAGGCCTGTATCTGTTTTTCGTTTCCTGCCATGCCTTCTTGCTTGCTGTTTAACCGTGTGGGTGGTGGCCATTTTGTGTAGGCAGCCAGTGTATTTTTGCGGTAGGCATGCATGTGTTTTTGGATTCTAGCCATGCCTCCTTGCTTGCTGTTTGACCATGTGGTCGGTGGCCATTTTGTGTAGGCAGCCAGTGTGCTTTTGACGTAGGCTTGCATGTGTTCTCTGTTTTCCAGGCCTCCTGCTTGTTGTTGTGACAATGTGGCTGGTGGCCAATTTGGGTAGGCAGCCACTTTGCTGTTGCCATAGGCATGCATGTGTTCTTTGTTTGTGGCCATGCATCCTTGCTTGCTGTTTGACCATGTGGTTGCTGGCCATTTTGTGTAGCCCAGCTGGTATGCTTTTGCCATAGGCCTGCATGTGTTCTTTGTTTTTGGCCTTGCCTCCTTTCTTGCTGTTTGACCATGTGGTTGATGGCCATTTTGTGTGGCCCAGCCGGTTTACCTTTGCCATAGGCCTGCATGTGTTCTTTGTTTGTGGCCATGCCTCCATGCTTGCTGTTTGACCATGTGGCTGGTGGCCATTTTATGTGTTATGCTTGAGGCTTAGTAGCTCAATGCTCATACTAATGTACTGTATGAACAATGTTTATATATTATTACTAAGGCTCCCTGTTTTCCGTTTTTACTGATTTTTACGGATAAATACAGAAAATGTGCTTCTTTCAAGTGACTCTTCGTGCTGTCTTTCATGAATTATAGCCCAACAGCTGAGCAGATGGACAGCATGGGAAATTACAAAACAGGATGATATTTCTTTAAATAACTGCATGTATCAATATACATTTGTGGCATAATGCTAATATTTGCCAATGGATGTACTGTTATGTAATATATAGCACCTTAAATAGCTAAAACATGACGGACATCAAAGTATGAGTGCACGTCTGTCATTTAAATAAATACGGAAATGTACAGTTTTACAACTACATTTATACGCAAAACACAAAATAAATATGGATACATACAGACAAAATGGCCAAAAAATAAATATGGATAAATACAGACAGAAATGTTATCAAAATAAATACCATAAAACCGGGAGCCCTAATTATTACATACGTTTTTGTAATTTTTTACCTGCACCACTCCTTGCCTCCCAAATCCCAGTGGGTTCAAAATTCAATTCTCATGGTATTATCACTAGTAACACGATAACTTTGGAAGGAGCAATGACACCCTCTCTAATATGGTGTGAACCATTTTCTCTGTAGGAGGCCCAGAGGTCTCAAGAAATGGCAAAATCAGGTTCCCCCCTTGACACCTGCCCACCTAAAGTCATGGCTTTACTATCCAAACACCTTGCGCCTGCCATTCACACCCTATTTAATTGTTCAGTGGAAATGGGCACTATCTTCTCTGAATGGAAAGCCCTGCATGTCCTACCAATCCTAAAGAACACTAACCTGGATCCCAGCATACTAGCGAATTACCATCTGATATCTGATTTGCCACTCTTAGGCAAACGGCTAGAAGGTCTAATAAATAAACAATTAACAGCTTATCTTGAAAATAATCATCTTTTGGACTCAACGCAGTCCAGTTGCAGACTAGGACATAGTACAGAGACGGCCCTGTTGGCAGTCACGGACTCTCTGAAACTCTCACTGGATGCAGGAACGCCTACTATGCTCGTGCTGCTGGATCTTTCCGCAACGTTTGATACGGATTCCCATGTTAGGCTGAGGAAGAGACTTTGTGAGGTAGGCATTCAAGAAACCACTCTTGGATGGTTATCCAATTTCTTGGATGACAGATTCCAAACTATCACTCTTGGCCCTTACACTTCTCGTAAGATTTGTCTAGACGAGAACATACCACAGGGCTCATGTTTGAGCTCCACATCGTTTAATATCTATATGGCACCCTTGGCCAAGTTTGTCAAGCCTTTCGTCTTTGGAATTATATCTTACGGTGACGATACTCAGCTGACCTTCACTTTTGATGCAGACTTAGCTGTAACCAAAGATCACTTTCCTAAGGGAATGCTTTCCATCTAATCTTGAAAACATATTTTTTTTTTAAATGTAGCGCTTAGAATTCGCTGTGCTATACCCTTAATCCAGTAGTTCCCAAACTGTGCGCCGCGGCACCCCAGTGCGCCGTCAGAACTCACCAGGGGCGCCACACAGTTCTTGGGAACGTGGGAAAGGTTCTGCTCTAGTACTGGTTTGAACCAGCGCGTGACCTGTGACAATTAAATAATGAGCGTGTGCGCGTGGGCGGGGAGAGGCACAACCAGGACAGTGATGCCCAGCGAGTGTTATTGCTGCCGTCAGCCACTCTTATAAACGGAAAATCGGGTAAACATGACCTTGTCAAATTACGATCAGCTGCGAGTGTTCCTGGAGTTTTGGGGGTGTGTTTGAGATTTCAGGCGAACTGTGCTATGTAAGTCTTAATCTTTCCTGCCACTGAAAATACCACGTTCCCAGTTGGCCTGCCTTATTTTCCAAAGTTAAGAATCCAAACTGCTTATGTTCCATTCTTTCTAAATGTTCACCACGCTGTGCTTACTGTAAAACAAAGCATTGAAATGCAGTGAAACCCGCATGTTTGAAAACACCCACACATCTATTGAAATTGTCTTATCTAAGCACATGGATTTTTCAATGTAATTTAGGAGTAATTGAAAAACTTTTGAATGAGGGGCTGCCGCTTTAATACTCAAATCGTGTTTATTACAGCCTGTGCCACTTACCCTGAGGTCAGCACTGCAGAAGCCACCGCGTCGATTTTTTTCATTTCACTTATCTTTTCTTCCCCTGATTACACATTTGTTTACCTTACAATTCACGTCAACGGTATGTGTTTGCCCACAACACCAGTAAGCCTCCATACCAAAGTATCCATGTGACATAGCATTTTCTCATTTATTACATCTCCTTCTTAATGACTGTACATTCCAGCGCCTGTGGTCAGGCTTACATCACCCCACCCGGGAAAAAACTGACATGATGGGGAGCCGCGGCCAATCGGCAATTATGTCAAGGGAGCCACAGGTCGAGAAAGTTTGGGAACCACTGCCTTAATCCCTATGTTTTTGGCCCTCCCCAGTCACAGGCCCTTGGCCCACCCACACAAGTGAGTTACCATTTTACTTGGGAGACCGAGGGGAACGCTGGGTGGTAGGACATTTGTGCCGGCATGGTGATCCCACACAAATATTTGAGGAAAAAGTGATTTTTCCAGCTAAATTTGAAGTTTGCAGGGGATTCTGGGTAGGAAAACATTGGGGGATCCACGCAGCCATACCTCCCTGGAATCCCCAGGGTGTCTAGTTTTCAGAAATGTGTAGGATTGGTAGGTATCCCTAGATGGTCGCCAAGACCGGGGCTAAAAACCCAGGTGCCCCCCCTTGCAAAACCAGGTCGTTTTATGATAGGTAATTTTGATGTCTCCACAATACGTTTTGGGCCCTTGCCTGTCACTGGTACTTGGCCCACCCACACGAGTGAGGTACCATTTTTATCGGGAGACCTGGGGTAACGCTGCGTGGTACAAAATTTGTGTCAACGCGGGGATCCCACAACATTCCCACCCATAAATTTGAGAAAAATTTGATTTTGTGCAGCTAAATTTGAGGTTTGCTGGAGATTCTGGGTAGGAAAACGTTGGGGGATCCATGCAAGCCATAACCTCCCTGGACTCCCCAGGGTGTCTGGTTTTCAGAAATGTGTAGGTTTGGTAGGTTTCCCTAGATGGCTGCCGAGTCCGAGGCCAAAAACCCAAGTGCCCCCTATTGCAAAACCAGGTTGTTTTGTGATAGGTAATTTTTATGTCTCCACAATAAGATTTGGGCCCTTGCCTGTCGCGGGCACTTCGCCCACCCACACAAGTGAGGTACCATTTTTATCGATAGTCTCTGGAGAATGCGGGGTGCATGGAAGTTTGTTTTGTAAATCCACTCAGATTCCAGAACCTTCCATCACAGACATGTGAGGAAAATGTGTATTTTTTTACAAAGTTTGAGGCTTGCAAGGGATTCTGGGTAACAGAACCTGATGAGAGCCGCACAAGTCACCCCATCCTGGATTCCCCTTGGTGGTTGGTTGTCAAAAATGTATAGGTTTTCTAGGTTTCCCTAGGTGTGGCAGAGCTAGGGTTCAAAATCCACAGGTAGGCACTCTGCAAAAAAGGATCCGTTTTCACAGTAAAAATGTGGTGTATCCATGTTGTGTTTTGGCCCGTTTCCTGTCGCGGGCACTGGGCCTACCCACACATGTGAGGTACCATTTTTATCGGAAGGCTTTGGGGGATGGGGGTGGGTATAATTTTGCTGATCCACGCAGATTCCAGAACTTTCCATTACAGAAATGTGAGGGAAATGTGCTTATTTTGAACAAAGTTTGAGGTTTGCAAGGGATTCTGGCTAACAGAACCTGGTGAGAGCCACACAAGTCACCCCATCTTGGATTCCCCTTGATGTCTGGTTTTCAAAAATGTATGGTTTGTTAAGTTTCCCTAGGTGCCGGCAGAGCTAGGGTTCAAAATCCACAGCTAGGCACTTTTCAAAAAAGTGTCAGTTTTCACTGTAACAATGTGGTGTATCCACGTTGCGCTTTGGCCCGTTTCTTGTCACGGGCACTAGGCCTACCCACACAAGTGAGGTACCATTTTTATTGAAAGACTTTGATAAATGCAGGGTGGGTGAAATTTTGTGACTCCAGGCACATTCCAGAACTTTCCATCACAGAAATGTGAGGAAAATGTGTTTTTGTTTTTACAAAGTTGAGGTTTGCAAGGGATTCTATGTAACAGAACCTGATGAGAGCCAGACAAGTCACCCCATCTTGGCTTCCCCTGGGTATCTAGTTATCAAAAATGTATAGGTTTGCTAGGTTTCCCTAGGTGCCAGCAGAGCTAAGGTTCAAAATCCACAGCTAGGCACTTTGCAAAAAAAGGATCAGTTTTCCCTGTAAAAATGTGGTGTATCCGCATTGCGTTTTGGCCCGTTTCCTGCTGCGGGCACTAGTCCTATTCAGACAAGTGAGTTACTATTTTTTTGGGAGCCTTTGGGGAATGCAGGGTGGGTGGAATTTTGTTGATCCATGCAGATTCCAGAACTTTCCACCACAGAAATGTGAGGAAAATGTGTTTTGTTTGACAAAGTTTGAGGTTTGCAAGGGACTCTGGGTAACAGAACCTGATGAGAGCCACAAAAATCACCCCATCTTGGATTCCCTTGGGTATCTAGTTATCAAAAATGTATAGGTTTGCTAGGTTTCCCTAGGTGCCGGCAGAGCTATGGTTCAAAATCCACAGCTAGGCACTTGGCAAAAAAAGGATCAGTTTTCACTGTAAAAATGTGGTGTATCCACATTGGGTTTTGACCTGTTTCCTGTCTCGGGCACTAGGCCTACTCAGACAAGTGAGTTATCATTTTTATCGGGAGACTTTGGGGAATGCGGGCTGGGTGGAAGTTTGTTGATCCATGCAGATTCCAGAACTTTCCACCACAGAAATGTGAGGAAAATTTGTTTTTTGACACAGTTTGGGACTTGCAAGGGATTCTGGGTAACAGAACCTAGAGAGAGCCACACAAGTCACCCCATCCTGGATTCCCCTGGGTGTCTAGATGTCATAAATGTATAGGTTTGCTAGGTTTCCCTAGCTTCCGGCAGAGCTAGGGTTCAAAATCCAGAGCTAGGCACTTTGCAAAAAAAAGGTCAGTTTTCACTGTAAAAATGTGGTGTGTCCATGTTGCGTTTTGGCCCATTCCCTGTTGCGGGCGCTAGACCTACTCAGACAAGTGAGTTACCATTTTTATCGGGAGACTTTGGGGAATGCGGGGCAGGTGGAAGTTTGAGGATCCACGCAGATTCCAGAACTTTCCATCACAGAAATGTGAGGGAAACATGTTTTTTTTTTACAAAGTTTGAAGTTTTCAAGGGATTCTGGATATCAGAACCTAGTGAGAGCCACACAAGTCACCCCCTACTGGATTTCCCTGGGTGCATAGTTTTCAAAAATGTATAGGTTTGCTAGGTTTCCCTAGTTGCCGGAAGAGCTAGGGTTCAAAATCCCCAGTTAGGCACTTTGCAAAAAAAGGATCAGTTTTCACTGTAAAAATGTGGTGTGTCAACATTGCGTTTTGGCCCATTTCTTGATGCGGGCACTAGGCCTACCCACACAAGTGAGGTGCCATTTTTATTGGGAGACTTTGGGGAATGCGGGGTGGGTGGTATTTTGTGGATCCGCGCTGATTCCAGAACTTTCCATCACAGAAATATGAGGGAAATGTGGGTTTTTTCACAAAGTTTGAGGTTTACAAGGGATTCTGGGTAACAGAACCTAGTGAGAGCCACACAAGTCACCCCATCCTGGATTCCCCTGGGTGTCTAGTTTTCAAAAATGTACAAGTTTGCTAGGTTTCCCCAGGTGCAGGGTAAGCTAGGGTCCAAAATCCACAGCAAGGCACATTGCAAAAAAAGAGTCCGTTTTCACTAGAAAAATGTGATATGTCCATGTTGCATTTTGGACCATTTTCCGTAGCAGGCACGAGGCCTACCCACACAAGTGATGTACCATATTTATTGGGAGACTTAGGGAAACACAGAATTGTAGAGCTACTATTATTACCTATTGACTTTCTATGCATTTCTGCCTTCCAAATGTAAGACAATGTGTAAAAAGAAATCACTTTGAAAAATTTCCTATAATTCACATGCTAGTATAGGTACCCACAATTTCGGAGATGTGCAAAAAGCTGCTGCTTCTAAACTCTATATTTTGTTCCCATTTCGGAAATACATAGGTGTTCTTGATACTTATATTCCACTCTTTATATCTCACCAAATGATTTGCTCTATACCCGGGACACAATTAAAAACCATTGCAAGATGCAGCTCAGTTATTGGCTCTGGGTTCCTCGGGTTCTTGGTGAACCTACAAGTCCTATATATCCCTACAACCAGAAGCGTCCAGCGGATGTAAGGGTATATTGCTTTAAAAAATATGTCATACTTAGAAGAAGTTACAGGTGAAAATGTTGGCACAAATGGCTGTTTTTCAACTCATTTTCAATTTTTCTTATTTTCAACTGTTAGTTTCCATTAAAAAAAACCTTGAAGGATCTACACAAATGACCCCTTGCTGAATTCAGAATTATGTCTACTTTTCAGAAATGTATATCTTTCCGGGATCCATTATAGCTTTTACACCCAGTTCTACCACTAACTGGAAAGAGGTTGAAAGCACAAGAAGTAGCAAAAATAGGCTATGTCCCAGTAAAATGCCAAAACTGTGAAAAAATGTTTGGTTTTCTGACAAAAGTCTGCCTGTCCCTGAAACCTGGGAAGATGGTAGTTTCAGAACCACAATTTCTTTGTTGAATTCACGAGATTGTGCTTCAGCTGAGGAAGTAGAAGAACCCACTCTGTCAAAAGATCTATTGTCTTCCAGATCTCCAGCAAGAATAAGGAAGGTTACTCCACCATCTTCTTCTCCAAGCCCCCCTTCTGAGGATCAAGACTTCAGTTGGATCCCACCTCAGTCTGAGACATGCCAGGAGAGGCTAGGGAAAAGGAAGTTTCCTGAAAGCCATAGAGTTACGGATGAAGAAAAAGAGGATGACGATAAGCCAATAATCCTGTATGTTAGCCGATCCCCAGTGGACACCAACGTTATTCCATCTCAACCTGCTCTGAGGGATGTGGCACAGATACCACCACCACCAGCTGCCATATTTGTAAGGCCCTGGCGGCAACCTACATCCACAACTACCTCAGTAGAAGTAGGCACTGCAGAGAGGCATATGTCAAAACACCCACCTACCGCCACTTCTTCCAACATTGACAGTAGCACCATTGTCAGAAAGTGGAGCACCCCAGTTTGGGTCTTCTTTATGGGTAGCGAGAAGGAGCCAAACATAGCCATATGCTCCATTTGCAGCACAAGAGTTAGTCGGGGTAATGTTGGTGCAAACTATGGTACCGGAAGCGAAACAAACCATTTGAGAAAACACCTCACAATCTGCTGGGAGGAGCACCTTAGCCAAAAAACTGCAAGTGGTGTTAGTGAAGGTGGTGATAGGAGGGAATCTGAACCTGCTCCAATCATGGTGGAAGGTGAAGGTGAAGAAGAGGGTGACATTTTTGTTATAGAAATCAGCCCTGTCCCCAGCAGTGCAGTAGTATCACCAGCATCAGTAGCATCACAATGGCACCAGAGTCAGGTGTAGACACGAAGGCAAGAGCATACAGTGACTGCCCTGCTGAGATGCACATTGAACCTACCACCTTCTGCTCTTAGTCTCAAGAAGAAGTCACCTACATCAGTAGCACCAGAAAAGAAAAAAATCCAGGCTACTATTCCTGACATATTTGGGCTGGAGGGGCAGTTCGAACGCCACCACCCAACGGCACATTTGTATGATGCAAAGCTGGCTAAAATGTTAGCACTGAACCTCCTCTCATTTTCTTTTGTGGAAGGTGTGGGTTTTCTAGAATTTGTGGTGGCCATTAGCCTGAGATGGAAGATTCCCAGCTGGTCCTATTTTGCCAGAGTTGCTGTTCCAGCACTACATCACGATGTGCTGGAATCATTTTTACAAGCTTTGCAGCAGAGTGCTATTCACACTATCCACCTGACGACAGACATGTGGACCAGTTGCCAAGACACTGGGTACATGTGCATCACTGCACACTGGATCTCTTTTGTTTGTGGATGTTAGAGAAATGATATCTGCAGGTGTTGACACTGCTGACATTTTTAATGGCACTTGGAAGCATGCAACAGTAGCCATGTTTGCCATGGAGAAATCCCATACTACTGCAAACATCTTTGATGACTTTAACAACAAGGTATTTGAATGGATGTGACCAAGAGGGCTTAACATTGGATTTGTTAGGTCAGACAATGGCAGTAATATAGTTAAGGCCACGGCAGATGGTGGCTATTTCAGGGTCCTGTGTTTGGCACACTGCATCAACACCATTGTACAGGACTTTCTAAAAAAAGAAGGCCCAGTCAGCAACTTACTGTCCACCTGCCTAAGAATCTGCACTCATTTCAGCCATTCTTTTAAAGCCCGGAAGCAGTTGAGGGTCATTCAGCGTGATAATAGAATGCAAGTTAAAGTCCTGATACAGGAGGTGCCAATACATTGGACCTCAACTTATTACATATTACAACATCTGTTTGAGCAGTACAGACCGATCAATGAATATGTCATGCAAAGAGGGGATGCAACTGTGAATGGTATGATCATTGAGATGGACAAATAGGGCCTTGTCAAATGTCAGATGCTGCTTCCTTTTGAGGTTTTCACATGGGAATTCAGCAAGGAGGACAGTACCATGGGTCAAGATATCCCAATGTTGCACATGCTGCAGGAACAGCTAAAAGAGATGTCTGAAATGTACACAGGTGTGGATGAAAAAAATGATGCGCATGAGTTGGTGGAGAGCTTAATTCTATGATTATCTGTTAATACAAGGGTGCAAAGAGACAATGTATCATCCAAACACCATATCTGTGCCACACTTCTTCATCCATGATTCAAACATTTAGTGGCAACTTTCATTCGTTTTTCAGATGGGAATGTTTCAAATTACAAGATGTGGATTGCTGAGCAAGCAAGTGACCCAGAAAAAGAACAGCTGAGAATAAGGGGTACAATCCTCCAGGGCACAAGTTCTGCAGTGCAGCCTTCAACTTCAGAGGACAGTGCTGTTGGCCCACAGCAACTAACACCAACAACAAGAGCACCAGCAACAACAGGAGCATAGGCCCCAAAATCTGCATTTGATTGGTTTCAAAAGGCAGGGCTTAAGCCCAGTGCAGAGGCGAAGGCAAAAGAGGTTGAGCAAGGTGGAGCACCAATGACTATTGGGAGGCTGGTCCAGGCCTATCTGGATGACCTAACAGAGGTCTATCTGAATCAAAATTCATTGGTGTATTTGTATGGGCAGAGGCGCCAATGGCCAGTGCCCAGCAGGCTGGCAATAAAGTATCTGGCGTGCCCGGTGGCCAGTGTGTCTGCTGAGCATGTGTTTAGTGCACATGGTGCAGTGGTCACAATGAGAAGGACCAGTCTCTCATCCCAAAATGTGGGGAGATTAACCATGATCAAAATGAATCAGCACTGTATACCACCATATTACACCATACCTGAAGTATGACAGGAGGAGGATGAGGGTGATTGCTCAGATTCAAGTCCTGGTAGTAGTATGTTAGCTGACCAACTTCTGGGCACACCACCTGAGTTTGAGGAAAAACTCTACTTACTTTACTACTGAGTAGGCCTGGGCCACCAACCATAGAACTTTCTATTTTTATCGCTGAACTGCTTTGATGACAAAAAGAAAAGTTATAGCTAGGGGATCATTGTAATATTTTGTTTGCGTCTGACTGACAAATGCAGTCACCCATTTTAGACACATTGTATGGCTGGATTGGAGGTGGTCTAGTGTGCAGTGAAGAAGCCTCTCCCCGATTCCCACCAAGGACATTGGAGAAACAATGTGCCTGCCTCCATCCCTTGAATATCAATCCTTTCTTGATTCCCCTAGCAGCACTTCCCCACAATATTTGATTTACAAGACTGGCCAATGTGTGTTTGGTGAAGCAAAGACGATTTGCAATGAACCACCATCACTGTGCTTGAATTAGAATAGATAAATGACATGCACGCACCAAAGGATGTTATATATTATGAGTGATTGTTGGTTGTGAGTGTTTTGTAATGATTCATGTGGTGGCTGACAGTAATACTGGGTGTTTAACTATAACTATTAAGCTTGATTGTGTTTGTGAAGAGTTACAATGTTGGTGGCCTAATGATGGGTGATAATTTTTTCCTTCCCCTTTGACACTTAGCGAGATTTGTTTGCCGGGTCCACACTGCTTTGTTTTCTGTTTCACACTTCTGAAACACCCAACCAGTCCATTTAGCTAACAAACACAAACACAAATCTAGTTTACACAAAAAATTACTCAATGTATCACTTGTGGTTCATCAACAGCATTGCACTACCGGTCAATCTATCAGTAGCAGCCTGTCCCCTGCCAAAGTGTGGGGGTTAGGCCCGGACCGGAGGAGGGAGGGGAAAGGGTCGGGGAACAAAAATAAATAATAAATGTACCCTAACGCAGCCGCCTCTGCAGTATCACGCTCTTCCTACCTCTGGGCACAGGCTCCTAGAATGAACTGCAGCCAATCCCGACGCTGCATGAAAGCAGCATCAGTATTGGACTGAGTGCCGGCAACTTGCACTCCCAGGCAGACTGGGAGCCTGTACCTGCTCTCTCCATCCCCAGCAATGTAGCTGGGGCTAGAGAGAGCTTCACTGCGTATGAGGGTTTGGCGATCCTGAGACGGCCAGCCAAACCCTCATGCGCAGTGAAGGGAGTGCCCACCACTTCCCAACCAGCAGTGTCATCCCCTGGACCCGCCCCAAGACTCGTCAGAGTCCTGGGGGTGGGTCCAGGGGATTAAACTAAAACAATAATAAAACAGGTTTAAAACTAAAACCACTTTTATTATCATTGTATTTGCTGGTCGTGGCAGGGGGGGCTCTCCTTTGCTCTAATGGAGAGACTGCCACTGTGATCTATCATATTTGAGTTGGGACTGGAATTGGTATAAAGTTGGGCATATTTGTTACTTGGAGTCAGGAGGATGATGGAAGGACTTAGGGCGTGATGACTTCAACAAGTGCCAGAAGAAGGTTGTTATCAACTTCACAGAAATCAACATGGTGATGACTTTAAGAGGCCTACTCAACTCTGTGGACTGGTGGGGGGGCTGTTGTTGCTGGTAACTGGAGACAGACATGTGGTAATCATCACATTATGCACGCGCTAGGCTACATATTATAATGATGATCATGACAGTTGCTAGTTTGATAAGCCCGATACATGCGCCCACTCGTCTGTGATTGTTGGTTGTTGTAATTGCTCTCAACTAATTGATTGCATATCAGTTATAAAATGAATGATTGCAAAGGATGAATCTTCTCTCTTGCACTGCCTCTGAGTCTTCTTGGTGGACTCCTTATGAAGTTTACCTTCTGTCCTTCGCCTTGATTCTACAATATAATTTTTGTTTTACAATTCACAGGCCTTCTCTTCTCCTGCACAAAAAGGTAAAAGCACCTTAACACTCACCCTTACCTTACTGGACTTCATCACCAGGCACCCAAGGTTGATGGAAAATCCAAGAATAATGTAGATGCACCTCCCAATTTGGCAATACAGTATCATGTTTCTTTTAATAATCATTTTTCAGATTTGTGTGTGTTGTTGCCTTCACTCCTACATAATTTGTATTTACTATTTTTCAAACCTTGGTGACAGAACATTTAGTTGTATAATAATATAACTTGGGTCTATCTTGGGCTGACGGACTTTTTGCATTGTGTTAGAAATGGGGGTCTATAGTTGGTAATGTTTTGCATCTTTGTCCAAGTAGAGACCCTTGCTTCTAGTGAGGGTAAGGGAATTACACCCTTAGACAACCCCTGCTCACACCCTTGGTATCTTGGCACAAGCTGACAGGCTTATCTCAGAGGCAGTGTGTGCGGCATTTGGGCACACATACAGTAATACAGTGAAAAAACTACGAATGGTCACCACACCAGTTTAGAAAATAGGAAATCTTTATGTAAACAAAACAAGAACAAAACGTCAAACATACACCATACATATATCAAGATATCATCAAAAATATGTTATTCACAAAAATAAAGCTTGTAGCAACAAATAGCTCCACCTGGGGTTATTACGACGTTGTGACAGATGAAAATTCCAAAGTATGACACCGACCGTGAGTTGCGCGGTGTTGGGCCCGGAGTCACTCAGACCCCAAAGAACAGTACCTTGGCAAACGCTGAAAACAAAGACGGTGCACGGCGTCGGGGAGGTGATGCTTTGTTGGCGCCGGGCAGAGTCAGTTCCTTAGGACCACAGGGGAGGTGAGGTTTTGGTTCCTTACTATGATGCAGGGAAGGTGAGGTGTTGGTTCCTTACTGTTTCCGGGGAGGTGACATCGCGGTGGTGCTGAGTAGACAGTTCCTTATGATGATACAAAGTCGATGGATTCGGGAGGTATCGGCGATGATGAAGCACCAGCATCGGTGAAGGCGGGGCTGTGGTGCGAGTCAGGTCGGTGCATCGTGAGTGTCAACAGTGGTGCCCTTGACTACACTGCAGGCAGCGGCCTCGGCGAAGGTGTCAGAGTCGGCATGGTGCAGTGTCAGCAGGCGTCAGGGCTGTGGTGCAAGTCAAGGCAGTTCATCGTGCACTTCACGAGCAGGGCCCACGGCTTCGTTGCAGGTCGCGGCATTACTTGCCGGCATTGGTGTTGTTTTTTCCTTCATGGCAGCTGAAACAGCAGTTTCAGATGCAGGAGAACAGAGGGAATGAAGTGTTTGTGCCCCTGAGACTTCAGAACAGGAGGCAAGCTCAACAACAAGCCCTTGGAGATCTTCTTCAAGCAGGATACACAGCACACAGCAAAGTCTTGGTCCTCTCCTTGGCAGAAACAGCTACTGCAGGCCAACCCAACACTGTACACAGCAGAGGCTAGTACTTCTCCTTCAGCTTACCCAGCTCTTTTCCTTGGCAGAGGTTCTCTTGAATCCAGAAGTAATCTAAAGTTCTGGGGTCTGGGCACCAATATTTATACGGAATTTCTCTTTGTTCTCTTGTGGCAGAGAGGTTCTGTGCCCAGTCAAATCCAGTTCTGTCCTCTCTGACCCAGCCTCCTGGCAGGAGGCATTATTGTCCAAGGCAGACCAGGCCTATTAAGGTGCAGGGAAATCTCTTCCCACTGCTCTAAATGCAGCCCAGGTCGATTCAGCCCAGTCCTGACTCATCCAGGAAAGGCAGGACACACCTCAACCCGCCCCAGCGGCTGTCTAAAGAGAATACAAATACCCTGCCCGGTCACTTCAAAACCAGATAGTCAATCCACAAACCAGAAGAGGCACGAACGATGGCTAAGCAAGAAAATAGCCACTTTCTAAAACACACAATATAAAAATCACCTTTACTAAAAGATGCATTTTTATATTCTGAGTTCAGGCATACTAAACTCCATCTTCCCATCTTGTCCCCATGGGAAGTTATACTCGTAAGATGTTACAAAGTGTTCACAATTCTATCCTATGGGACAGATAGCCTTTCAATAGAGAAAAACTAAATACACTCTATTTCACTATCAGGACATGTCACACACAACAGTACATGTCCTACCTTTCAAATACACTGCACCCTGCCTACATTAGGGGTGACTCACATGTAAGAAAAGGGAAGGTTAGGGCCTGGCAAGTGGGTGCACTTGCCAGGTTTCCATGGCAGAAGAAATTGTGTGCAGACACTGCAGTGGCAGGTCTGAGAGCCCTTTGAAAGTCTGCTTGTGTGGGTGGCACAATCAGTGCTGCAGGCCCACTAGAAGCATTTGATTTACAGGCCCTGAGCACACACAGTGCACTGTGCTAGGGACTTAGTAGTAAATCAAATAAGCCAATCATGGAAACGCCAATCCATAAACACAATTTACAGGGAGGGCTTATGCACTTTAGCACTGACCAGCAGTGGTAAAGTGCCCAGAGTCGTAAAACTGACAAAACAGGTCAGAACCAGGAGGCCAAAAAGCAAAAAGAATTCTGGGGATAAACCCGCTGAAAAAGCCAGGTCTAGCACATTAGATTTAAGTTAACCATGTCATAGTCATTCCTTTGTTTACTTTTTGTCCCACAACAGATTGAAGATGGTTGACTGCTTATTGCCCAGATGATTATTGTCTTTGTGTAGTGTTTGTCTTTGTCACACCTTTCCCCAAATCCCCTTTCCCATCCATTAATCAAACCCCTAAACCTCTTCCCCAGGGCTGTATGATTTATTGAGGTGTGACTTAATAATTGACACTATTAATTGATCACACAGTTGGTTGGGCAGATGTGTTGCAACTCTGTGCAGGATCTTCAGTTCTACTTCCATTACTGAAACAATAGCCCACACTGGCCCCATTTGCACACCCGTGCATAAAAGTGATCAATATTTAGATATAAAAGAACATCATTTGTCAGCATCATCTTTCAGGCATTGTGTGTTGCGTTACATAAACGCTTAACCATGTCCACCCTAGACTTTGAGTCCTCTTCATAATTCTAGTGTCACTTTTGCTTTAATTGAAATACTAGCTCACCATTGCTCTGAATAATTTAGTATTGCTTGTTATATTTTCACTATCAGGTATTCTTTGTTGTGTAGTAGTCTGGCCTCAAATGTCTGTAAAGGTATGATTTAATAATATATAACCCACTAACTCAGTTTTTATTTCAATTTAGTTGCCTGCGATGAATAATCCTTCCAATTAAAATCCTACAGTAAGAGTTCACCTAGGTGGGAGTGGGACCTCACTTCTGATTCCTTTACTGTTGTTAGTGTGCTAGCCTGCTGCTACTACTACCACCATGGCACCTTGGGAAACCCTGCAGCCCTCGCTTCATCTATTCGGTAAGAAAGCTATGGAGCGTTGTTCTGCTAAATTGTTGTAAGCAATATAGGCAATGGCAACCCCCCCACCTAAGTGGTCAATATGGTTGCAGAGAGCAGAGACTAGGAGAGTAGTAGGACAAGGGTACTACATAGACATAGCACATACCAAATTGCTATACACTATCAGAAAATTTTAAAAACAGGTTGCGCTAAAAGGCAGTAGTGAAAAGTAAAACACCCCCAAAAAGCTAGATTTGAGGCATACATAACAGCATAAATATTTATTAACCCAAACAATAAAATACCCACCCCTTCAACCCACCATAACAACTGTCCCACCCCTCTCCCCAAACAAATTAAATCTCCTCGTCCCCAAACAGTGTTCAACCAAAATGTCCATTATTGTCCAGAAAAAAACTAAAGTCCAAATATAACTGCCCTGGTCCCAACTCCCACATTTCCATCCTCTCCACCAACAACAACAACCAAGTCTCACCCCAAAACAAAAGTTCAAAAACGGGCAGATGGCACTACTAGGCCCGACGGGCCAGGCTCCGGAGCTCTGTGAAGTGCCTCTCTATTTGTCTCTTCCGGGCTTCCATCGGTGCCAGCCTCGAAAGGATGTGGTGTTGGAAATTGCGGTCTAAGTAGGGTGCAGCAGTGAATGGTTGGTGACAGGCAACTGCCAGTGAATTGCGGTACCGATGTTGAGAAGCTGGAGGCTCTGGTGCTGGGACCTGGTTTGAGTTCCGGGCAACTGCCTCCTCCTCCAGGGCCACCAGCTGCTGGTACTCGGCCCTAATCATCTACAGCTTTTGCTGCTGCAGCAGACCTGCCACATCCTGGCAAAAAGGATGATGATCAATAGAAGTAGCTAGAAAGAAAAAATACAAATTGCAAACAATGCTCTGTGAAAAAAACTTGTTTAAAATTATGTAGTGGGTGACACAGTAGCAGGACATTGATGGTCCCCTAGGGACATTCAATTTGTTGTGATTAGAGTCACAGCAATTTCCTCCACATGCCTCTCATAAAAATAAAGGGAAATGGCAAATGCACTAACTGGCTGACAGGAATTAAGGCAGAATAAACACAGCAGAACACCAGTTTTAAAAAACTGTTATTTTTTTTTCTTTTGAAGGATTTCCTAGTAACAACTAAACAGACACTTTGTGTGAAAAAATAAAAATAAATTACTTCTCATTAATGAGAAAGGCATTATGCACTATGGAGTACAAGTATTCTCTCTCTTGTTGTGCTAAATTAATGAATGGAGGTATGCCTCAGCTGGCGCCCTAGTTGTACTCGTCGTTAGTCATCCTTTGCTAGTCTCTGCAGTCTGCAGCTGTTATAAACAATTATCTTATTCCAATGGCCCTGCTCTTCTCCAAAATGCCTTTCAATTTTACCCTGACTACAAGGCAGATGGATAATATGAATGGTACACGTCAAGTATAAAATAAATCAATCATGTGGACATCCTATCTGCCGTAAGTAGATGGTGGGAAAAGTGATGAACTGCAATACAGGGAAAGGATTGAGGAATGGGATATAGCTTTTGCACATTTGTAACAGACTATCCCATCCACAAATGTCAAGCAATCATCCATAATCATTACATTGTTCTTCTAGGCTTTGGTACTCATTGTTTACGCTTTACATTCTCTCATCTACTCTTTCACCATAGAAAACCATCCATCCATATATATCCAATCAATCTGTCCATCCAAGCATAGCTCCCAACGAACCTTTCCCAAACATCCTTTTACCCAACCATGCATCCTTTCACCATTCACCCATCCTGCCTTGTATTTTCTCCCAACCGAGCATTCCTTTAGCCCACCCAGGCAGGCATCATTTCACCTATGCCATTTCACCCACTCTGGCAGGCATCCTTTCACCCACAAATACTCTTTCATCCATCCTTCACCCAGCCATGCAGATTCCTACATCATCACCCACCTATAGGTATCCTTTCACCCACAAATCTTTTCACACATATTAGATACATTTCTCCTATCCTTTATCCTTCCATCCTGCTTTTCACTTTTCCATTAACCCATCATTGTTAAAGTTCATTTACAAACCTTTGTCCACTGAGTTGCGGACAGAAGAGGACATAACTACTCAACTCCTGCTGTATCTGCTAAAGCGGGGTGTTCACAAGTCAATGCCCTTGCAGTGAGTATATTACTATTTGTCAATAAGGAAGCAATGTGACTTACCACTGCCCACCCCTGCTGCCGCTGGGACTCCCCCCTCATTGACCACTTCTGCATCCCCTCCGCTAGCACTCTCTGAGCCAGCCCTGGCACTGGTGGTCTGGGGCACATTTTAGATGCCAGACACGCCTCCCCCTATTTTTTCAAAGCAAAATACAACCAGAAAACATCACTACAGTTCAATTACAGTATCTACTATCAAAAATTCAAAACATCACGTTGGGCATTGTCTTGGTTGACAATTTGTAATAATAATATTATTAACAGGAGGACTTACTGGTGCCAGCAGAGCCTTCTCTAGAGGCACCTCAAGCTCCCTCACCAGCCTGCACCTCAATGGTATCCCTCATGCCCCTGGATGCTGATATAAGAAATAAACAAAATAAAAAAAGATTAGTGGTACAGTTAATCTCCCCAAAAATATTATGTCAGGGAGAGGCAAACATTGAACTTTTATAAATCACATCTCCTCTCCTATTAGTATTGTGGACCATTCCTAATTCCCTAGCCCTATTCCAAATATCCTAATAAATTGTAATAAATTATCTTTGCTTCTCATCTCATTCTTTTAGCCGCTCAACCCCCTTGGACAGGCCAACTCAGTCTGCATTTTTTCAATGCATAGATGCATGCATACTGCACATCACTGGGAAATTGCAAGGGAATAGGACTGTACGAGCTAGAAAAAAGAAAGGCACAGAAAACGCGCTAACTCACTAATAATAACTACCACTATCTTAGAGACAGGACAGAGGAGTTTCTGCGTGACTTCTTAAATAATGAGCCCAAGCGAGTGCCAACTAGTAGGATTACGTAGCGCTGCCAAGCATCTGTCTAGATGATGATCACATATTATTTGTAACATAAACTTCAGTTACCTGAGTGTAAGCATGCATCATGCTTGCTTATTTGGGAAAAATATATTAGCATAGAACACAACAAAGAAATAATTATTACTCACCGAGCCCCGCGACCTCCACGCCCAGCAAGTCGAGCAGGTCCTGGTCTCTATCCAAGACGTCTGCCCATCGGTGCGTAAGCTAATGCAGGGTGTGCCAGACCCCAGAGCTGTGGCGCACAGCCCGGTGCACCCTCTTCCAGCACTGCTGACGCTCCTGGAGGCCATATCCGCTGCCAGGCCTCCCGCCTGCTGCCAGGGTGGAGGGGAGGTGGTGCTGCACATAAAATACAAGCACAGCGACCTCCACCTCAGACAAATGGCGCAGGCTGCTTCCCCTCTGGGGACTGCCTGCTGCAAGGTAAGGCATCTGGTGCTACCTCTACGCCCCTGACTGGTTCTTGGGGGGCCTGGTGCTGCCCCAACCCTGCTCTGCCATGGTGCTGGGTGGGGAAAAGAGAACAAACAGGAAGGAAAAAGAAGGAATGAAGGAAAATAAAGTAAAGAAAAAAATAAAAAATAGCAAAAGTCACACAAAAACAAAGTTTGGAAAAAACGTTAATTATAAAAACACAAGGACACAGGGTAAGGTGATAAATTAGAATATGGGTAGATAACTTTCAGAGGCGAAGGAATAAAGAGGTTGGCAGGGATTGAAAAGTAGGCCCCAGCACCATACACAGAACAAAAACCAAGATGGCCATGACCATGCAAACAGCATGGTTCCGTTCGCGTGTGATTTCCGGTGTGATCACTCATTTTGCATTGCGTGTGATGGAAAACGTCACACGAACAGGCGTAGCGAGCAACTCTGCATAGCTTTGTGGAGTTTTGTTTGCATTTCGCGGTGTTCCACGTAGTGTGGCTACACGAATTCCACCCGGGCCTAAAAGGGACTCATATTGCAGAATCTTTATTGTTGGCAATTCTAGACGATGTATTATGGGGTATGTTAGAACCGTCATCCTTAGGGTGGTCTTTCACAAACTTTTTGCCCACTTACCTCCTCTTTTTGCTGATTCCTTCTGTTGGCCTTAGGACTCAGAGCACTTTACCACTGCTGACCAGTGCTAACGTGCATGTGCTTCTCCTCTCAACATGGTAAAATGTGTGTATACACTATTGCCATATATAAGTTTACTTGTAAGTTCTTGTAAAATGGTATACCATATACCCAGGGCCTGTAACTTAAATGTTACTAGTGGACCTGCAGCACTGATTGTGCCACCTACCCATGTAGCCTTTCAAACCTGTCCCAGGCGTGCCATTGCAGGTCCTGTGTGTGCAGTTTACTGCCACTTTAACTTGGCATTTAAAACTACTTGCCAAGCCTTAAACTCCCCTTTTATTACACATAAGTCATCCGACCCCTAAGGTAGGCCTAAGTAGTCCATAGAGAATGGTCCTGTGTAAGTAAAAGGTAGGACATGTACTATTAAGTTATGCATGTCCTGGTAGTGACAAACATCCAAATTAGTTTTTCACTACTTTGAGGTCTACTCCTCTCATAGGTTAATATTGGGAATTCCTAAATACACTTTTAAGCTGTAATTCCTGATTAGAAAGAAGTAGCTGCTTCATGTTTCTTATGGTAATGACAACTACTTTTTACTGGTAAAGTTGAATGTAACATTACTATTTTATAAAGGCCTCTTTTAGAAAATGGACATTTCTTTGCTCTTACTGCTCTGTGTGCCTGCTGCCTGTCTCAAATACACATCTGGGGTGGGTGACAGCTACAGTTGGTGCATTCCCTCTAGAAAGCCACAAGCACAGCAAGGTTAGGTGTGTTTGAGTACTTATCTGCAGTCATCTGTATTCTAATGAGTCTTCCTGGGCTGGAAGTTAGGGAGAGACTGACCCTCACATTGAAAATAGGTAGTTGCCTGACCCCACCCAAAGGGCTGATTACCCCCCACAGATAGTCCAGAGCAAGGGCGGAGGAAGAAAGGATACTTGTGTACTTTATAGACCCTTCTTTGAAGTCACCCTCACTTCAAAGGCACATTTGGGTACAAGTACTGGGTCTCTGACCCCACCAAATAAAACACTTCCTGACCTACAACTGGACTGGAAAACTGCTGTGCTGCTTCAAGGACTGACACTCTGTTGGACTACTCACCTGGAATGCATGCTTTGCTCTTGTGTTGCCCTGCTGTCTGCTGCTTTCTGACTCTGCTGAAGAGATCTGGAATATGCCTTGCACTGAAATGATCTCCAAGATCTTGCTGGCTTGCCTCCTGTTGCTCGAGACTCAGGGATATCAAAGTCTCCACTCCTGCTCTTGTGCCTGGTTCACTGCAAGTGGATCCAGATACTTACATCAGAGAAATCGGCGCATTTCCAGTCTGCGTGTAGCAGTACCAGCCCTGACACCCTTCTGGGTGATATGTGCGCTTAATAAAACTCTATGACTATGACTATGACCAGCGCACCGGCCCAGTGGCAGGAGCAGAAACTACGCATCGCCTCTCAGAACCAAGGCATCACCTTGAGAGCCCCAACACCTCAGAAATGCATCACCGCCGAAGCAGTGTGGGGAGATTGATACATCCTTCAATTGCGTGTAGAAACGAGAAACCCGGCGCATCGCACTTCGGTACCAACGCATCGCGCCACTTCATCTACGAAACCGATGCATCACCACCTCTACGGGATCAACATCGACGCATCGCTCGACTGCCCCCGCATCTTGTTGTTGCGAGCAGGATAAGGTACGTTGTTTAACGGGACCTACATGGGTCCTGTAGCTGGCTGCGCTCCATTGCGGTCGGCCCGAGCTAATGACTTTGCCCCGGTCCAGCACCACCAGATTACCCTCATAGGCGCTTATTACTTCTAAGTGCAAGAACACTTTTCAATCTATAAAAATTCATAACTCGACATCTATGCATTGGCAATTTGTCATTTTGGACTTGATTTATTTATAACATTATTGTCTATTTTTCTAGACTGGTGTGGAGTCTTTTGGCGGTGTTTTCATGGTGTTACTGTGTGTGTGTTGCACAAATACTTTACACATTGCCTCTTTAGATAAGCCTGACTGCTCTGTGCAACGCTACCAGAGGGTGATCACAAGCTATCTTGTATTGTGTATCTAGCTTACCATGACTAGGATTCTTGTTCCTGCTTGGGCAGGGTGCATACATCTGCCAACCAGAAACTCAATTTCTATTTTTACTGGAAGGCCCTTTTAAATGCTAGACTCCAAAGGCATACAGACATCTTCACTAAAAACCCACAGTTAAAAACTATGTTTTGATTCTGTCTCAAACAGGTAATACCACTGACATTGTTTAGTTATGTTCATCACTGTAGATGGCAGAACCATAACTACATTTTTAACTGTGTTTTTTCAGTGACTATGGGCCATATGTAGGTAGCTAAATACCGGTCGGTAACGGCCGAAATTCGATAAATCTCCCGTTACCGACCGGTATTTAGGCAATTGAGATGTAGGAGGCCGGATTTAAGGAATCGGTAATTTACCGATTCGTTATTTTAAGGAATCGGTAAATTACCGATTCCTTAAATCCTATGTAGGGAGCACTCAAGTGAGTGCATTTTTGGTTTAAGGATTCGTTATTTACCTCCAACTACAGGTTGGTGGTAAATACTGAATACCTTTTAAAAAGCAATTTTGTGCTTTTTAAAAGTGCCATGTGGCAGACATACATGCCCTTAGGGCATGTATGTGCGCCACATGTGCACACATGCACAATTCAGGGGTACAACAGGGTGTCAATTTGACACCCTGCCACCCCTGAATATGCTCCCCTATTACCGATTCGGTATTTACCGAATCGGTAATAGTGAATGGCTTCCCATTCATTCCTATGGGCCTCCAGGCCCATAGGAATGAATGGGAAGGTATTCCTTATTACCGATTCGGTAAATACCGAATCGGTAATACCGAATATTACCGAATCGGTAAAATTTACCGAATGTTTACCTACATTCTATTTACCGATTCTTAAATACCGAATCGGTAAAATTCGGTATTTAGGAATCGGTAAATAGAAATTACCTACATATGGCCCTATATGTCTATATATATCTGCATCCAAAGATGGACAGATAGATGCTGAAAGGATGTGCCTAGAGCCCAGTGTAGTAAGCTGTGTATTTTTCAGTGATTTGTTTTTTTAATGGTGTACTTAATTTCCAAACCTCACTGTACATGGCCTTTAGAAATGTGCACTCGTGGTTGGGTGTAGAGCCTGGCCTGAACCCACCCGACCATGGCTCCCCATCTGCCACTGTGCGCAGCCAATGGATAGGCGCTACATCCAAACTGTAATGGGTGCTTCTCTGAGAGGGTCAAGAACCAGGCTGGACTTGTGCCCCCTACTTGCTACCTTCCAAGCAAAAACAGACACTCATTTTAATGTTTGGCTTTGAGTATTAATTTTTGATGTTGCCTGACACTCACAAGTTAGAAGCAACTTGTGAATCACATACAAAACGGTGGTCGAATTCAGTTCCTTAAATGGCTGCTAATGAGTATCAGCTCGGACTTGTGAGTTTTTATGCTGGCTTTTTTCTCAGAAGTGCCTTGCATTTTTTCACACATTTGGGTTACTCCTGACCGGTACCCTGTGTGTGGTCACTTTTGGGGTCGGCCTACCATGGCTGTCAATAATTTTTTTCCTATAGCATCGAAATCAGAGCTGAGTTATATATCTCAAGAAAGTTGAAAAACAAAGTAATCCCTAATCCATTCAATCACGGTTTGTAAAAAAAGAAATCAAAATGTGATTGAAAGAATTTATGAGTCATCACTGGCAAATTAAGAAAGCAGAGATATACCAAAGTGTTATCAATGATTAGCAAAATATTTAAATGCTGATATATAAACAACTACTTAATAGATTACATCAAATCAAAAAAGCATGATTTCTGAGAAATGTTCTACTTTCATGCGAAGTTTCTTGTAAATCCAATGAGCATTGTTTTCTATTAAGTTTCAACAAAATTTGGAGGAGTTAAACTGTCATATCTCTTGTTTTTTTCACTCCTCCCTAACTTTTTCTCCATAGATGTATCTTTATGAAAATAAACAGATGGAATAAGTAAATTAATATGAAGAAACAAACACCACAAAAAGATTAAGTGACTTTATTCCGAGAGTCTTCTGACAGAGCTCTTCACTGCCGACACTCCATCAATGTTCTCCAGTGAGCTCCCATCTCAACATTCTCAATTCCACAGGTAAGGAATAACGGAGGAGGGAATGGTGGAAGGAATGTACCAATGATAAGTTACAACACATCTCCTTTTTATACAATAAATAAGATATACTAAATACAGAAATAAATTACAGATAAAACAGCACTTTTGGAAAAACTGTACATTTCGGACATCGGGTAACAGTAGCAATCAATCCATTTTGTAATCTGATTGCCAACCTGGAGGTCGGCAAATTCTGGAATATTTATTTCTTTGTGTTACAGGAAGGGTTTTATGAATATCCTCAGAAATGCCCCCTTCCGGAATGAGGGCATCAGGGCAGCGGGCTAAGTTATCCATATTACAAGTACGACCATTTTCTAGTACCACAACATTGCGTTTAACCCATTTAATTCTTTCTGGATTGGAGAAGGATGCAAACCTGTTGTTAGTGTTATGGGTTCTTTTGATCACTACCCATTGCCCTTCTATCCAGTCCTGCTTGACTGCTCCCCATTTATTGCTGTACCATCTTTTGTATTTTATCTGATGGTGCTTTACTTTCTCTTCGACAATCTCTATCAATCCATACTGGATTTCCACCGTTAAGCCAGTCAGGCATCAATTTAGAGCCAGGGTTCCTCCCCTTGAGGGATACGAAAGGAGATATGCCAGACACAGTACTTGAGTATTAAGTCCGGCTCATCAAGGGACCCTGCGACACCTAAAACTCTGAGGGAGAGTATGGAGATCCTAGTACCCTATATTAGACACCTCCTTAAACTCTCCTTTGATTCAGGGGTGGTCCCACATAGGTGGAAAGAAGCGGTGGTTATCCCCATTAAAAAAGGCCGGGTGGGAGTGCAAGTCAGCTGGATAACTTATGACCGGTCTCGCTCTTGCCATATTTTGCTAAAATAGCAGAAAAAGTGGTCAACACTCAACTGATAACGCACATTAACCAGCATAGCCTACTGCACCCTACACAGTCGGGTTTCCAGGCTACGTACTCCACGGAGTCAGCACGGCTTCTGTCTACAGAGACCATTCGCAGGCACGTAGACGAAGGGCAGACGGTGGCGTTGGTCCTACTGGACCTCAGCACCGCTTTCAACACCGTCGCCCACCCATTACTCCTACAGCGCCACAAAAAAAAAGGGCTGGATAATCTGGCCTTGGAGTGGCTGAGATCCTTTCTACAGGACAGGAGCTTCCAAGTGTCCCAAAGACCGTATTATTCTAAAAGCATTGTGCTGGCTCAAGGGGTCCCCCAGGGCTCTATACTTAGCCCTACTCTTTTTAATCTTTATATGGCCCCTCTGGCAGACATTATTGTGAAATACGGCATTAGTGTCATGTCATATGCGGATGACACGCAACTAGTGGTGTCACTAACTCAATCCCACGAAGAGGCAGCCACCAACTTCTCCGCCTGTTTACAGGAGCTGGCAGTCTGGATGTCAAATAATTGTTTAAAGTTAAATGGCAGTAAGACGGAGGTCCTAATCGTGGGTAAGGCTCCTCGATATGGTCGTCGAGGTGGTGGCTGTAGACCCTGGGCTCCACTCCCACTCCCAGTAATCAGGTTAAGAACTTGGGGATGTGGCTGGATTCTAAGCTCTCTTTCGGTCACCACACCAGGATGGTGGCCAGGAAGTGCTTCGGAATAATGAAAGGCCTTCGGAAGATCCTAGATGTGCTCCCCGTAACCGCCAGGAAGACTCTAGCCCATGCGTTGGTGACCTCCCACCTGGACTATGGGAACGCTCTATATCTAGGAGCCAGTGGTAAGTGTGTACAAAGACTACAATGCATTCAGAACGCGGCGACCCGCCTTGTTCTGATGCTCCCCAGGAGAGCTTCCTCCAAGAATGCCCTCTCTGCTCTTCACTGGCTCCCGGTGAGGGAGAGAATCCTTTTAAAGCCCTATGTGTCAGCCAACGCATCCTGCAGGGAAACGGACCTAGCTATCTACATAGTCTAATGTCCCCTTATACTCCGACCCGGGCCCTGTGGTCCCGGGGGACGGGACAGGTTAAGGTCCCAGTAATCAAAAGAGTGAGAATGGGTGGCTGATCCTTCCACTACCTAGCGGCTAAACACTGGAATGCCCTCCCTCTCGCTCTCCGGATGGAACCATCAGAAAGGCTCTTCCGGAAAAACTAAAGACTTGGCTCTTCCACATATAGGTTTTCCATTTAGCCTTCTTACAGTTACTGCTACAGACAGGGCGATCGGCTGCAGCGCAGGGACACACTAGTGAGTGTAACCATGCACTTAACAAGCTTACCAATTATTATTATTATTATTATTTAGAGCAGTATTGTATGACCATAACATTTTCCTGATTGCCCTATCGATTTGTTCTCCAGTAGTTTGAGACAACTGTATGGTTTCTTTAATCATTCTGTTGACCAAGACCATTAGCTTTGGGGCAATAAAGGGAGTTCTTAAGTGGCTGATGGCCAGATTTTTTAGGAAGAGCACCATTTCATCAGACGTGTACTGTACACCAATGTCAGTTACGATGGCACTAGGTAAACCTTCTTTACAGAAGGTATCGAATAGAAACTCAATTAAGGTGGCAGTATTAATATTATTTACAAATTTGGTGGTGATCCAATGTGAATGATAATCCACCATTACAAACATATACCTATTATATTCATTATGCAAATTCATGGGTCCTATTATGTCCAGACTCAACTTGTCCCATGGTTTATTTGGATCCTCTACCGGATGGAGGGGAATCTTCAGACTGAGTTTAATCTTATCGCTGACACAACAGTCTAGGCACTCTTTCACCTTTTCTTCTACAATAGAGTCTATATTTGGGAACCAATACTCACTCCAGATTTTGTTCTTGCTCTTACTCCTTCCTAAATGACCCTCATGGGCAATCTCAATAATGCAGTCACAGACTTTACCATTGGGTACAATCTTTTGGACTTTATTACTTTGTTATCAATGATTGATAGCTCACCCCCTACATTCCAGTAGGGTTGGAGTTTGTCAGGCTACTCACTACACTTGTTAGGCAATCCTTTAGTGATCATTTCTTTGACAGCAATATGAATGTCATCATTCTTATCAGATTGTTCCCGTTCCTCTTTGTAAATAGCAGGTATGTCAATGGACAAAATCGATTCTAAAGTGGGTTATTCCAGAGTGACCATCCTTTCAACAGGTAAATGAGACAGGCAATCAGCTACTTTGTTTCTTGTTCCTGGGATATATACTGTACTGAAATTGTACCCTTGCAAGCCCTAAACCCATTTGGAAATAAGAAGTGAGGTCTTATCTATGCTTTCAGTAGAGAACATGGGAATCAGGGGCTAGTGGTCTGTTTTTAAAACAAATGGTATTCCCCACAAGTAAAACTGGAAATTGTTTATTGCCCTGAAACATGTCAAAGTTTCCTTTTTAATAGTTGAGTAGTTGTATTCTGCGTCCCTGAGTGTCCTAGAGGCAAAAGCAATTACCCTTTCCTTGCCTCCCGTTATTTGAGTAAGGGTCGCACCCAACCCTTTCATACTAGCATCAGTAGTCACTAGGGTTCTCGCCTTGGTGTCGAAAATACCTAAACATGGTGCATTAATGATAGCTTCTTTTATTAGATTGAAATCAGCCTGACACTGTTCTGTCCACTCAAATGTGACAGTTTTTTTTAGTAGGTTTCTAATGGAGTGAAACTAGAGGGGATTATGTAGGCACAGTTCTCAATCTAAGAGATGGTAAATTGCTTCTACCACTAGTTTGTATGCTAACCCTCACACACTCTAATAGTGTCATGCTTCATCTTCGGGTTCACCCTGGCTCCTAAAGGCCAGGGTGGGCTCGACTCGTATTTCAGGGAGCTCTTATGAGAAATGGCCAGGGGGTTAAAGATTAAAAAACCACCACACACTCCAGTGTAGTGTAGTTCCTATTTCCCTAATAGGCTCTGCGCATTGGAATAATATACCCTATAGGTTTGACATAGGACTGAGGTCAGTATGTCCCTATCGAGTATATTAAACTAAATTACTTTGTGCCAGCTAACTCAGAGGCCACTAGAAACTCCTTGTAATCAAGAAGGAGTAGTTTCTGGCAACCGCATAAACATGACAACTTTGTTTCCCTTTAGAATCGGAACACTCTCAGAATCGTGGAAACAACAGATAATAGTTTCACTCAGCTAATCGTGCATGCTTAGTTTCTTCAGAGTTACACAGAAAGAATAGACGGGCGTTTCAATAAAAGGATTTATTGAACAGTCTTGTTTCTCGTGTAAGAGATATGAGCTGTTACAATCGTAAGACAGTATGCGAGATATATAATGTACAGCGTAAGCAGTAGAAAGAAATAATACTGCGCTAGCATTATATTTTAGCTATGACACATATATTCATATACATAAATAACATAAGCTAAAAATGTGAGTACTCATAAGATGCTTCTCTAACTAGTTCTACCCCAGTGTACCTAACCTAAGTGTGGTGCAAGGTAAGAAGTAGGTGATATATTCTATAGTATGGTATGCTATAGTCTAGTATGCCAAGTCTAGAATGCCAAGAGTCCCTCTAGGTTCTAGTCAGCTCCATAGAATGAGAGAGGTGGGAATCTCCTTCCGGGTCTCGAACTCTAACACCCCGCGAAGGGAGTCAGAACACTGGAAGCTGGATTCTCTGCGAGCAGGGATAACAGAGTCTCTTGTCAGTGCATCAGGCCGGGACACGGGCTCCTCTAAAGTCGAGGTCTCCTCCTACTTGCTTGGGCAAGGGAAGGTATATTTATACCCGGTAGGTGCCTTGGAATGTTAGCATTGACGTAAAGTCGGGCAGAGGAAGACGTCAGGAATGAACCCTTAAGGAATAGCGGTTCATGCATAGTAAATGAGTTCTTGGAGAAATCAATAATCCTGTGCTAGGGGAACTCCCAAGAGCTTAAGGGTCTGGTTTCTAAGAACTCGTTGTGACGTTAGGGTGGACGGATGTAGATGACCATGCCTGTATTTAGATAGCATGGCTAATGCCTAAATAAGGACTGGGATCTTATGCCTATATAAGGGCAATGCAAATTGTGCCTATATAAGGACATGTTTCAGGAAAACCTATATACGGACACCTAAAGCGGAATACAACACCAGGTATCCCTTTAATATGGAGAGATGGTGGTTATTAAAGTAGTAAGGATGGGGTGATACCAGGATTCAATGGTCCTATGACCCTATGGATGCCAACATGTTTCAGCCAGTGAACGTCCCTATGGGTCCACGGCTTTCATCAGGGCAAAAGTTAATGATAAATCCCTCCCTGGAATTTATCAAGTCAAAGTGATTAGTTTAAACAGTTTTTAAACAACAAAACAACGCTGTATGGATATACTTATCCATGAAGAGGTGTGTGTGAGAAGTTGGCCTGGTATATGCTGTCCACTAATTATAGTGGGCACCTTGCACCAGTCCAAACAACCCCTTATTGGAGATAGGTTAAAGACAACCTTTATTGAAAGCTATCCTAGTGGTAGCTATGGAGAGCAGCCTTCAGGCTAAGTCTTGAAGGAATGTAAAGCAGCTTGTTTTACCAGTCTATAATCTCTTGAGTGACCAAATGAAAGAGGACCACACCAGGTATATATTCAAAATATATGTATTTATTGCTAAACACACCCCTCTAGTCTCTTTATGAGGCTAGAGTTCAAGTACATAAGTTATAAGTTAGTTATCAACAGTAATAGCACAAATACACGTTTGAGCCCTAGGGGCGTACCAAACCATATACCAATAAAGTGGTATAAGAACCATGACTGAGCTAGACACAAGGCCTAGAGCCTGTAGAAGTGCTTGGACCACAAGGAACCACCCAAGGTAGTGACACAGGGGACCCACGGGGGACGCGTGCAGTGTGAGAACACAGCCGCGAATCGCCATTGACTTCTATGGGGAAAGTCGCGGTTGGAATTTTAAAGAAAAGGGACACTTAGAGGAGGACTTGGAGCAAACCCCTTAGAACTGGGTTGTTCTAGAGTCTATACCCACGGGAGCACCGGAGTACTCGAGTTACCTCACCCAGGGAAGCCGGGTGCAGAGGTGTCTTTCGGGGTTGGGTTTCGTCGTCGTTTTCAATGGCGATCTGCTGCAAAGTGCTGCTGGCGGCCAAGTCGAAAGTGTTCGGGTGGATCCAAAGGTGGATCGAAGATCTGAAGAACCTGAAAGCAGAGGGGACAGAGTCTGGGTCACTAGCCAGTGACCAGGAAGGCGATGAGCGGATGCCCACCGATGTCGGGTGCTTCAGGTAGGTTGACGGTCGTCTTGACTCTTCAGCCACAAGGTCCAGGAGGCGTCGACGACAACCAGGAGCTGGATTCAAGCTGTCCCGCGACGTCTGTCGATTGCTGAGGTGTCGGCGACCGGATTGGACCCAACAAGCCTTGGCAACGGCAAGTCACATGGAAATAGAAGAAGGACAGTGGTGCAGATCAGCAAGGTCTGAGGGACTCACCCAGTGAGGGTAAGTCAGGGCACACCTGGAGCAACCAGGGAAGCCCAAGCAGAAGAAGATTGGCCTTCGGGAGGGCCCACTAGCCAACGGACTAGCAACCACAAAGGAGCCTCGAGTGGACGCACTTAGAGCTAGCTCACGGGACACTCGTGGAGTGGAGGCCAGTGATTTTCAGTGCAGTCGGTGCTGGAGGCGGGAGCTACTCGGAGCCCAAAGCACAACTTCATGGAAGACCAGGAAGAGGATGCACTTGCAAATGCGATCGGTGTCCAGGGGTCACGGTTCCACGTTACCCACGACAGCTACGGGCCTCAGCTTTGTTGGGGATTCAGGGCAGCCTCGGGGAAGTCTGGAAATTTACCTCTGGTGATGCAAAGACTTCGGCGTCCGGTGGGAGCTTCAGCGATGCAGACCGGACAATTGCTTCGTTGGTGCCTGCCAAGCAGGGGAGTCACTCCTTGACCCCAAGGGAGATTCTTCAGTCCTCTAATCTTAAAGTAGAGCGTCGAAGGTCCAGGATTCTGTATCAGAGTTTCGTCCAGGTAAATCTAAAGTCCTAAGGACTGGGGTCTCATACTTATACTAAGTTAGGGGGTTGAACATACTCTGGGGACCCACCTATGGGTCACAAGCACAGCAAGGTTAGGTGTGTTTGAGTACTTATCTGCAGTCATCTGTATTCTAATGAGTCTTCCTGGGCTGGAAGTTAGGGAGAGACTGACCCTCACATTGAAATAGGTAGTTGCCTGACCCCACCCAAAGGGCTGATTACCCCCCACAGATAGTCCAGAGCAAGGGCGGAGGAAGAAAGGATACTTGTGTACTTTATAGACCCTTCTTTGAAGTCACCCTCACTTCAAAGGCACATTTGGGTACAAGTACTGGGTCTCTGACCCCACCAAATAAAACACTTCCTGACCTACAACTGGACTGGAAAACTGCTGTGCTGCTTCAAGGACTGACACTCTGTTGGACTACTCACCTGGAATGCATGCTTTGCTCTTGTGTTGCCCTGCTGTCTGCTGCTTTCTGACTCTGCTGAAGAGATCTGGAATATGCCTTGCACTGAAATGATCTCCAAGATCTTGCTGGCTTGCCTCCTGTTGCTCGAGACTCAGGGATATCAAAGTCTCCACTCCTGCTCTTGTGCCTGGTTCACTGCAAGTGGATCCAGATACTTACATCAGAGAAATCGGCGCATTTCCAGTCTGCGTGTAGCAGTACCAGCCCTGAGACCCTTCTGGGTGATATGTGCGCTTAATAAAACTCTATGACTATGACTATGACCAGCGCACCGGCCCAGTGGCAGGAGCAGAAACTACGCATCGCCTCTCAGAACCAAGGCATCACCTTGAGAGCCCCAACACCTCAGAAATGCATCACCGCCGAAGCAGTGTGGGGAGATTGATACATCCTTCAATTGCGTGTAGAAACGAGAAACCCGGCGCATCGCACTTCGGTACCAACGCATCGCGCCACTTCATCTACGAAACCGATGCATCACCACCTCTACGGGATCAACATCGACGCATCGCTCGACTGCCCCCCGCATCTTGTTGTTGCGAGCAGGATAAGGTACGTTGTTTAACGGGACCTACATGGGTCCTGTAGCTGGCTGCGCTCCATTGCGGTCGGCCCGAGCTAATGACTTTGCCCCGGTCCAGCACCACCAGATTACCCTCATAGGCGCTTATTACTTCTAAGTGCAAGAACACTTTTCAATCTATAAAAATTCATAACTCGACATCTATGCATTGGCAATTTGTCATTTTGGACTTGATTTATTTATAACATTATTGTCTATTTTTCTAGACTGGTGTGGAGTCTTTTGGCGGTGTTTTCATGGTGTTACTGTGTGTGTGTTGCACAAATACTTTACACATTGCCTCTTTAGATAAGCCTGACTGCTCTGTGCAACGCTACCAGAGGGTGATCACAAGCTATCTTGTATTGTGTATCTAGCTTACCATGACTAGGATTCTTGTTCCTGCTTGGGCAGGGTGCATACATCTGCCAACCAGAAACTCAATTTCTATTTTTACTGGAAGGCCCTTTTAAATGCTAGACTCCAAAGGCATACAGACATCTTCACTAAAAACCCACAGTTAAAAACTATGTTTTGATTCTGTCTCAAACAGGTAATACCACTGACATTGTTTAGTTATGTTCATCACTGTAGATGGCAGAACCATAACTACATTTTTAACTGTGTTTTTTCAGTGACTATGGGCCATATGTAGGTAGCTAAATACCGGTCGGTAACGGCCGAAATTCGGTAAATCTCCCGTTACCGACCGGTATTTAGGCAATTGAGATGTAGGAGGCCGGATTTAAGGAATCGGTAATTTACCGATTCGTTATTTTAAGGAATCGGTAAATTACCGATTCCTTAAATCCTATGTAGGGAGCACTCAAGTGAGTGCATTTTTGGTTTAAGGATTCGTTATTTACCTCCAACTACAGGTTGGTGGTAAATACTGAATACCTTTTAAAAAGCAATTTTGTGCTTTTTTAAAAGTGCCATGTGGCAGACATACATGCCCTTAGGGCATGTATGTGCGCCACATGTGCACACATGCACAATTCAGGGGTACAACAGGGTGTCAATTTGACACCCTGCCACCCTTGAATATGCTCCCCTATTACCGATTCGGTATTTACCGAATCGGTAATAGTGAATGGCTTCCCATTCATTCCTATGGGCCTCCAGGCCCATAGGAATGAATGGGAAGGTATTCCTTATTACCGATTCGGTAAATACCGAATCGGTAATACCGAATATTACCGAATCGGTAAAATTTACCGAATGTTTACCTACATTCTATTTACCGATTCTTAAATACCGAATCGGTAAAATTCGGTATTTAGGAATCGGTAAATAGAAATTACCTACATATGGCCCTATATGTCTATATATATCTGCATCCAAAGATGGACAGATAGATGCTGAAAGGATGTGCCTAGAGCCCAGTGTAGTAAGCTGTGTATTTTTCAGTGATTTGTTTTTTTTAATGGTGTACTTAATTTCCAAACCTCACTGTACATGGCCTTTAGAAATGTGCACTCGTGGTTGGGTGTAGAGCCTGGCCTGAACCCACCCGACCATGGCTCCCCATCTGCCACTGTGCGCAGCCAATGGATAGGCGCTACATCCAAACTGTAATGGGTGCTTCTCTGAGAGGGTCAAGAACCAGGCTGGACTTGTGCCCCCTACTTGCTACCTTCCAAGCAAAAACAGACACTCATTTTAATGTTTGGCTTTGAGTATTAATTTTTGATGTTGCCTGACACTCACAAGTTAGAAGCAACTTGTGAATCACATACAAAACGGTGGTCGAATTCAGTTCCTTAAATGGCTGCTAATGAGTATCAGCTCGGACTTGTGAGTTTTTATGCTGGCTTTTTTCTCAGAAGTGCCTTGCATTTTTTCACACATTTGGGTTACTCCTGACCGGTACCCTGTGTGTGGTCACTTTTGGGGTCGGCCTACCATGGCTGTCAATAATTTTTTTCCTATAGCATCGAAATCAGAGCTGAGTTATATATCTCAAGAAAGTTGAAAAACAAAGTAATCCCTAATCCATTCAATCACGGTTTGTAAAAAAAGAAATCAAAATGTGATTGAAAGAATTTATGAGTCATCACTGGCAAATTAAGAAAGCAGAGATATACCAAAGTGTTATCAATGATTAGCAAAATATTTAAATGCTGATATATAAACAACTACTTAATAGATTACATCAAATCAAAAAAGCATGATTTCTGAGAAATGTTCTACTTTCATGCGAAGTTTCTTGTAAATCCAATGAGCATTGTTTTCTATTAAGTTTCAACAAAATTTGGAGGAGTTAAACTGTCATATCTCTTGTTTTTTTCACTCCTCCCTAACTTTTTCTCCATAGATGTATCTTTATGAAAATAAACAGATGGAATAAGTAAATTAATATGAAGAAACAAACACCACAAAAAGATTAAGTGACTTTATTCCGAGAGTCTTCTGATAGAGCTCTTCACTGCCGACACTCCATCAATGTTCTCCAGTGAGCTCCCATCTCAACATTCTCAATTCCACAGGTAAGGAATAACGGAGGAGGGAACGGTGGAAGGAATGTACCAATGATAAGTTACAACACATCTCCTTTTTATACAATAAATAAGATATACTAAATACAGAAATAAATTACAGATAAAACAGCACTTTTGGAAAAACTGTACATTTCGGACATCGGGTAACAGTAGCAATCAATCCATTTTGTAATCTGATTGCCAACCTGGAGGTCGGCAAATTCTGGAATCTTTATTTCTTTGTGTTACAGGAAGGGTTTTATGAATATCCTCAGAAATGCCCCCTTCCGGAATGAGGGCATCAGGGCAGCGGGCTAAGTTATCCATATTACAAGTACGACCATTTTCTAGTACCACAACATTGCGTTTAACCCATTTAATTCTTTCTGGATTGGAGAAGGATGCAAACCTGTTGTTAGTGTTATGGGTTCTTTTGATCACTACCCATTGCCCTTCTATCCAGTCCTGCTTGACTGCTCCCCATTTATTGCTGTACCATCTTTTGTATTTTATCTGATGGTGCTTTACTTTCTCTTCGACAATCTCTATCAATCCATACTGGATTTCCACCGTTAAGCCAGTCAGGCATCAATTTAGAGCCAGGGTTCCTCCCCTTGAGGGATACGAAAGGAGATATGCCAGACACAGTACTTGAGTATTAAGTCCGGCTCATCAAGGGACCCTGCGACACCTAAAACTCTGAGGGAGAGTATGGAGATCCTAGTACCCTATATTAGACACCTCCTTAAACTCTCCTTTGATTCAGGGGTGGTCCCACATAGGTGGAAAGAAGCGGTGGTTATCCCCATTAAAAAAAGGCCGGGTGGGAGTGCAAGTCAGCTGGATAACTTATGACCGGTCTCGCTCTTGCCATATTTTGCTAAAATAGCAGAAAAAGTGGTCAACACTCAACTGATAACGCACATTAACCAGCATAGCCTACTGCACCCTACACAGTCGGGTTTCCAGGCTACGTACTCCACGGAGTCAGCACGGCTTCTGTCTACAGAGACCATTCGCAGGCACGTAGACGAAGGGCAGACGGTGGCGTTGGTCCTACTGGACCTCAGCACCGCTTTCAACACCGTCGCCCACCCATTACTCCTACAGCGCCACAAAAAAAAAGGGCTGGATAATCTGGCCTTGGAGTGGCTGAGATCCTTTCTACAGGACAGGAGCTTCCAAGTGTCCCAAAGACCGTATTATTCTAAAAGCATTGTGCTGGCTCAAGGGGTCCCCCAGGGCTCTATACTTAGCCCTACTCTTTTTAATCTTTATATGGCCCCTCTGGCAGACATTATTGTGAAATACGGCATTAGTGTCATGTCATATGCGGATGACACGCAACTAGTGGTGTCACTAACTCAATCCCACGAAGAGGCAGCCACCAACTTCTCTGCCTGTTTACAGGAGCTGGCAGTCTGGATGTCAAATAATTGTTTAAAGTTAAATGGCAGTAAGACGGAGGTCCTAATCGTGGGTAAGGCTCCCTCGATATGGTCGTCGAGGTGGTGGCTGTAGACCCTGGGCTCCACTCCCACTCCCAGTAATCAGGTTAAGAACTTGGGGATGTGGCTGGATTCTAAGCTCTCTTTCGGTCACCACACCAGGATGGTGGCCAGGAAGTGCTTCGGAATAATGAAAGGCCTTCGGAAGATCCTAGATGTGCTCCCCGTAACCGCCAGGAAGACTCTAGCCCATGCGTTGGTGACCTCCCGCCTGGACTATGGGAACGCTCTATATCTAGGAGCCAGTGGTAAGTGTGTACAAAGACTACAATGCATTCAGAACGCGGCGACCCGCCTTGTTCTGATGCTCCCCAGGAGAGCTTCCTCCAAGAATGCCCTCTCTGCTCTTCACTGGCTCCCGGTGAGGGAGAGAATCCTTTTTAAAGCCCTATGTGTCAGCCAACGCATCCTGCAGGGAAACGGACCTAGCTATCTACATAGTCTAATGTCCCCTTATACTCCGACCCGGGCCCTGTGGTCCCGGGGGACGGGACAGGTTAAGGTCCCAGTAATCAAAAGAGTGAGAATGGGTGGCTGATCCTTCCACTACCTAGCGGCTAAACACTGGAATGCCCTCCCTCTCGCTCTCCGGATGGAACCATCAGAAAGGCTCTTCCGGAAAAAACTAAAGACTTGGCTCTTCCACATATAGGTTTTCCATTTAGCCTTCTTACAGTTACTGCTACAGACAGGGCGATCGGCTGCAGCGCAGGGACACACTAGTGAGTGTAACCATGCACTTAACAAGCTTACCAATTATTATTATTATTATTATTTAGAGCAGTATTGTATGACCATAACATTTTCCTGATTGCCCTATCGATTTGTTCTCCAGTAGTTTGAGACAACTGTATGGTTTCTTTAATCATTCTGTTGACCAAGACCATTAGCTTTGGGGCAATAAAGGGAGTTCTTAAGTGGCTGATGGCCAGATTTTTTAGGAAGAGCACCATTTCATCAGACGTGTACTGTACACCAATGTCAGTTACGATGGCACTAGGTAAACCTTCTTTACAGAAGGTATCGAATAGAAACTCAATTAAGGTGGCAGTATTAATATTATTTACAAATTTGGTGGTGATCCAATGTGAATGATAATCCACCATTACAAACATATACCTATTATATTCATTATGCAAATTCATGGGTCCTATTATGTCCAGACTCAACTTGTCCCATGGTTTATTTGGATCCTCTACCGGATGGAGGGGAATCTTCAGACTGAGTTTAATCTTATCGCTGACACAACAGTCTAGGCACTCTTTCACCTTTTCTTCTACAATAGAGTCTATATATGGGAACCAATACTCACTCCAGATTTTGTTCTTGCTCTTACTCCTTCCTAAATGACCCTCATGGGCAATCTCAATAATGCAGTCACAGACTTTACCATTGGGTACAATCTTTTGGACTTTATTACTTTGTTATCAATGATTGATAGCTCACCCCCTACATTCCAGTAGGGTTGGAGTTTGTCAGGCTACTCACTACACTTGTTAGGCAATCCTTTAGTGATCATTTCTTTGACAGCAATATGAATGTCATCATTCTTATCAGATTGTTCCCGTTCCTCTTTGTAAATAGCAGGTATGTCAATGGACAAAATCGATTCTAAAGTGGGTTATTCCAGAGTGACCATCCTTTCAACAGGTAAATGAGACAGGCAATCAGCTACTTTGTTTCTTGTTCCTGGGATATATACTGTACTGAAATTGTACCCTTGCAAGCCCTAAACCCATTTGGAAATAAGAAGTGAGGTCTTATCTATGCTTTCAGTAGAGAACATGGGAATCAGGGGCTAGTGGTCTGTTTTTAAAACAAATGGTATTCCCCACAAGTAAAACTGGAAATTGTTTATTGCCCTGAAACATGTCAAAGTTTCCTTTTTAATAGTTGAGTAGTTGTATTCTGCGTCCCTGAGTGTCCTAGAGGCAAAAGCAATTACCCTTTCCTTGCCTCCCGTTATTTGAGTAAGGGTCGCACCCAACCCTTTCATACTAGCATCAGTAGTCACTATGGTTCTCGCCTTGGTGTCGAAAATACCTAAACATGGTGCATTAATGATAGCTTCTTTTATTAGATTGAAATCAGCCTGACACTGTTCTGTCCACTCAAATGTGACAGTTTTTTTTAGTAGGTTTCTAATGGAGTGAAACTAGAGGGGATTATGTAGGCACAGTTCTCAATCTAAGAGATGGTAAATTGCTTCTACCACTAGTTTGTATGCTAACCCTCACACACTCTAATAGTGTCATGCTTCATCTTCGGGTTCACCCTGGCTCCTAAAGGCCAGGGTGGGCTCGACCGTATTTCAGGGAGCTCTTATGAGAAATGGCCAGGGGGGTTAAAGATTAAAAAACCACCACACACTCCAGTGTAGTGTAGTTCCTATTTCCCTAATAGGCTCTGCGCATTGGAATAATATACCCTATAGGTTTGACATAGGACTGAGGTCAGTATGTCCCTATCGAGTATATTAAACTAAATTACTTTGTGCCAGCTAACTCAGAGGCCACTAGAAACTCCTTGTAAACAAGAAGGGAGTAGTTTCTGGCAACCGCATAAACATGACAACTTTGTTTCCCTTTAGAATCGGAACACTCTCAGAATCGTGGAAACAACAGATAATAGTTTCACTCAGCTAATCGTGCATGCTTAGTTTCTTCAGAGTTACACAGAAAGAATAGACGGGCGTTTCAATAAAAGGATTTATTGAACAGTCTTGTTTCTCGTGTAAGAGATATGAGCTGTTACAATCGTAAGACAGTATGCGAGATATATAATGTACAGCGTAAGCAGTAGAAAGAAATAATACTGCGCTAGCATTATATTTTAGCTATGACACATATATTCATATACATAAATAACATAAGCTAAAAATGTGAGTACTCATAAGATGCTTCTCTAACTAGTTCTACCCCAGTGTACCTAACCTAAGTGTGGTGCAAGGTAAGAAGTAGGTGATATATTCTATAGTATGGTATGCTATAGTCTAGTATGCCAAGTCTAGAATGCCAAGAGTCCCTCTAGGTTCTAGTCAGCTCCATAGAATGAGAGAGGTGGGAATCTCCTTCCGGGTCTCGAACTCTAACACCCCGCGAAGGGAGTCAGAACACTGGAAGCTGGATTCTCTGCGAGCAGGGATAACAGAGTCTCTTGTCAGTGCATCAGGCCGGGACACGGGCTCCTCTAAAGTCGAGGTCTCCTCCTACTTGCTTGGGCAAGGGAAGGTATATTTATACCCGGTAGGTGCCTTGGAATGTTAGCATTGACGTAAAGTCGGGCAGAGGAAGACGTCAGGAATGAACCCTTAAGGAATAGCGGTTCATGCATAGTAAATGAGTTCTTGGAGAAATCAATAATCCTGTGCTAGGGAACTCCCAAGAGCTTAAGGGTCTGGTTTCTAAGAACTCGTTGTGACGTTAGGGTGGACGGATGTAGATGACCATGCCTGTATTTAGATAGCATGGCTAATGCCTAAATAAGGACTGGGATCTTATGCCTATATAAGGGCAATGCAAATTGTGCCTATATAAGGACATGTTTCAGGAAAACCTATATACGGACACCTAAAGCGGAATACAACACCAGGTATCCCTTTAATATGGAGAGATGGTGGTTATTAAAGTAGTAAGGATGGGGTGATACCAGGATTCAATGGTCCTATGACCCTATGGATGCCAACATGTTTCAGCCAGTGAACGTCCCTATGGGTCCACGGCTTTCATCAGGGCAAAAGTTAATGATAAATCCCTCCCTGGAATTTATCAAGTCAAAGTGATTAGTTTAAACAGTTTTTAAACAACAAAACAACGCTGTATGGATATACTTATCCATGAAGAGGTGTGTGTGAGAAGTTGGCCTGGTATATGCTGTCCACTAATTATAGTGGGCACCTTGCACCAGTCCAAACAACCCCTTATTGGAGATAGGTTAAAGACAACCTTTATTGAAAGCTATCCTAGTGGTAGCTATGGAGAGCAGCCTTCAGGCTAAGTCTTGAAGGAATGTAAAGCAGCTTGTTTTACCAGTCTATAATCTCTTGAGTGACCAAATGAAAGAGGACCACACCAGGTATATATTCAAAATATATGTATTTATTGCTAAACACACCCCTCTAGTCTCTTTATGAGGCTAGAGTTCGAAGTACATAAGTTATAAGTTAGTTATCAACAGTAATAGCACAAATACACGTTTGAGCCCTAGGGGCGTACCAAACCATATACCAATAAAGTGGTATAAGAACCACGACTGAGCTAGACACAAGGCCTAGAGCCTGTAGAAGTGCTTGGACCACAAGGAACCACCCAAGGTAGTGACACAGGGGACCCACGGGGGACGCGTGCAGTGTGAGAACACAGCTGCGAATCGCCATTGATTTCTATGGGGAAAGTCGCGGTTGGAATTTTAAAGAAAAGGGACACTTAGAGGAGGACTTGGAGCAAACCCCTTAGAACTGGGTTGTTCTAGAGTCTATACCCACGGGAGCACCGGAGTACTCGAGTTACCTCACCCAGGGAAGCCGGGTGCAGAGGTGTCTTTCGGGGTTGGGTTTCGTCGTCGTTTTCAATGGCGATCTGCTGCAAAGTGCTGCTGGCGGCCAAGTCGAAAGTGTTCGGGTGGATCCAAAGGTGGATCAAAGATCTGAAGAACCTGAAAGCAGAGGGGACAGAGTCTGGGTCACTAGCCAGTGACCAGGAAGGCGATGAGCGGATGCCCACCGATGTCGGGTGCTTCAGGTAGGTTGACGGTCATCTTGACTCTTCAGCCACAAGGTCCAGGAGGCGTCGACGACAACCAGGAGCTGGATTCAAGCTGTCCCGCGACGTCTGTCGATTGCTGAGGTGTCGGCGACCGGATTGGACCCAACAAGCCTTGGCAACGGCAAGTCACATGGAAATAGAAGAAGGACAGTGGTGCAGATCAGCAAGGTCTGAGGGACTCACCCAGTGAGGGTAAGTCAGGGCACACCTGGAGCAACCAGGGAAGCCCAAGCAGAAGAAGATTGGCCTTCGGGAGGGCCCACTAGCCAACGGACTAGCAACCACAAAGGAGCCTCGAGTGGACGCACTTAGAGCTAGCTCACGGGACACTCGTGGAGTGGAGGCCAGTGATCTTCGGTGCAGTCGGTGCTGGAGGCGGGAGCTACTCGGAGCCAAAGCACAACTTCATGGAAGACCAGGAAGAGGATGCACTTGCAAATGCGATCGGTGTCCAGGGGTCACGGTTCCACGTTACCCACGACAGCTACGGGCCTCAGCTTTGTTGGGGATTCAGGGCAGCCTCGGGGAAGTCTGGAAATTTACCTCTGGTGATGCAAAGACTTCGGCGTCCAGTGGGAGCTTCAGCGATGCAGACCGGACAATTGCTTCGTTGGTGCCTGCCAAGCAGGGGAGTCACTCCTTGACCCCAAGGGAGATTCTTCAGTCCTCTAATCTTAAAGTAGAGCGTCGAAGGTCCAGGATTCTGTATCAGAGTTTCGTCCAGGTAAATCTAAAGTCCTAAGGACTGGGGTCTCATACTTATACTAAGTTAGGGGGTTGAACATACTCTGGGGACCCACCTATGGGAGGGTCAGGGAAGAGGGGTGGTTACACCCATTCCCTTTGTCCAGTTTTGCGCCAGAGCAGGGGCTGGAAGCCCCTGAACCAGTTTGAACTGGGGTATGCACAGGGACACCAAGTGTGCCCCCAGTGCAGGACTTCAAAGCACCAGAGAGTGCTCCCGCCCAGCCCCAATACACATTATCCTGTCTGGGGAGGTGGTTACACCTCCCTGGGACAGGAAACCTATTGTCCAGGCCTCCCCTGCCGGAGTTTCAGTCAGCAGCAGGAGGCCAGACCCGTGTCTGTGGCAGTGGCATCCATTTTGTGATGCCAGGGCTTGGAAAGAAGTTACCGGGCAGGCCGGTGTGTACATGTCTCTCCCTCTAGAAGGGTGGAATGCTACCCCCGCCACCAGAACTGGCGGGGGGGTAGTATTCCAAGATGTTTGACACCAAACACGACATGTTTCCGTGCTGCCATCCCAAAGTTCGCATTTAACGCGAGGTTATAATGCGCTTAAGAGTATATGGTCAGGCTGCACTACAAACAGCATCAGAGAAGGGTCTCCGAACGCTGCAGAGGGGCTCTGCTCATGCAGGGCACCCTCTCACATAGGAACCAAGCACTCTGCCTTCAGGATTGACAAGGCCTGCCATAGGAGTGACATAGGTTTATATGTGTGTATGTATGTAGTGATATAGGTAACCTATATCACAGTAAGAGGTGCATGCACCACCTTACCCAGGCTGCAGTAGCAGACCTGTGGTGTCCTTTTGGCTGGCCTTCCAGGGGTGGCATAATACATGCTTCAGCCCCTGGCAGGCCTCTGAGGTACCTATGCCCTGGGTACATAGTATACCATATACTAGGGACTTACAAGGGCACTGCAGATTCCAATCAGAGATGTGCCTAAGGCACATGGAAACCATTTTAGAGAGGAAGCAGCTAGGCTGGGGTTCTGATTAGCAGGGCCCCAGCCAGACTAAAGTCGAAAAACAGTGAAGCATCAGCAAAAAGTGGGGGTACCCATGTGAAGCAGATCCTACTCTCCTACACAACCCCCCCCCAAACGTAGGGACATTAAACTAACCTTGTCCAGTTAAGTCTTCATGTTCTAAGTGGAAGTACCTAGAGAGTCCATCTGCATTGGCATGGTTACTCCCAGGTCTATGTTCCACTGTGAAGTCCATCCACTGTTGGGAAATGGACCACCTAAGCAGTTTGGGGGTTTCACCCTTCATTTGTTGTAGCCATAAGAGGGGCTTATGGTCTGTTTGAACAAGGAAGTGAGTACCACACAAGTATGGCCTCAACTTCTTCAGAGCCCAGACCACAGCAAAGGCCTCCCTCTCAATGGCTGACCAACGTTTCTCTCTAGGGGTCAGCCTTCTGCTAATAAAAGCTACTGGCTGATCCTGACCTTCATCATTCAATTGTGACAGTACAGCCCCTACCCCCAATTCAGATGCATCTGTTTGGACAATGAACTTCTTAGAGTAATCAGGACTCTGTAGAATGGGAGCAGTGCACATGGCCTGCTTTAGGTCATCAAATGCCTTTTGACAGCTAACTGTCCACTGAACCTTTTTGGGCATTTTCTTGGAAGTTAAGTCATTCAGGGGTGTCACTATTGATCCATACCCCTTGACAAATCTCCTATGGTACCCAGTCAGGCCTAAAAAGGCTCTCACCTGAGTCTGGGTAGTTGGAGCAGTCCAGTCCATGATGGTCTGGATCTTGCTCTGCAGTGGTTGAACTTGGCCTCCACCCACAAGGTGGCCCAGGTACACAACCTGACTCTGCCCTATCTGGCACTTTGTGGCCTTGATAGTCAGGCCTGCTTTTTGCAGGGCCTGCAAAACATTTCTGAGGTGGACCAGGTGATCCTCCCAGGTGGAGCTAAAGACAGCAATATCATCTAGATATGCTGCACTATAGGCTTCCAGACCTGTAAGGAATGTATTCACCAACCTTTGAAAAGTGGCA
Organism: Calotriton arnoldi; assembly: GCA_963921515.1. Taxonomy (NCBI): domain Eukaryota; kingdom Metazoa; phylum Chordata; class Amphibia; order Caudata; family Salamandridae; genus Calotriton; species Calotriton arnoldi. The sequence continues at coordinate 550,412 of CAWUFW010011932.1, forward strand.
GGTGCATTCTTCAGACCAAAGGGCATTACCACAAATTGATAATGCCCACTAGGGGTTGAGAATGCTGTCTTTGGCTTTGCATCATCAGCTAGTCTGATCTGCCAGTAGCCAGCTGTCAGGTCAAATGTGCTTAAATACTTGGCTGAGGCCAAAGTGTCTATTAGCTCATCTGCCCTAGGTATTGGATGGGCATCAGTCCTAGTGACTGCATTGAGACCCCTGTAGTCCACACAAAACCTCATCTCTCTTTTCCCACCACTGGTGTGAGGTTTTGGCACAAGGACCACTGGACTAGCCCAAGGGCTATCTGAGGGTTCAATAACTCCCAAATCCAACATCTTCTGGACTTCTGTCCTGATACAGTCCCTGACATGGTCAGGTTGCCTATAAATCTTATTTTTAATAGGCAGACTGTCCCCAGTGTCCACTTAATGAGTGCACCAGGTGGTCTGACTTGGAGTCAGAGAGAACATATGTCTGTACTGATTGAGCACTTGTCTACAATCAGTTTGCTGCTGAGCAGTGAGGCTGCCTGCCAAGGCTACACCAACCACTGACCCATCATCAGGGTTCTGTGAGAGCAGGTCAGGGAGTGGGTCACTCTCTTCCTCCTGTCCCTCATCAGTAGCCATGAGCAAGCCCATGTCTGCCCTGTCCACATATGGTTTTAATCTGTTGACCTGGAGAACCCTGTGGGGACTCCTGGGTGTTCCTAGGTCTACTAAGTAGGTAACCTCACCCTTCTGTTCAACAATGGTATGGGGTCCACTCCATTTGTCTTGGAGAGCTGCTGGGGCCACTGGATCCAACACCCACACCTTCTGTCCTGGCTGGTAAACAGTCAGTACAGCCTTTTGGTCATGCCAGGCTTTTTGAAGTTCCTGGCTAGCCTCAAGGTTTTTAGTTGCCTTTTTCATGTACTCAGCCATCCTGGAGCGGAGACCAAGTACATAGTCCAGTATGTCTTGCTTTGGGGGCTTGAGAGGTAACTCCCATCCTTCCTTCACCAAGCACAATGGACCCCTGACAGGGTGACCAAACAAAAGTTCAAAAGGGCTGTAGCCAACCCCTTTTGAGGCACCTCCCTGTATGCAAATAAAAGGCAGGGCAGGAGTATGTCCCATCTTCGCCTAAGCTTCTCTGGGAGCCCTTTAATCATGCCCTTCAAGGTTTTGTTGAATCTCTCAACTAAACCATTGCATTGTGGGTGATAGGGTGTGGTGAACTTGTAAGTCACTCCACACTCCTTCCACATTGCTTTCAAGTATCCAGACATAAAGTTAGCACCCCTGTCTGATACAACCTCCTTAGGGAAGCCCACTGTTGAGAAAATTCCCAGGAGGGCTCTTGCCACCACAGGTGCTGTAGTGGTCCTAAGGGGAATAGCCTCTGGGTACCTGGTGGCATGATCCACTACCACCAGGATAAACCTGTGCCCAGATGCTGTTTGGGGATCCATGGGACCAACAATGTCAATCCCCACCCTTTCAAAGGGAACCCCCACCATAGGTAGTGGTATCAGGGGGCCTTTGTAGTGCCACCTGCCTTGCCACTGGCCTGGCAGGTTACACAGGAGCGACAAAACTCCTTGGTGTCTTCAGACATGTGGGGCCAGTGAAAGTGAGGGACAATTCTGTCCCAAGTCTTGTTCTGGCCCAGGTGACCTGCTAAGGGAATGTCATGGGCTAGGGTCAATAGGAAGCCCCTGAACTTCAGAGGTATAACCAACCTCCTGGTGGCACCAGGCTTGGGGTCTCTACACTCTGAGTACAAGAGTCCATCATCCCAATACACTGTATGGGGACCACTAGCTTTCCCAGCAGCCTCAGCAGCAGCTTGCTGTCTGAGGGGTTCAAGAGAGGGGCAGCTCTGCTGCTCCTGGCTCAGATCTGCCCTGGAAGGGCCCCTGTCCCTAAGAACTCAACCTGATCAGGCTCAAGCTCCTCTGGGACAGTTCCTTCCTCAGGACTGAGATCATCTCCCTGAAGAGACTGATCTTCCTTCTGAGCCAAGGGGGAAGGCACTGCCTTTACCCTACTACTCCTCTTCTTGGAGGGCACTTGGTCCATTATTCCAGAATCCAAGGCCTGTTCAGTGTTAGACATTTTGGCCTGTGACCTGTTCACAGCAAACACATCTGCAGGGATGCCCAGCATTTCTGCATGGGTCCTGAGCTCCACTTCTGCCCAAGCTGAAGTTTCTAGATCATTGCCAAGCAAGCATTCAACTGGTAGGTCTGCACTTACCACAACCTTCTTAAGGCCAGTTACCCCTCCCCAGGAGAAGTTAACAACTGCCAGAGTACGGTCTGTTCTGACATTGCTAGCATTGGTCACTTGGTACATTTCACCAAGTATAATCTGCCCAGGATCCACAAGATCTTGTGTCACCATGGTGACACTTGCTCCTGTGTCCCTAAATGCCAAAGCCTCTTTTCCATTTATTAATGGCTGTTGCCTGTACTTGCCCAGATTACTGGGACTCACAGAGGAGGTCACATCCATGCCTCCATCACAGACTAGGACAGCCTGAGTGAGTTCTCTGACTAGGTCAGAGCCCATCTCCTTACCCAGGGTCAACCCTACTAAACCCTTGGCTTGTGTAGTCCCACCACCAACTGTAACTGCACTAGTGGGAGCAGGTGCCTTAGGGGCATTGGTGGGGGCTGGAGTAGAGTCTTTGGACTTGGTGCAATCACTGGTCCAGTGGGTCCTTTGCTTACAGACCTTGCACCATGGTTTCTTTTGGCCTTTCCCTTTGTTAGAGTGTGAATCCACACCTGAAGAATATTTTTGGGGGCCTTGTGAAGACTTCTGGTCTTTACCCTTCTCCCTACCCTTATCAGAGTTCTTAGAATCTTGCTTCTTTGGGTCACCACCTTGGTTCTGTACCTTCTGCCTCACCCTGGTTCTGACCCATTTGTCTGCCTTCTTTCCCAATTCTTGGGGAGAGGTCAGATCAGAGTCCACCAGGTACTGATGCAACAGCTGATTTTGACAGTTATTAAGAATCTGCTCCCTCGTGATAAGATTGTACAATCCTGTGAAGTCACATACCTTACTGCCCATCAACCAACCTTCCAGAGCCTTAGCAGAACAATCCACATAGTCTACCCAGTCTTGAGTCTGTGCTTTTTGGGTATCCCTGAACTTTAACCTGTATTGTTCAGTTGTTAGGCCAAACCCATCAATCAGAGCACTCTTCAAGACTTTGTAATTGTCAGCATCCTCTTCTCTTACAGTGAGGAGCTTGTCTCTACCTTTGTCTGCAAAGGAGAGCCACAAGATTGCTGCCCACTGCTCCTGAGGGACCCTCTGTACTTTACAGGCCCTCTCCAGTGCAGTTATCCATTTGTGGATGTCATCCCCACTCTGGTAGGGAGGGACAATCTTGCTCAGGTTTCTATGGTCATAAGACCTTTCCCTATCTCTGGGGAAATTGCTGCCACCATGGGACTCTAGTCCCATCTTTCTTCTTTGCTTTTCAAGCTCTAGGGACTCCCTGTCTATAGCCAACTGCTCTCTTCTGAGCTTCATCTGAGCTTCTCCATATCTGAGCAGTCTCTCTTTCCTTTCATGAGAGGATTCCCTCCTATGAGAGGAAACAGAGGTTCCTATTGAGGTGTCAGAGTGGTTAGACTCCTGAGAAGGAGATCTAGGCCTTCTGGGCACACTCACAATTCTTCCTGGGGGGACAAAGGGGAGGTCATTCTGATCCTCCTCCTCCTCCACAGGAGGAACTGGGTTTTCCAGGTCAAGGTCATTTTCACCTTCCTGGCCAGTTTCAGAGGGGGGGCCCTGGGTTTCTTCACCCCTGACCCCTTCCTCATTTTTTTCTGCCCCACCCTCTCTGCCTACCCCTTCAGACCCTAGGGGTCTGCTGAGATCATCTGACAGAAGCACCTCTCTGAGGTGTTGGGTGCTGGCACTTTTGCCAGTCTTCAGCTTCCTAGTACTGCACAATGCTCTCAATTCCAAGAATGGGTGATTATCATACTTGGAGGGAAGAAGCCCACTGGCTTCTGGCAAGGACTCACTGGGTCCTGGCTTTGAAGACATTACTAGTGAGGTGTGGTGTATGCACTACCTACTCTAGTGTGGCCTACTAAACTCTCTTGAGTTGTAGAAAGGGTGTGCTATCCCTTAACACACAACTCTAAGTTCAGTAGAACTTAATGTATCCTAAGCTTGTTTTATATGTACCTAAGGTACCCTTAGTGGTTTTCAGTTGATCAATTCAATTGAGATTATCTGGTAAAACAATAGCAAGCTGGAATCCCACACGCTGCACACCAATGTGAGAAGTTGGCCTGGTATATGCTGTCCACTAATTATAGTGGGCACCTTGTGTAGGAGAGTAGGATCTGCTTCACATGGGTACCCCCACTTTTTGCTGATGCTTCACTGTTTTTCGACCTTAGTCTGGCTGGGGCCCTGCTAATCAGAACCCCAGCCTAGCTGCTTCCTCTCTAAAATGGTTTCCATGTGCCTTAGGCACATCTCTGATTGGAATCTGGAGTGCCCTTATAAGTCCCTAGTATATGGTATACTATGTACCCAGGGCATAGGTACCTCAGAGGCCTACCAGGGGCTGCAGCATGTATTGTGCCACCCCTGGAAGGCAATCCAAAATGGCACCACAGGTCTGCTACTGCAGCCTGGGTAAGGTGGTGCATGCACCCCTTACTGTGATATAGGCTACCTATATCACTACATACATACACACATATAAACCTATAAGTCACTCCTATGGCAGGCCTTATCAATCCTGAAGGCAGAGTGCGTGGTTCCTGTGTGAGAGGGTGCCCCTGCATGAGCTGGGCCCCTGTGCAGCGTTCGGAGACCCTTCTCTGATGCTGTTTGTAGTGCAGCCCGACCATATACTCTTAAGCGCATTATAACCTCGCGTTAAATGCTAACTTTGGGATGGCTGCACGGAAACATGTCGTGTTTGGTGTCAAACATCTTGGAATACTACCCCCCCCGCCAGTTCTGGTGGCAGGGGTAGCATTCCACCCTTATAGAGGGAGAGACATGTACACACAGGTATACCCGGTACTGACTTTCCAGAGCCCTGGCATCACAAAATGGATGCCGCTGCCACAGACACGAGTCTGGCCTCCTGCTGCTGACCGAAACTCCGGCAGGGGAGGCCTGGACAATAGGTTTCCTGTCCCAGGGAGGTGTGACCACCTCCCCAGACAGGATAGTGTGTATTGGGGCTGGGCGGGAGCACTCTCTGGTGCTTTGAAGTCCTGCACTGGGGGCACATTTGGTGTCCCTGTGCATACCCCAGTTCAAACCGGCTCAGGGGCTTCCAGCCCCTGCTCTGGCGTGAAACTGGACAAAGGGAAAGGGGTGTAACCACCCCTCTGCCCTGACCCTCCCATAGGTGGGGCCACAGAGTATGTCCAACCCCCTACCTTAGTATAAGTATGGGACCCCAGTCCTTAGGACTTTAGATTTTACCTGGACGAAACTCTGACACAGAATCCTGGACCTTCGACGCTCTACTTTAAGATTAGAGGACTGAAGAATCTCCCTTGGGGTCAAGGAGTGACTCCCCTGCTTGGCAGGCACCAAAGAAGCAATTGTCCAGTCTGCATCGCTGAAGCTCCCGCCGGACGCCGAAGTCTTTGCATCACCAGAGGTAGATTTCCAGACTTCCCCGAGGCTGCCCTGAGTCCCCAGCAAAGCTAAGACCCGTAGCTGTTGTGGGTAACGTGGAACCGTGACCCCTGGACACCGATCGCATTTGCAAGTGCATCCTCTTCTGGGTCTCCCACAAAGTCGTGCTTTGGGCTCCGAGTAGCCCCAGCCTCCAGCACCAACTGCACTGAAGATCACTGGCCTCCACTCCACGAGTGTCCTGTGAGCCAGCTCCACGTGCGTCGACTCGAGGCTCCTTCGTGGTCGCTAGTCCATTGGCTAGTAGGCCCTCCCGAAGGCCAATCTTCTTCTGCTTGGGCTCCCTGGTTGCTCCAGGCGTGCCCTGACTTACCCTTGCTGGGTGAGTCCCACAGACCTTGCTGGTCTGCAACATCGTCCTTCTTCCATTTCCACGAGACTTGCCGTTGCCAAGGCTTGTTGGGTCCAATCCGGTCGCCGACACCCCTGCAATCGACAAACGTCGTGGGACAGCTCGAATCCAGCTCCTGGTCGTCGTCGACGCCTCCTGGACCTCGTGGCTGAAGAGTCAAGACAACCATCAACCTACCTGAAGCACTCGACATCGGTGGTCATCTGCTCATCGCCTTCCTGGTCACTGGCTAGTGACCCAGACTCTGTCCCGTCTGCTTTCAGGTTCTTCAGATCTTCGATCCACCTTTGGATCCACCCGAACACTTTCGACTTGGCCGCCAGCAGCACTTTGCAGCAGATCGCCATTGAAAGCGACGACGAAACCCGACCCCGAAAGGCACCTATGCACCCGGCTCCCCTGGGGGAGGTATCTCGAGTACTCCGGTGCTCCCGTGGGTATTGACACTAGAACAGCCTAGTTCTCAAAGGGTTTGCTCCAAGTCCTCCTCTAAGTGTCACTTTTCTTTTAAATTCAAATCGCGACTTTCCCCATAGAAGTTAATGGCGATTCGCGGCTGTGTTCATACACTGCACGCGTCCCCCGTGGGTCCCCTGTGTCACTACCTTGGGTGGTTCCTTATGGTCCAAGCACTTCTACAGGCTATAGGCCTTGTGTCTAGCTCAGTCGTGGTTCTTATACCACTTTATTGGTATATGGTTTGAGTACGCCCCTAGGGCTCAAACGTGTATTTGTGCTATTACTGTAGATAACTAACTTATAATTTATGTACTTCGAACTCTAGCCTCATAAAGAGACTAGAGGGGTGTGTTTAGCAATAAATACATATATTTTGAAAATATACCTGGTGTGGTCCTCTTTCATTTGGTCACTCAAGAGATTATAGACTGGTAAAACAAGCTGCTTTACATTCCTTCAAGACTTAGCCTGAAGGCTGCTCTCCATAGCTACCACTAGGATAGCTTTCAATAAAGGTTGTCTTTAACCTATCTCCAATAAGAGGTTGTTTGGACTGGTGCAAGGTGCCCACTATAATTCGTGGACAGCATATACCAGGCCAACTTCTCACACCTTGCACCAGTCCAAACAACCCCTTATTGGAGATAGGTTAAAGACAACCTTTATTGAAAGCTATCCTAGTGGTAGCTATGGAGAGCAGCCTTCAGGCTAAGTCTTGAAGGAATGTAAAGCAGCTTGTTTTACCAGTCTATAATCTCTTGAGTGACCAAATGAAGAGGACCACACCAGGTATATATTCAAAATATATGTATTTATTGCTAAACACACCCTCTAGTCTCTTTATGAGGCTAGAGTTCGAAGTACATAAGTTATAAGTTAGTTATCAACAGTAATAGCACAAATACACGTTTGAGCCTAGGAGCGTACCAAACCATATACCAATAAAGTGGTATAAGAACCACGACTGAGCTAGACACAAGGCCTAGAGCCTGTAGAAGTGCTTGGACCACAAGGAACCACCCAAGGTAGTGACACAGAGGACCACGAGGCACGCGTGCAGTGTGAGAACACAGCCGCGAATCGCCGTTGACTTCTATGGGGAAAGTCGCGGTTAGAATTTTAAAGAAAAGGGACACTTAGAGGAGGACTTGGAGCAAACCCCTTTAGAACTGAGTTGTTCTAGAGTCTATACCCACGGGAGCACCGGAGTACTCGAGTTACCTCACCCAGGGAAGCCGGGTGCATAGGTGTCTTTCGGGGTCGGGTTTCGTCGTCGTTTTCAATGGCGATCTGCTGCAAAGTGCTGCTGGCGGTCAAGTCGAAGTGTTGAGTGGATCCAAAGGTGGATCGAAGATCTGAAGAAACTGAAAGCAGAGGGGACAGAGTCTGGGTCACTAGCCAGTGACCAGGAAGGCGATGAGCGGATGCCCACCGATGTCGGGTGCTTCAGGTCGGTTGATGGTCATCTTGACTCTTCAGCCACGAGGTCCAGGAGGTGTCGACGACAACCAGGAGCTGGATTCGAGCTGGCCCACAACGTCTGTCGATTGCTGAGGTGTCGGCGACCGGATTGGACCCAACAAGCCTTGGCAACGGCAAGTCTCGTGGAAATAGAAGAAGGATGGTGGTGCAGACCAGCAAGGTCTGAGGACTCACCCAGAGAAGGTAAGTCAGGGCACGCCTAGAGCAACCAGGGAAGCCCAAGCAGAAGAAGATTGGCCTTCGGGAGGGCCCACTAGCAAACAGACTAGCGACTGCGAAGGAGCCTTTAGTGGACGCACTTAGAGCTGGCTCATGGAACACTCGTGGAGTGGAGGCCAGTGATCTTCGGTGCAGTCGGTGCTGGAGGCAGTGGCTACTCGGATCCCAAAGCACAACGTCGTGGGATACCAAGAAGAGGATGCACTTGCAAATGCGCTCGGTGTCCAGGGGTCACGGTTCCACGTTACCCACGACAGCTACGGGCCTCAGCTTTGCTGGGGACTCAGGGCAGCCTCAGAGAAGTCTGGAAATCTACCTCTGGTGATGCAAGACTTCGGCGTCCGGCAGGAGCTTCAGCGATGCAGACCGGACAATTGCTTTGTTGGTGCCTGCCAAGCAGGGACTCACTCCTTGACCCCAAGGGAGATTCTTCAGTCCTCTAATCTTAAAGTAGAGTGTCGAAGGTCCAGGATTCTGTATCAGAGTTTCGTCCAGGTAAATCTAAAGTCCTAAGGACTGGGGTCCCATACTTATACTAAGTTAGGGGGTTGGACATACTCTTGGGACCCACCTATGGGAGGTTCAGGGAAGAGGGGTGGTTACACCCATTCCCTTTGTCCAGTTAGGCGCCAGAGCAAGGGCTGGAAGCCCCTGAACCAGTTTGAACTGGGGTATGCACAGGGACACCAAGTGTGCCCCCAGTGCAGGACTTCAAAGCACCAGAGAGTGCTCCCGCCCAGCCCCAATACACATTATCCTGTCTGGGGAGGTGGTTACACCTCCCTGGGACAGGAAACCTATTGTCCAGGCCTCCCCTGCCGGAGTTTCAGTCAGCAGCAGGAGGCCAGACCCGTGTCTGTGGCAGTGGCATCCATTTTGTGATGCCAGGGCTTGGAAGAAGTTACCGGGCAGGCCGGTGGGTACATGTCTCTCCCTCTAGAAGGGTGGAATGCTACCCCCACCGCCAGAACTGGCGGGGGGTAGTATTCCAAGATGTTTGACACCAAACACGACATGTTTCCGTGCAGCCATCCCAAAGTTAGCATTTAACGCAAGGTTATAATGCGCTTAAGAGTATATGGTCAGGCTGCACTACAAACAGCATCAGAGAAGGGTCTCCGAATGCTGCAGAGGGGCTCTGCTCATGCAGGGGCACCCTCTCACATAGGAACCAAGAACTCTGCCTTCAGGATTGACAAGGCCTGCCATAGGAGTGACTTATAGGTTTATATGTGTGTATGTATGTAGTGATATAGGTAACCTATATCACAGTAAGGAGTGCATGCACCACCTTACCCAGGCTGCAGTAGCAGACCTGTGGTGTCCTTTGGCTGGCCTTCCAGGGGTGGCACAATACATGCTTCAGCCCTGGCAGGCCTCTGAGGTACCTATGCCCTGGGTACATAGTATACCATATACTAGGGACTTACAAGGGCACTCCAGATTCCAATCAGAGATGTGCCTAAGGCACATGGAAACCATTTTAGAGAGGAAGCAGCTAGGCTGGGGTTCTGATAACAGGGCCCCAGCCAGACTAAAGTTGAAAAACAGTGAAGCATCAGCAAAAAGTGGGGGTACCCATGTGAAGCAGATCCTACTCTCCTACAGTGTGCCTATATCTCGTTTGTCCAACCTAAAGGGAGACAAAACATAACACACAATATTTGTTTGCATATCACACATTAAAAACCTGAAACCTAACATTTATCCTTCACCTGTGCGCAACTTATTTTAATCACAAGAGTTGGAGTGCGCCACAGTGCTAAACAGAATCTTCACAATTTGCATCATTATTTATGTGCAGATATCCAAAAGTGTTTCCTGGAGGTGCGCAAAATACTCTCCTCCGTCCCCCATACATGTGTGACCACAGTAGGGGTGCCGTGTGAGAGAGTGACTGTTCACGTCCTCTTATTAGTAAGAAATACATGTATGATTTATAAAAAGGAAAAAGGATTTCCCAAGTAAGGCTGCATTTAGGCATCAAATATAAGTGCATGCGGATTCGTGGTGCGAGCTCTCGTCATGGGCATGGTTGTAAGTAAATACCCATGTGTCAAACACCAAAGGGAGGTGGTATCTCTTACCAGACTTTGGTGGACTGCGTATATCACATGAGTGCAGAAAGAAATAGAGTGGTCTTGTAGTCAATCACTACGGAAAAACAACAGCAGACTATCGTATAAAAATACTCAGTGCGCTAGGTGTACATGGCATGAGCATTATAACAATCCAGGGGATTGACAAGGAAACAGACTTACGTCATCAAAGATCCCGACCCCGCGAACTGACTTAATTTTCTCTGTATCTCATGGCGTGAGTGCCAGAATGCAGAAATCGCCGTCATTTTAAGGAGATTAGCGGGGCTCGGAAAACGCCGAACAGGTGGCACCAATCGCCTCGGGCCGGCGCACATGTATGATGTCATCTCCGGTAGTCGTGAGGAACAGACTACACGACTCCCGTGGTTACGTGGGAGTTGTGGTCTTTATGTTTCTATGGAAACGTTTCTCCCGTGAGTGAAAGCTTTGTTGACTTCACACTTTGAACAGGGCCAGCTTTCTCAACATGTGCGCGCACAAAGGAATGTTTATGAAGTAACAACCTCAATAAAATCAAATGCTACAGGTCCTGTATAGCTTACACAGACACTAGATTAATAGCTAGCATATTGAGTTTGCAAGGTTTCACATTATATTCCGGGTGCACTGAACTACACAGATCCCAGGGCTTCATGGGAGTAGTAGCGTTCGTTGGAGTAGTAGTTTTCGTTATTACCACCGGAACATTTCTCCCGAAGCTTTATTTCACATTTCGAACACAGGGAAAAAAACAACAAACCTCTTCCCAGGGGCCTGTATGAAATGGTAATCCTTAAGAAGGGTTAACGTATGATTTACACATTGGTCTTCATACTTAGTGGAAAGAGCAAAAGTTCTGTATAGTTACATAGCTTCCGGGATATTAGTGTATTACAATAGTGTGTTATTACACTATATCCGGGAACAAAAGGTATTGGAAAAAGAAAAAGGAAAATAAAAATGAAAAATACAGAATACACGTGTAGTGTTCTCACACCTTTTGTAATCAAGGCCCCATGTGCCACATGTATGATTTAGGGCAGGGAGATGGCATTGAAGAGGAATACCACATATACTGAGTGGTATTATTCTACTTTGAAGGAGAATACCAACCTACGTGAATAGTATTTTAGTCTGATGATTACGATAGCATTGTTCCGAGAGGTCTCATACCCTCCCCAACTGACCCCACGGAATGGAGTCATTCAACCCCTGTTCATGGGTTTTCAAACTGTACACCCATCTCTGTTCTTTCAATAAGAGTCTCCTGGGTAAGTCAAGACCCCCTTTCACTCTTTCAATAACTGTCCAGCTTAGATCTCTATCTGTGTGCTGCTGTTCCACATAGTGTGAGTTTCGTGGCGTTAATTTTTCTACGTATAGTACTCCTGTGCTCGCTAATCCGAACTTTGACTTTCCTTGTAGTCATTCCAATGTAGCGTTCTCCACAGGGACAAGTAATCATATATATACAATTGTCCGTATTACATTTAGTGTGTACGCGTTGTTCCCACGGCCGTGGGAGCCCCAGATCTATGTGAGATGTGTGAATGGTAAATTGGCAAACAACACAGTTGCCACAGGGAAAATGACCTTTCACCTGGGGGGCATTCCACAGTGTCATTTGCCTCTCTGGTCTCTGTTGATATGTATCAGTGTGAACTAAGGAGTTCCTGATATTCCTATTTTTTCTAAAGGAGGCTATAGGTTTTTCAAAGTTCAATTTATTTGAAGTCAGGATATTCCATTTCTGATTTATAATCTTCTTGATGGAATTCGATGAGGAATTGTACGTAGTCACACAATTCAGAGCATCTGGCTCTTTTCTTGGATGGTCCTCCAACAGGGCCGATCGGGGGGTATTACGTGATCTTTTTCGGCCAGATTGATTATCCTCTTTGGGTAATGTCTTTCCTCCAGTCTTGTTGTTAAAAGATCTGCCTCTTTCTTATAGGTTTCAAGGTCGGAACAATTCCTACGGATCCTGAGGAATTGCCCGACAGGGAGGTTTTCCTTTAGGGCTCTTGGATGGGCATTATTAAAACTGAGGAGGCTGTTCCTGTCCGTAGGTTTTTTATACAGGGAACTCTCCAGCATTCCATCTTTAGCTATGATGTTCACATCCAAAAAGGCCACTTTCTGGCTGTCCATGGTCATTGGGAAATGGAGAAAGGGGTTACGTTGGTTGATCCAAATCCCGAAGTTCCCAATACTCCCTTGGTCACCATGCCAGACCACCAGGATATCATTAATGTAACGGAGCCAGTTTCGGATATTCCCAGAATATGGGTTTCTAGCCAGATGTGTTCCTCTTCCCAGTGGCTCATATAGAGGCATGCAATGCTGGGGGCAAAGGTACTGCCCATTGAAGTACCGTGTTTTTGCAGATAGAGCTGGTCTTCATATCGAAAGAAATTCTCTGTCAGGGCTATCCTCATGAGTGTCATGATCCACTCTCTTGGCGCCTCCCAGGTCCACTCTTGTGTTCGTAAGATGTCTTCAATAACATAGAGGCTCTCGTCCTGGGGAATACTGGTGTATAAAGCCTCAACGTCCATGCAGATCAATATTTCTTGTGAGGGATCATATTCCAAATCAGCAAGGATGTTCAGAAGATGTTTTGTGTCTTTTACATAAGACTTGATTCTGGTGACTAGGGCTCATAAAAACCAGTCTGTATACTGGGATAAAGGTTCCAAAACAGAACCTATTCCTGACACAATTGGTCTCCCCGGAGGGGGGTTACGTTCTTTGTGAATTTTTGGTAAAGTATATAACAGTGGTGTTTTTGGGTCTGTGGTCTGTTGGAACTCCATTTCCTTCTTGGTAATCCAACCCCTCTCTAAAGCTCCTTTAGAGACTTCTGATATTTTTTTCTGTAAGCAAGCACTGGGGTCGCGTTGTAGCTTCTCGTAATGTCTTCCGTCCCTCAGTAGGCTCAGACAAGGTTCTCTGTAATCTTCGCTGTACTGTATCACCGTTGCGCCGCCTTTGTCTGCTGGCTTAATTATTATATCAGTTTGTTCTTCGAGGGTCTTGAGAGCTTCTCGTTCTCCTCAAATTATTGAAAGCTCCATGGTTAGGTTCTAGTTTTTCAATTTCCTTGGAAACTGCTTCCTCGAAAGCCAAGACTTTCGGGGCATACATCCTCCAGCAGGAAAAAGGAAGATTTCTTCCGTAATGTAGTGTATCCTGGATCTGTTTCCATATTGGGTTTCCCTTAAAAAAAGCCTTAATCCTGATTTTGCGGAAGAATTCACCAAGTTCTCATCTGATCTTAAATTTATCGATGTGGGTGGTTGGAACAAACCCAAGGCCCTTGTTCAGAATTGCCAGTTCGTCATTGGTAATAGTTTTGTTTGTAAGGTTCACTACCAGATCTACATTGAACTGGTTCCCGGCGATTGTTCCTTGTTTTGGCTCCTCGTATTGGTTCTTTCTGGTTGTGGATCACTCCACTGTACCGGTTTGTTGTTGCTATCACATGTGAACTTGGTGAATCCTTCCGCAAAATAGGCAATCCGCTGGGTCTATTGTGAGGTTTGCTCATAGTGCTCCATCCTTTCCCATTTCCCCCCACTTGGAATTCAACAGGAGCCAAGCAAGTGGGGCAGCCCTTTATGGAGTAGAGATTGGGGACATTGTAATCTGGAGATGTTGGAAATAGCAGAGAACAACTTTCTGAAATCGCTGTTAAAAATCCCTGTGAGCACCCTCACACTACCTATCCGCATGGATCTAAATTTAAGATCCTTTTCGGATATTGCCGCGATGAGACCTGTTATGTATTGGCTACGGGTCTGGTTGACAAGAGAACTGGAACTCTATAGAGAGTGGCTCTAGGGCTTCTTAGATGGTACCGGGCGATGCCGTTGGGCAGCTTAAAATGGCCTATTGGTCTCACGTCCTAGAAGAAAGCATCTCCAAAACCAGTTTGGGCACTTTGACCGATGTTTTCCTTTCATTCAAAATGTGGCTTTCAGTTTGAACCTTATTTAGATATGGTTGTAAACCTGCACGCACTAGCATTCTTCATCAAGCTCTGTGTGGGCACTTTACCGCTAGCTCCATTTAGCTGTCATTGGAAGAAGGGTCTGGGTGCATCAACTGAGTGCCCTCAAGGGATGCGAAGTCACTGAGTCAATAGAACATGTCTTATTTTTCAGTCCTGCATACAATAAGCAATGGAAGCGTTGGATAGCACCATTATGCAGAGTGCTAGGCTTCAACAATCATACCATCGCACTTAGAACTTGCATTACAGACATGAGTGGACCAGTTTTTTTTCCATCTGTAAATTCCTGTCAGCCATATGTTATCTGAGGACAAAGAAAATTAACTAGGGAGACAGGTTCTTATGGATATTTGTAATTACTTTACTGCTTGCATCTTCCTCTCACAAGGCTTCTTTTTTTTTCATCTCCCTACCACAAGATGGCGCAGTTACTTGTTTATTTAGGTGATACAGGCCCATGCTGACTTATCCTATGATGTTGTTTTAACATTTGTCCTACATAAGGTGGCCAGACCTTCAATTGCTGTGGGTAATATTTTTTAATATCTTTTAAATGTTATCATTCCTAAAATAATTTCTTGTTATATAGCACTTTTGTCATTTTGGGGAATCCAATAGGAGTGATTGGGACTTACATGGCGGGCCCTTGAGGTTTTTGTTCATTCACCACTTTTGTATATAACAAATTTTGATCAAATTCTGTTTTATTATCTTTTTTATACCAGATTATGTCTATTTTTCCAAGAAATCGACATATCTTGGTGTTGTATTCAGCGAGTTTTAAACATTAATCACTATGCTTAATTGTGTTTTAATCCTGAATTTTAATTGGGCCGTTTCTTGTACACAGGTACACTTTTATGGTTATGCATTGTAACTGGATAAAGTATATTTGAATGTATATTGTATGTGTGTACACACAAATATATATATATATATATATATATATATATATATATATATATATATATATATATATATATTACCTACTGGCGGTCGCCAGTAGGTAGTTATAGTTAGGACTTCGTTTCTATTAAATAGCGTTTTTTCTTTTGCCAATATCTTTGGCACCGTTTGATGAATCGTCGCGAAATTTTCAAAACTAGTGGCCCGCTCCGGTCAGCTCCTGTCTTGAAAGTTTTGGGGTGATTCGTGAAGCAGGAGCCGAGAAAACGCGTTTTCCCCATGTTAATTTCCATAGGAAACTTTAGACAAAGCTACAGCCCGAACTGCTGAACAGAATTACACCAAATTTGGCAAAAAGGTAGCCCTTAGTTCAGAAAGAGCCCTTTTTTTTAAATGGTGTAAATCCATTCAGTAGCTCCTGAGAAATTAAAAAAATAAAGCTTTCGATATCTGGGCGGAGCCTAACCACACAAGCACGAGCTTGCCTCTGATTGGCTGCCATCACTTCAAACCAGGAAGTGTTGGCATCCATCTTGTGCCTCGGACAGAGGGAGAAATAAAAAGGTAAAAGAAAGATTAAAAAACAAGAAAAGGGGGCAGGGTAAAAACACCCTGACCCCCCAGGCCTGCCCAGGGGGTCCCACAGGGACCCCCAGGCCCAAAAAAAGCGTATTTAAAAAAAAAAAATCGGGCGGGGTCGCGCCGGGTGCGCGAATCCGTCCGAAAATTTTAAAAAACGAAGCGCGGTCTCCCGCGCTTCGTTTTCAAAACCCTCGGGTGGGCCAAGTCCCGGGGGCAATTTATTTATGTAGCGGGGTCCCGAGGGGGCCCCCGCAGCCCCGGAGACCGCCACCTCCCCAGAGCTTCATAATTTATTCGCGGGGCACGCGGCCCCCCCACAGCACCAGGGACTGCCACCTCCCCAGGTCTGTCATCATTAATTAGTATGGGGGGGATCAAGCCCCCCACACTGCCCTGGGGACCACCACCTCCCCGGGGCACTCTGTATTCAAATGCGATGCCCCAGGGACCACCACTTCCCCGGGGCTTTAAATAGTTGGGAGGGGGGCTGCGCGGCCCCCTTCCTGGAGCCCTCGATGGCCCTGGGGACCACCACCCCCCAGGGCCGGCTCCTGCAGTGTCCCAGGGTGCCCACCCCGGGACACTGCTGTTTGCTATGGTAGGACGGGAGCCGTGCGGCTCCCGCCCTGCCTTAGCAAACTCTGCTTTGCTTCATTGAAGCGAGAGCAGGGAAACCTGCTCTCGCTTCAATGAAGCAAAGCAGGATTGCTTTTCCACAAGGGGAGCTGCATGTCAGCAGCTCCCCTTGTGGAAAAGCAATGCCGGCTCGCGCAGGAGGCGGGGAGCCGGCGGGACCGTGGGGGAATTGGGGCTCCCCCCACGGTCCCCAACGGAGAAGCCAGGCCCCAGGGGATGGGGTCCCCGGGGCCAGAAGTGGCCCGGGAGGGGGCCACGCGGCCCCTCTCCCCAATAATAAAAAAAAAAAGGAAAGGCCGGCCCCGGGGAATGGGGTCCCCGGGGCCATAGTTGGCCTTAGGAGGGGGGCCACGTGGCCCCCCTCCAAATATAAATGAAAAAAGAACAATTCTGGCCATGCCCCGGGGGATGGGGTCCCCGGGGCCAAAATTGGCCTCGGGAGGGGGGCCACGCGGCCCCCTTCCCGATGTAATTTTTTTTTTTCTTCGAAAAAGGGTTCAGGCCCTGGGGGATGGGGTCCCCAGGGCCCCAAAAAAGTAAAAAAAAGGGGGGGCACACAGCCCCCCTTGTACAAATAAAAAAAAAAAAGCCGGCAACTCTCCAGAGGCCACGCCCCCTTTCTCCACCACTCTGCAAATGCGCCCCCTGGTGCATTGTTGGTTGGGGAATTAATTCCCCTTGAATACTGAGGGTCCCTGGGGGCCAACTAGCCCACCAGGTACCTCCAATATGCGCCACAGAGCTGTGTTGCAGAGAGGTGGTCCGAGGCCACGCCCCTTTTTACACCTCTCTGCAACGCAGCTCGTTGGCGCTTACTGGAGGCACCTGGTGGGCTAGTTGGCCCCCAGGTACCCTCAGGATTCAAGGGGACTTAATCCCCCAATTTACAACGCGTCAGGGGGCGCGTTTGCACAGTGGTGCAGGGAGGGGGCTGGGCCTGATATGAAAAGTGTGCAAACACCCCCCTGGGGCGTTGTAAATTGGGGGATTAAGTCCCCTTCAATCCTGAGGGTCCCTGGGGGCCAACTAGCCCACCAGGTACCTCCAGTATGCGCCACATAGCTGTGTTGCAGAGAGGTGGTGTAAGGCCACGCCCCTTTTTACACCACTCTGCAAACACGCCTCTTGGCGCACTGGTGGTGGGGCGATGAGGTCCTCTTGTGTCCTGAGGACCTCAGGACACAAGTGGACTTCATCCCCCGAGCAGCAGTGCGCCAAGAGGCGCATTTGCAGAGTGGTGTAAAAAGGGGGCATGGCCTCAGACCACCTCTCTGCAATCCAGCTCTGTGGCACATATTGGAGGTACCTGGTGGGCTAGTTGGCCCCCAGGGACCCTCAGCATTCAAGGGGAATTCATTCCCCAACTAACAACGCACCAGGGGGCGTGTTTGCAGAGTGGTGGAGAAAGGGGGCATGGCATTTGTCTACCTCTCAGCAATCCCACTGCGTGGGGCTTACTGGAGGTAAGAGGTAGGCTAGTTGGCCCCTAAAGGACCTCCAGCAGCGAAGGGGACTTCAATCCCCATCCAAGAGTGCACCAGGGAGCGCGTTTGTAGAGTGGTGGGCAAAGGGGGCATGGCCTGCTCTGCGAACTTAGCAATGCTGCTGTGTGGGACCTACTGGAGGTAATAGGAGGGGTAGCTGGCCCCCAAGGATGTCCTTGGGGGACAACTACCCCTCTTGTTACCTCCAGTAAGTCCCGCACAGTGGGATTGCTAACACGTCTTCGGAGGCCATGCCCCCCTTTCTCCACCATTCTGAAAACACGCCTCCTGGCAGACTACGGGATGGGGAATGAAGTCCAATTTACTCCTGAGGGACTTTGGGGGCCAAGAAGCCCTACTGGTACCTCCTGTAAGCCCTACGCACCGGAATTCCTGAGCGCTGGTCAGAGGCCCAGCACCCTTTCTCCACCACTCTGCAAACACGACTACTAGTTAAAGAAGTGTTTGCAATGTAATAGGTTTCGTATTTGTGAGAATTAGACCTATTGGCATTGTAAATGCAAACGTTTTTTACTAATGTTTTTTGGAGTGGAGTGAATGTACGTTGTGTGTAGGGGAATTATGTGGTATGTTGTGCAGTGAAATTATGTGGATAGAAAGTATGTGGTATTTAGTGTATAGGAATTATGTAGAGTGGGATTATGTGTTATGGAGAGTAATTATGTGGTATGGTAGTCTGTGTTGTGGAGTGGTAACCTCAGGTTTAGTCTTCCTCGTTTCCATAGAAGCACAACTATGACCTAAGTGAGACAAAAAAAGATGGAATCACTGAGGAGCACTTGTGGACCTAGTCAGAGGTATGAGCGGGGCCACTGGAATTATGTGACTATTTGGCTGCACCGACTTTCGCACAATTCTACATTTTCTGCATTAGCCACATAATTCATCATCTGCACCCTAATCTGCAGATTTGAACAAAAAAAGCCTTGTTTCTAGCTGAAACGGGTCAAACGTTACCAAAAATGCAGCGACAAGTGTTACAGCATGGTGGAAGGCCCTTTGCAAACCTAGAATGGTCACGTGTTACTTATTGCTAAATGTGGGTGTTAAATTGGTACTAATGGTGTGCAAGCCACTCTTGCTTCCCTCTGCGCCTCTCTTGCCTCTTTCTGTATTTCTGTTGCTTCTTTCTGCATGTTTCTTTCTTTTTCTGCACTTCTCTTGACCTCATTCTGCAAATCTCATGTACTTTCTGCACCTCTCTTCCCTCTTTCTGCACGTCTGTTGCCTCTTTCTGCACCTCATTTGCTTCTTTCTGTACCCCTGTTGTCTCTTTCTGCACTCGTCTTCCCTCTTTCTGTACCTTGCCTGCCTGTTTTTGCATCTCACTTGCTTCTTTCTGCACTTTTCTTGCTTCTTTCTACACCTCTGTTGCTTCTTTCAGCAATTCTCTTGTTTCTTTGTGCACTTCTCTTGCCCGTTTCTGCACTTCTCTTGCCTCTTTCTGCACCCCTGTTGCTTCATTCTGCACTTTCCATGCTTATTTCTGCACCTGTCTTGCTTCTTTCTGCACCCCTGTTGTCTCTTTATGTACCTCTTTTGCCTCTTTCTGCACTTTTCTTGCCTTTTTCTGCACCTCTCTTCCCTTTTTCTGCACGTCTGTTGCCTCTTTCTGCACCTCATTTGCTTCTTTCTGCACCCCTGTTGTCTCTTTATGCACTCGTCTTCCCTGTTTCTGTACCTTTCCTGCCTATTTTTGCTCCTCACTTGACTCTTTATGCACTTTTCTTGCTTCTTTCTACACCTCTGTTGCTTCTTTCAGGAATTCTCTTGCCTCTTTGTGAACTTTCCTTGCCTGTTTCTGCACTTCTCTTGCCTCTTTCTGCACCCCTGTTGCTTCATTCTGCACTTTCCATGCTTCTTTCTGCACCTGTCTTGCTGCTTTCTGCACCCCTGTTGTCTCTTTATGTAGCTCTTTTGCCTCTTTCTGCACTTTTCTTGCCTTTTTCTGCAACTCTCTTCCCTCTTTCGGCACGTCTGTTGCCTCTTTCTGCACCTCATTTGCTTCTTTCTGTACCCCTGTTGTCTCTTTATGCACTCGTTTTCCCTCTTTCTGTACCTTTTTTACCTTTTTCTGCAACTCTCTTCTCTCTTTATGCACGTCTGTTGCCTCTTTCTGCACCTCATTAGCTTCTTTCTGCACCCCTGTTGTCTCTTTATGCACTCTTCTTCCCTCTTTCTGTACCTTTCCTGCCTGTTTTTGCATCTCACTTGCCTCTTTCTGCACTTTTCTTGCTTCTTTCTCCACCTCTGTCGCTTTTTTCAGCAATTCTCTAGCCTCTTTGTGCACTTCTCTTGCCTGTTTCTACACTTCTCTTGCCTCTTTCTGCACCCCTGTTGCTTCATTCTGCACTTTCCATGCTTCTTTCTGCACCTGTCTTGCTTGTTTCTGCACACCTGTTGACTTTTTATGTACCTATTTTGCCTCTTTCTGCACTTTTCTTAGCTTTTTCTGCACCTCTCTTCCCTCTTTCTGCACGTCTGTTGCCTCTTTCTGCACCTCATTTGCTTCTTTGTGCACCCCTGTTGTCTCTTTCAGCACTCCTTGTCCCTCTTTCTATACCTTTCCTGCCTGTTTTTGCATCTCACTTGCCTCTTTCTGCACTTTTCTTGCTTCTTTCTACACCTCTGTTGCTTTTTCCAGCAATTCTCTTGACTCTTTGTGCACATCTTTTGCCTGTTTCTGCACCTCTCTTGCCTCTTTTTGCACCTCTGTTGGCTCTTTCTGCACCTCACGTGCTCCTTTCTACACTTCTCTTGCCTCTTTCTGCACCCCTGTTGCTTCATTCTGCACTTTCCATGCTTCTTTCTGCACCTGTCTTGCTTCTTTCTGCACCCCTGTTGTCTCTTTATGTACCTCTTTTGCCTCTTTCTGCACATTTATTGCCTATTTCTGTACCTCTCTTCCCTCTTTCTGCACATCTGTTGCTTCTTTCTGCACCTCATTTGCTTCTTTCTGCACCCCTATTGTCTCTTTCTGCAATCGTCTTCCCTCTTGCTGTACCTTTCCTGCCTGTTTTTGCTCCTCACTTGCCTCTTTCTGCACTTTTCTTGCTTCTTTCTACACCTCTGTTGCTTCTTTCAGCAATTCTCTTGGCTCTTTGTGCACTTCCCTTGCCTGTTTCTGTACTTCTCTTGCCTCTTTCTGCACCCCTGTTGCTTCAATCTGCACTTTCCATGCTTCTTTCTGCACCTGTCTTGCTTCTTTCTGCACCCCTGTTGTCTCTTTATGTACCTCTTTTGCCTCTTTCTGCACTTTTTTGCCTTTTTCTGCACCTCTCTTCCCTCTTTCTGCACGTCTGTTGCCTCTTTCTGCACCTCATTTGGTCCTTTCTGCACCCCTGTTGTCTCTTTTTGCACTCGTCTTCTCTCTTTCTGTAACTTTCCTGCCTGTTTTTGCATCTCACTTGCTTCTTTCTGCACTTTTCTTGCTTCTTTCTACACCTCTGTTGCTTTTTCAACAATTCTCTTGCCTCTTTGTGCACTTCTCTTGCCTGTTTCTGCACTTCTCTTGCCTCTTTCTGCACCCCTGTTGCTTCATTCTGCACTTTCCATGCTTCTTTCTGCACCTGTCTTGCTTCTTTCTGCACCCCTGTTGTCTCTTTATATACCTCTTTTGCCTCTTTCTGCACTTTTCTTGCCTTTTTCTGTACCTCTCTTTCCTCTTTCTGCACGTCTGTTGCCTCTTTCTGCACCTCATTTGCTTCTTTCTGCACCCCTTTTGTCTCTTTCTGCACTCGTCTTCCCTCTTTCTGTACCTTTCCTGCCTGTTTTTGCATCTCACTTGCCTCTTTCTACACTTTTCTTGCTTCTTTCTACTCCTCAGTTGCTTCTTTCAGCAATTCTCTTGCCTGTTTATGCTCTTCTCTGGCCTGTCTTTGCAATCCTCTTGCCTCTTTATGCACCTCTGTTGGCTTTTTCTGTGCCTCACTTGCTCCTTTCTACACTTCTCTTGCCTCTTTCTGCACCCCTGTTGCTTCATTCTGTACTTTCCATGCTTCTTTCTGCACCTTTCTTGCTTTTGTCTGCACCCCTGTTGTCCATTTATGTACCTCTTTTGCCTCTTTCTGCACTTTTCTTGCCTATTTCTGCACCTCTCTTCCATCTTTCTGCACGTCTGTTTCCTCTTTCTGCACCTCATTTGCTTCTTTCTGTACCCCTGTTGTCTCTTTCTGCACTCGTCTTCCCTCTTTCTGTAACTTTCCTGCATGTTTTTGCTCCTCACTTGCCTCTTTCTGCACTCTTCTTGCTTCTTTCTACACCTCTGTTGCTTCTTTCAGCAATTCTCTTGCCTCTTTGTGCACTTCCCTTGCCTGTTTCTGTACTTCTCTTGCCTCTTTCTGCACCCCTTTTGCTCCATTCTGCACTTTCCATGCTTCTTTCTGCACCTGTCTTGCTTCTTTCTGCACCCATGTTGTCTCTTTATGTACCACTTTTGCCTCTTTCTGCACTTTTCTTGCCTTTTTCTGCACCTCTCTTCCCTCTTTCTGCACGTCCGTTGCCTCTTTCTGCACCTCATTTGCTTCTTTCTGCACCCCTGTTGTCTCTTTCCGCACTCGTCTTTCCTCTTTCTGTACCTTTCCTGCCTGTTTTTGCATCTCACTTGCCTCTTTCTGCACTTGTCTTGCTACTTTCTACATGCTTCTTTCTGCACCTGTCTTGCTTCTTTCTGCACCCATGTTGTCTCTTTATGTACCACTTTTGCCCCTTTCTGCACTTTTCTTGCCTTTTTCTGCACCTCTCTTCCTTCTTTCTGCACGTCTGTTGCCTCTTTCTGCACCTCATTTGCTTCTTTCTGCACCTGTGTTGTCTCTTTCTGCACTCGTCTTCCCTCTTTCTGTACCTTGCCTGCCTGTTTTTGCTCCTCACTTGCCTCTTTCTGCACTTTTCTTGCTTCCTTCTACACCTCTGTTGTTTCTTTCAGCAATTCTCTTGCCTCTTTGTGCACTTCCCTTGCCTGTTTCTGCACTTCTCTTGCCTCTTTCTGCACCCCTGTTGCTTCATTCTGCACTTTCCATGCTTCTGTCTGCACCTGTCTTGCTTCTGTCTGCACCCCTGTTGTCTATTTATGTACCTCTTTTGCCTCTTTCTGCACTTTTCTTGCCTTTTTCTGCACCTCTCTTCCCTCTTTCTGCATGTCTGTTGCCTCTTTCTGCACCTCATTTGCTTCTTTCTGCACCCCTGTTGTCTCTTTCTGCACTCTTCTTCCCTCTTTCTGTAACTTTCCTGCCTGTTTTTGCTCCTCACTTGCCTCTTTCTGCACTCTTCTTGCTTCTTTCTACACCTCTGTTGCTTCTTTCAGCAATTCTCTTGCCTCTGTACACTTCCCTTGCCTGTTTCTGCACTTCTCTTGCCTCTTTCTGCACCCCTGTTGCTTCATTCTGCACTTTCCATGCTTCTTTCTGCACCTGTGTTGCTTCTTTCTGCACACCTGTTGTCTCTTTATGTACCTCTTTTGCCTCTTTCTGCACTTTTCTTTCCTTTTTCTGCACCTCTCTTCCCTCTTTCTGCACGTCCGTTGCCTCTTTCTGCACCTCATTTGCTTCTTTCTGCACCGCTGTTGTCTCTTTCTGCACTCGTCTTCCCTCTATCTGTACCTTTCTTGCCTGTTTTTGTATCTCACTTGCCTCTTTCTGCACTTTTCTTGCTACTTTCTACACCTCTGTTGCTTCTTTCAGCAATTCTCGTGCCTCTTTGTGCACTTCTCTAACCTGTTTCTACACTTCTCTTGCCTCTTTCTGCACCCCTGTTGCTTCATTCTGCACTTTCCATGTTTCTTTCTGCACCTGTCTTGCTTCTTTCTGCACCCCTGTTGTCTCTTTATGTACCTGTTTTGACTCTTTCTGCACTTTTCTTGCCTTTTTCTGCACCTCTCTTCCCTCTTTCTGCATGTCTGTTGCCTCTTTCTGCACCTCATTTGCTTCTTTCTGCATTCCTGTTGTGAGAAGTTGGCCTGGCATATGCTGTCCACTAATTATAGTGGGCACCTTGCACTAGTCCAAATCGACTCTTATGGTAGGTAGGTTAAAGACAACCTTATTGAAAGCTATCCTAGTGGTAGCTGTGGAGAGCAGCCTTCAGGCTAAGTCTTGAAGGAATGTAAAGCAGCTTGTTTTACCAGTCTATAATCTCTTGAGTGACCAAATGAAAGAGCACCACACCAGGTATATATTCAAAATATATGTATTTATTACTAAACACACCCCTCTAGTCTCTTTATGAGGCTAGAGTTCGAAATACATAGGTTATAAGATCTTAATTCACAGTAATAGCACAAATACACGTTTGGGCCCTAGGGGCGTACCAAACCATATACCAATAAAGTGGTATGCGAACCACGACTGAACTAGACACTAGGCCTAGAGCCTCTAGAAGTGCTTGGACCACAAGGAACCACCCAAGGTAGTGACACAGGGGACCCACGGAGACGCGTGCAGTGTAAATACACAACCGCGATACGCCGTTAACTTCTATGGAGAAAGTCGGGATCGGGAAAATAGAGGAAAGGGACACTTAGAAGAGGACTAGGACAAAACCCTTTGAGATCTAGGACTTTGAAGAGTCTCTACCCACGGGAGCACCGGAGTACTCGTGTTACCTCACCCAGGGAAGCCGGGTGCATAGGTGCCTTTCGGGGTCGGGTTTCGTCGTCGGTTCTTATGGCGATCTGCTGCAAAGTGCTGCTGGCGACCAGGAGAAAAGTGTCCGGGTGGATCCAAGAGTGGATCGGAGTTCTGAAGAACCTGAAAGCAGAGGGGACAGAGTCTGGGTCACTAGCCAGTGACCAGGGAGGCGATGGACAGATGCCCACCGATGTCGAGTGCTTCAGATTCGATGACGGTTGTCTTGACTCTTCAGCCACGAGGTCCGGGAGGCGTTGTCGGCGACCAGGAGCAGGATTCGGGCTGTTGCTCGATGTCTGTCGAGTGCAGAGGTGTCGGCGACCAGATTGGACCCAACAAGCCTTGGCAACGGCAAGTCTCGAGTAAGATGTAGATCGTCGATGATGCAGACCAGCAAGGTCTGGGGAACTCACCCAGCGAGGGTAAGTGAGGGCAGGCCTGGAGCAACCAGACTGCCAAGTAAAGAAAGATTGTCCTTCGTTAAGGGCTACTAGCCAACGGGCTAGCGACCGCGAAGGAGCCTCGTGACGCCGCACGTGGAGCTGGCTTACAGGACACTCGTGGAGTGGGGGCCAGTGATCTTCGGTGCAGGTGGTGCTGGAGGCTAGGGCTACTCGGAGCCCAAAGCACGACTTCTTGGGAGACCCAGAAGATGGTGCACTTGCAAATGTGCTTGGTGTCTAGGGGTCACGGTCTCAAGTCACCCACGATAGCCACGGGCCTCAGCTTTGCTGGGGACTCAGGAGTAGCCTCGGGAAGTCTGAGAATCCACCTCTGGTGATGCGATGACTTCGGCGTCCGACGGGAGCTTCAGTGATGCAAACCGGACAGATGCTTCTTTGGTGCCTGCCAAGCAGGGGAGTCACTCCTTGACCCCAAGGGAGATTCTTCAGGTATAATCTAAAGTCCTAGGGACTGGGTTCCTACCTTTATTCTAAAAATAGGGGATGGACTACTCTGTGGCCCCACCTATGGGTGGGTCAGGGCAGAGGGTGGCTACACCCCTTTCCCTTTGTCCAGTTCGCGCCAAAGCAGGGGCTGCAAGCCCTGATCCGGTTTGAACTGGGGTATGCACAGGGACACCAAATGTGCCCCCAGTGCAGGACTTCAAAGCACCCAAAGTGCTCCCGCCCAGCCCCAATACACATTGTCCTGTCTGGGGAGGTGGTCACACCTCCCTGGGACAGAAACCTATTGTCCAGGCCTCCCCTGCCGGAGTTTCGTCCATCAGCAGGAGGCCAGACTGCGTGTCTGTGGCAGCAGCATCCATTTTGTGATGCCAGGCTCTGGAAAGAAGTTACCGGACTCGTCAGAGTTAACATGCCTTTCCCTCTAGAAGGGTGGAATGCTACCCCCGCCGCCAGGATTGGCGGGGGGTAGTATCCAAGATGTTTGACACCAAACACGACATGTTTAGGTGCAGCCATTCCATAGTTAGCATTTTACCGCGAGGATATAATGCGTTTAAGAGTATATGGTCAGGCTGCACTACAAACAGCATCAGAGATGGTCTCCGAACGCTGCAGAGGGCCCTGCTCATGCAGGGCACCCTCTCACATAGGAACCATGCACTCTGCCTTTAGGATTGATAAGGCCTGCCTTAGGAGTGACTTATAGGTTTATATGTGTGTATGCATTTAGTGATATAGGTAACCTATACCACTGCAAGAGGTGCATGCACCACCTTACCCAGGCTGCAGTAGCAGACCTGTGGTGCCAGTTTGGATGGCCTACCAGGGGTGGCATAATACATGCTGCAGCCCCTGGCAGGTCTCTGAGGTACCTATGCCCTTGGTACATAGTATACCATATACTAGGGACTTACAAGGGCACTCCAGATCCCAATCAGTGATGTGCCTAAGGCACATGGAGACCCTTTTAAAGAGGAAACAGCTAGGCTGGGGTTCTGAATAGCAGGGCCCCAGCCAGACTAATGTCGAAAACCAGTGAAGTATCAGCAAAAAGTGGGGGATCCTGACTCTCTCTACTACAACCCCCCAAACGTAGGGACATTAAACTAACCTTGCCCAGTTAAGTCTTCATGTTCTAAGTGGAAATACCTAGAGAGTCCATCTGCATTCGCATGGTTACTCCCAGGCCTATGTTCCACTGTAAAGTCCATCCCCTGTAGGGAAATGGACCACCTAAGCAGTTTGGGGTTTTCACCCTTCATTTGTTTTAGCCATAAGAGGGGCTTATGGTCTGTCTGAACCAGGAAGTGTGTACCAAACAAGTATGGCCTCAACTTCTTCAGAGCCCAGACCACAGCAAAGGCCTCCCTCTCTATGGCTGACCAACGTTTCTCTCTAGGGGTCAGCCTTCTGCTAATAAAAGCTACTGGCTGATCCTGACCTTCTTCATTCAATTGTGACAGTACAGCCCCTACCCCCAACTCAGATGCATCAGTTTGAACAATGAACTTCTTGGAGTAATCAGGACTCTGCAGAATTGGAGCAGTGCACATGGCCTGCTTGAGGTCATCAAATGCCTTTTGACAGCTAACTGTCCACTGAACCTTTTGGGCATTTTCTTAGAAGTTAAGTCATTCAAGGGTGTCACTATTGATCCATACCCTTTGACAAATCTCCTATAGTACCCAGTCAGGCCTAAGAAGGCTCTCACCTGAGTCTGGGTAGTGGGAGCAGTCCAGTCCATGATGGTCTGGATCTTGCTCTGCAAAGGTTGAACCTGGCCTCCACCCACAAGGTGGCCCAGGTACACAACCTGACTCTGCCCTATCTGGCACTTAGTGGCCTTGATAGTCAGGCCTGCCTTTTGCAGGGCCTGTAAAACATTCCTGAGGTGGACCAGGTGATCCTCCCAGGTGGAGCTAAAGACAGCAATATCATCTAGATAAGCTGCACTATAGGCTTCCAGTCCTGTGAGAACTGTGTTCACCAACCTCTGGAAAGTGGCAGGTGCATTTTTCAGACCAAAGGGCATCACCACAAATTGATAATGCCCACTAGGGGTTGAAAATGCTGTTTTGGGCTTTGCAGCATCAGCTAGTCTGATCTGCCAGTAGCCAGCTGTTAGGTCAAATGTGCTGAGATATTTGGCAGAGGCCAAAGTATCTATGAGCTCATCTGCCCTGGGTATTGGATGGGCATCAGTCCTAGTGACTGCATTGAGGCCTCTGTAGTCTACACAAAACCTCATCTCTCTTTTCCCACCACTGGTGTGAGGTTTAGGTACTAGGACTACTGGACTAGCCCAAGGGCTATCTGAGGGCTCAATCACTCCCAATTCCAACATCTTCTGGACTTCAGTCCTGATACAGTCCCTGACATGGTCAGGTTGCCTATAAATCTTGTTTTTAATAGGCAGACTGTCCCCAGTGTCCACTTCATGAGTGCACCAGGTGGTCTGACTGGGTGTCAGTGAAAACATATGTCTAAACTGATTGAGGACTTGCCTGCAATCAGTTTGTTGCTGGGTAGTGAGGCTGCCTGCCAAGGCTGCACCATCAACTGACCCATCGTCAGGGTTCTGTGAGAGCAGGTCAGGGAGTGGGTCACTCTCTTCCTCCTGCCCTTCATCAGTAGCCATGAGCAAGCCCATGTCTGCCCTGTCCACATATGGCTTAAGTCTGTTGACATGGAGAACCCTTTGGGGACTCCTGGGTGTTCCCAGGTCTACTAAGTAAGTGACCTCACCCTTCTGCTCAACAATAGTGTGGGGTCCACTCCATTTGTCTTGGAGAGCTGCTGGGGCCACTGGCTCCAACACCCACACCTTCTGTCCTGGCTGGTAAAC